>CANTAL010000077.1:600000-1167500 GCA_947650365.1 Chamaelirium japonicum | reverse complement strand
TCCCCGTCCCCTATATATATATATATATATATATATATATATATATATATATATATATATATATATATATATATATATATATATATATATAGAGAGAGAGAGAGAGAGAGAGAGAGAGAATACGGGGTATGAGCTGACAGCCCATTTGCAACTTTGGGCTGTCAGCTAACAGCCCTCCGATCCCCTTCACGAACCGTCCATTTTTAAAATAAAACAAAATCATTTTACTGTGTCACCCATCTCTCCCGATCTCTCTCTCTCTCTCTCTCTTGATCTCCAGCACCAGCCCCTGCTCCGGCTCCGACCTCCAGCCCCCTCCGACCAGCAGCCCCAGACTGGCAGTCCTCCGACTCTGGCCAGCGGCAGTCCCCTCCGACTCCGGCCCTTCGATCTCCCGATCTCTCTCTCTCGATCTCCAGCAAAATCACCCATCTCTCCCGATCTCTCTCTCTCTCGATCTCCAGCACCAGCCCCTGCTCCGGCCCCCCCGACCAGCAGCCCCCGACCGGCAGCCCCGACCAGCAGCCCCGACCCGACCCTCGACGGCAGCCGGAGGGGATTGCAGCTGGCCGGAGCCAGAGGGGACTGCTGCTGGCTCGGAGTTGAGGAGGAAGGACTCGGGATGGTCGGAGACGGGCACAGGGGTCGGGGAGGCCGGGCCGGAGGCCGGCGCAGCAGCTGGGGGCGCCGGAGGGGACCGGGGCCGGAGACGGAGGGCACAGCAGGGGTCGGGGAGGCCGGAGGGGATCGGGGCCGGAGACGGAGGGCACAGCAGGGTCGGGGAGGCCGGGCCGGAGGCCGGAGACGGGCGCAGGGGTCGGCGAGGCCGGGCCGAAGGCAGGCGTAGCAGCCGGGGGCGCCGGAGGGGACCTGGGCCGAAGACGGGAGAGGTGGAGGGTGGTTGGGAGCTGGGCTGGAGGTCCGAAGGGGGAGAGGAACACAGCTGTGCTGTAATGCAGCTGTAATACAGCTCGATCTGAACCCTTAATCTTCGCCAATCAAACGGTTGATAGGGACTGCTCAAAATAAAAAAAAGGCTGACAG
Organism: Chamaelirium japonicum; assembly: GCA_947650365.1. Taxonomy (NCBI): domain Eukaryota; kingdom Viridiplantae; phylum Streptophyta; class Magnoliopsida; order Liliales; family Melanthiaceae; genus Chamaelirium; species Chamaelirium japonicum. The sequence continues at coordinate 1,166,456 of CANTAL010000077.1, read as the reverse complement.
CTCACCTCCCGTTTTCTCTCTCTCTCTCTCTCTCTCTCTCTATATATATATATATATATATATATATATATATATATATATATATATATAGGGCCGATCCAGTGAGAAACCCCTTATTTGCAAAACCTTGTGCGAAACCCCCCTAGAGGTCTTACAATTTGATGAAAGTTTGTAGACATACTACCCATGCCATGTTGATCATCCTCAGAAAATTTCATCAAATTCTAAAACCTCTAGGGGCATCAAATTAGATAATCAAATTAACGGTTTTTATGAACGGTCAATAAATTTTCTAACATTTGATGACCCTAGAGGTTTTAGAATTTGATGAAATTTTGTGAGGATGATCAACATGGCATAGTTAGCATGCCTACCAAGTTTCATCAAATTTTGAAACCTCTAGGGGGGTTTCGTACAAGGTTTCGCAAATAAGGGGTTTCACACTGGATCGGCCCTCTCTCTCTCTCTCTCTATATATATATATATATATATATATATATATATATATATATATATATATATATATATATATATATATATATATATATATATAGATAGAGAGAGAGAGAGAGAGAGAGAGAGAGAGAGAGAGAGAGAGAGAGAGAGAGAGAGAGAGAGAGAGAGAGAGAGAGAGAGAAACGGGATGCTGCCTATCAAAGCAGCGTTTTTGCTGCTTTGAGACATTGTTTGACCATCTTAGAAGTTTTGGAATTTGATGAAATTTGGTGAGGGTGTTGTCTAGGGTAAGATGATTATCCTCACAAATTTTCATCAAATTCCAAAACTTTTAAGAGGGCCAAATGGTCGAAGCAAAATGCTGCAGATTTTAACGATGACTGCAGACGACTGATTTTGCTTCGACCATTTGAACCCCCTAGAAGTTTTGGAATTTGATGAAAATTTGTGAGGATGATCATCTTACCCTAGACAACACCCTCACCAAATTTCATCAAATTCCAAAACTTCTAGGATGGTCAAACAATATTTCAAAGCAGCAAAAAATGCTGCTTTGATAGGCAGCATCCCATTCCTCATATATATATATATATATTTTAACACATGCGTCGTGCGGTGTGTTAAAATGCGTCGTGCGGTGTGTGCGGCGTCACACCGCGGCCCGTCCTTGCCCTGCCCTATAAACTCGACGGGTTACTCCGGACATAGGATATGTAGGCCCGACCCAGCCGGCCCGTTTTACACCTCTAGTGCAGCGTGAAGAGTTCCTTCGAGGGTGAAATTTTTAGGGAAATTTTATTCACACCCCAAAAATCTGCAATTAGCCCCCATCTCCCTATCGTTTCTCAATAACTTTCTCAACAATTCTTTAATACCAACAATGCCCTTTTCTTTTGTACCCCAAAGCCCTAACTCAGTGTCTTTTGTACCCCCAACCCAATGTAAGATTTGTTTGAACTTCCTTAGCCCAAGCACAACCTGTCGGGTTGATCGGGTTGTGCAGGGTGGGTCGGATTAACCTGCCCAAATTCGGGTTGGGCTTGGGTTGACCAGCCCAAGTTGCTGCCCTACCTGTGCCTTCAAGTACCAGCCAGCGTCATGTGGTTTTATTTAAGAGTGGGGTGCATGTATTCAAGAGTGCATATAATTGGGAAATATTTAAGATGGTATGTATTTGATTGGGGTATAATAAAGTTGTGGCCCGCATTTAACTGGGGGTGTAATTTTTTTTTTGGTAATAGAATTACATATTTCACTACTAGGAGATTAACTACATCAGACTAGATAATAGAAGCACGCTGCAAGGCTATTGGCCGGCAAAAACAACGGAAACCAATGTCGTCTTGACAGAGAACCCGGAGGCCATGTGGATATTCTCGCTGCCAACTTACTGGAGTTTTCATCTTCGTTGCTTGCTTAGAGAGCCAATTAGCAGCTGAATTGCCTTCCCTGTAGACATGAGAGATTCTGCAGGAGACAAACTGACTCAACATGTGCCTGATATCTGCAATAATAGAATTGGAACTAATGTGTTGTTGTTGAACTTCCATAATAGTAGTTAATGAATCCCCTTCGATCCATATTTGATCAGAGATTCCATTAGTAGCTTTAACTCCCTCATTGATGGTGGGGTGTAAGGGAAAATGGTACTTTTGGGACTGGAATGGGGGTGTGAAAAAAAAATGGGTTGTGTCCATGTTTGTTGAAAATGGTGGCTAATTACAGATTTTTGGGGGTATAAATTAAATTTCTCAATTTTTATCCGGCTGAAAAGTCTGGCTACATTGCTACAATCACGATACGTGCACAGACACTTTGGTACCGACTAGTGATGGGGCCCATCTTCTCTTCTGCATATGTTGGGTCCCACACCTGAAAGCCACTGGCTGCATTGGCTTTGTGGTGATTCAGACCCGTCACCGACTCTCTATTTAGAGAGCTCACTGTTGCGGTACAGTCGCTTTCAGACGTGATGGCGTGGGACCCGAAGCCAGAGTGGGACCCGATCGAGTACGTTAGCCTCTTCAAAGGATGAGGTTGATGTCCTTCGATGAATCTCTTTCGGAGTTCGAAGTGCTCAGAGAGAATCAGAGGCTTAAAGCAAGATTTGATCTATACCATAAGGGCTTTTTACACCGGATTCGATAAAGTGTTTCGTGATCCGTATTAGGGGTGGTAATGGGTCGGGTTTCTATCGTGTCTAGTTTCGGGTCGGGTCTAAAACCTCTAGACTCGGACCTGATCCGTTTAACTAATCATGTCTAGATCCTAAACCCGTACCTAACCCGTTTATAAACGATAGACCTGATAAAGCCCGTTTACCACACAGCTCTATTCAGTTGACCCGATCCGACCTAATCCGACTCGACCCGGCCTGACCCGATAAGACCCACTAGTACTACATACTACAGTATCGGATTGCCGGTACAACCGACCCGACCCATTGAATTTTAAACGGATCTTCCTGAGTCTTTCGTGTCCAGACCCTAAACTCGAACCCGACCCGTTTATAAAACGGGTCTATCGTGTCGACCCGCACCCATTGACCCAGATTCAGACCCGCTAACTTCGTGTCAGGTAGTGTCGGGTCTGCCATGTCATGTCCATAATTGCCAGCCCTAATCCGGATAATCTTCTTGGTACGTACTAATTATACTTTGTTCTCATATAATGGATTGTCTCTTAGTCTTCTTGTGCAGTAGGCAAAATTATCAAATCTTCTAAATTTACGTATTTTTGTGTTTACCATTATTTTTCCTTTTTATTATTGGTGAATTTTTCTCTTGTGGATTGCATCTTGTTTTGTATGCCATATCAGTTGATCTATCCGGGCTTCCATCCAGACCGCAAGTTAACACATCTAGTATCAGAACGAAGAAGGTACCACAAACAAGAAGCCAACGCCCTCATCTCTCAAATTTGAAGTGGAGAAATTTAAAGGCAATTCAAGAAAAGTTTTGACCTATGGCAAAAAAAGTAGGGTAAATTACACGTAGACCCCATGTAGTTTGGCCGATTATCACTTACACCGTCTCATGTTTAAAACCCTACAAAGACCTTCCTATAGTTTGAATAGCCATACACTTAGACCCCTCTGGAGGGGATGCAAGTGATGTGTTTTTCAAACTATAGGGGGGTATTTGTAAGGTTTTAAACTTAAGGGGGTGTAAGTGATAATTAGTCAAACTATAGGGCTCTATGTGTAATTTACCCAAAAAAAGTAAATGGGTACTGCTCAGGAGAATACGCTAGCTGATTCGATGAACACAATCTCCAGTAGGTCACATTCTCGATCATCAATGAATTCATGATATCAGAAGAGGTCTGTTAAGAAAAATAAGTTGATTAGTCTTTAGTGTGAATACTTTATTCTGCTGAGCCTTATATATTTTTTAGTATATGAGCAAGGAATTAATTAAAGGGTATAAGATTTGGAATCCTTTTGTTGATGCCCTTCGGCATTTGGACGGAATTGTCTAAGGTTTTGGATTGGATGGACTTTTTGATCTTCTTGCTTTAATTGATGAAGATTATTTCGTGGAATGTGCACGGTCTGGGCGGATCCTCGAAGCTGCAGGCAGCTAGGTTTTTTGCGTCTACGCACAACGCGGATGTGATTTGCTTGCAGGAGACGAAGACGACCGATCCATCGAAGCGCTTCCTCTGCTCCTTGAGCAATCATAGGATCGACACTTGGGAGTCCTGCGGGTCCATTGGCACGGCGGAAGGCATCCTCGTCAGGTTGGACAGCTCCCTCTTTTCCATCTCTGATCACCATTACGGAGATTTCTCTCTCTTGGTCTCCCTTCGCAATAGATCGGACGATCGGATCTGGACAGTGACCTCGGTCTACTCCCCCCTCGACCACCGCCTTTCTTTCGAATTCTGAGAGGAACTTCGAGCTGTTCGATTGACCTTTCCAGGTACCGAGTACTCAACGGAGACTTCAACGCTACTAGATTCTTTGGGGAGAGGAGCGGTAATCAGGGAGTTGCCAGGAGATGGAGGTGTTTTCCTCCTTCGTTGCTAAACACGGCTTGGTCGACTTGCCAATGGGGGGAAGAGCATTTACATGGTCCAACAAGAGGGAGCAGCCAATTTTTTCCAGGCTTGACCGATTCCTCATCTCAGTCGAGTGGGAATCCCTTTTCCCCCTCTCCTCCACGGTCACCTTTACCTCCTTCCTCTTGGACCACGTCCCGGTGTTACTTGACATCGGCGAAGGAGATGAAACCCGCCCGCCCTTCCGCTTGAGAAGATATGGACCCTCCAGGAGGGGTTCAACGATAGGATGGCGGCCTGGTGGGCGGTCGCCTCGTCCATGCCAAACTTTGCCCTGAACTTAGCGTCCAAGCTGCACTTCATGAAGAGGGAGCTCTCTCGTTGGTCATCGGTCCACTTTGGCAGTCTTCGGAGACGGAAGACAGAGTTGCTAGATCATATCAGGGAGATTGAGATCCATGAGGAATCTAGGCCTCTTGAGCGCTTGGAGCGGGAGAGGAGAGAGAGAGCCTCTCTACCCAGCTCATGGACCTATGCACATGGAGGAGTATGTGGAAGTAGCGGTCGAGGGATCGGTGGGTGGCTAAGGGGGATTAGAACACCTCGTACTTTCACAGCATCGTGAATGGGCGTCGGCGTCAAAATCTCATTTCCTCCCTGACCGCTAGGGAGGACTCCTTGGAGACCAGCGGGGGATCATTAGGGAAGCTACTAAGTTCTTCAAGAAGGAGTTCGACAGAGATGGACTCTACCCTTTGCCCCTGGACTGGGGAAACCTATCCTTGAACCGAGTCTCCAACTTTGAGCCTCTCTCTAGACCTTTTTCAGATGAAGAATTCTGACGGGCGTTCTTTGACCAGTCGTCGGACGGGGCACCGGGGCCAGACGGATTTCCCTTCCTCTTCTACTAGCGATATTGGGAGACTCTAAAGCTAGACCTGCTGTGGTTCCACTCGAACTTCTTCACGGGGAAGGTGAACCTTAAGAGCCTCAACCACTCTTGGATTGTCCTCATCCCGAAAAGGGAGGGAGCAAACTCTATTAGAGACTTCTGCCTGATTAGCCTGTTGAATTGTATCTATAAAGCGGTGGTTAAGGTCATCGCTTCCAGAATGGCTCTTTTTATATTAGACCTGGTATGACACTCACAGTCGGCCTTCATCAAAGGCAGGAATATCCTAAATATTGTGGTGACTGCCCAAGAGATTCTTCTTCATCTTCGGGAGACCAACGGCGAGACGATGCTACACAAGATGGACTTTGAGAAGGCTTTTGATAAACTTGGTTGGGGCTTTCTGATGGAAAGCCTTCGGTGCAAGGGTTTCCCCTCCAGTTGGCTAGATTGGATCTGGTCTTGCCTCTCTCATCCAGGCTTTCATGTCTCACCAATGGAGTCAAGGGCGACTCTTTCCTGATACGCAGGGGGTCAAGCAAGGGTGTCCACTTTCCTCATTTCTCTTCATTCTGGCGGTGGACATCTTCGACGCAATACTAAAGAAGACGGTGCAGAGTGGTCGTATCAACGGGATTAAGGCGGAATCCTGGGAGGTCTCTAATCTTTATTTCGCAGATGATACCTTGCTGTTCTTGGTAGCGGATTAGGCTCAGGCGCTTGTCATCAGGCTTCTCCTACTCTTCTTTCGGTTGTCGTCAGGACTGAGCGTCAACTTCGCAAAATCCGCTATCTACTACTATGGGTGCAAAATCAGGCTAACGCTCGATAGTCGGACCGCAGCCCTGTCTGGGGCCCACAAAGGCGGCAGTAAGACCTGCAGCCCTGTCTGTGGCCCACGAAGACGACAGTGGGACCCGCACACCTGCCTGGGGCCCATGAAGATGACAGTGGGTCTCGCAGCCCTACCTGGGGCTCGCACATGCCATTCGAGGACTGGTAAATCCCCCTGGATAACTTCCTAGACTCCGGATTTTCCTAGGAATATTCCTTGAATATTCCCAAACCTCTATATATAGCCAACCTTGTAAATAATCCAGATCCGATTTCATTATTACCAATCCCATTTTTTTTTTTCAGGGCTCCCAAAGCCTTATGGTCTTTAGATTCTCGAGCCTCCTCCACCATCTGTCTACTTATAACAAGCACTACTTAGCCTGTCAAGAGTAGCTTCACATTTTCAGAGATAGTGGATTCAAAGGTTGCGTCTTACCACATGGAGACGTAGGCTATGACCAAACTTCATTACCACATCCTGTGTCAGCTCCCTCTCTCTCCCTTTATCCTTCTTTGAATCTCTCTCTTTCAATAGCATCTATATAACATCTAGCCATGCGACAGCTCATCAACCCAACTGTTGCCGTTGCTCTGCACCCTTCTTCTTATTGTTAACAGTGTTAGCACGATTTCTTGACACGTGACAGTTCGACGCTTTAACATATGACAGCTTAGCGTCCTACAATGCCCCACACTTCGAAGATTCAACCCTTCAATCGACTATTGGCGAGGGGTTACGTACAACGATCGAAATACTCCCCCACTGTTTGGCGTCATCTGTGGGATCAACCCTATTGACTAGCGATCTCTAGGCTTTCCAGCTCATTCGGTCAAGCAGCAACTACCGATTGTCCGAGCAACCCGTCTGTCTCCATCGCTATACCTAAATGGCGAAGACACGACCTGTGGATCAACCGGAGGGAAGTCACATTCACCCCAACATCCAGTACCCTACGACTCGCTCAATGAGTGATAGGCATGCGACAAGTCAATGCCCTGAGCATCAACCAAGTATGAATTTGAGGAGTCATTGGTCAGTCTGTAACATCCGCCCCAAACACACAAGATATTATCCGCTTTGCTCGTGCCCGCACGAGAACTTCCCACGGAGGTCACCCATCCTGGTACTACTCTCGCCATAGCACGTTTAACTACGGAGTTCTTACGAAATCCGTAGCGGCGCACGGTTTTAAAACGCGTCTTCTATGTTTGGGAGAGGAAATTATATAAGTAGCTCAGGATCTCATTCTCTCCAGGCGATGTGGAGCTAACTCATGGCCTTGTACACCTCACCTCACCTCACCTCATCCATCTTGGCATCCCAACCTCAGGAGTCTTGGCTTTTGGCTATTGGTCTATTGGATCTTGGTCGTTACAATCCACCCCCCTTAGGGCTACACGTCCTCGTGTTAGGGTTAGACCCTCCATCCCGAGGAGAACCGGCTCTGATACCATTTTGTAACATCCGCCCCAAACACACAAGATTTTGTCCGCTTTGCCCGTGCTCGTACGAGAACTTCCCAGGGAGGTCACCCATCCTGGTACTACTCTCGCCCGAGCACGCTTAACTATGGAGTTCTTACAAAATCCGTAGCGGCGCACGGTTTTAAAACGCGTCTTGTATGTTTAGGAAGGGAAATTATATAAGTAGCTCAGGATCTCCTTCTCTCCAAGCGATGTGGGGCTAACTCGTGGAATTGTATACCTCACCTCACCTCATCCATCTTGGCATCCCCGCCTCAGGAGTCTTGGCTCTTGGCTATTGGCCTATTGTATCTGGGTCGTCACAATCCACCCCCCATCCCGAGGAGAACCGGCTCTGATACCATTTTGTAACATCCGTACCAAACACACAAGATTTTGTCCACTTTGCCCGTGCCCGTACGAGAACTTCCCAGGGAGGTCACCCATCCTGGTACTACTCTCGCCTGAGCACGCTTAACTACGGAGTTCTTACGAAATCCAAAGCGGCGCACGGTTTTAAAACGCGTCTTCTATGTTTGGGAAGGGAAATTATATAAGTAGCTCATGATTTCCTTCTCTCTAGGCGATGTGGGGCTAACTCGTGGCCTTGTACACCTCACCTCACCTCATCCATCTTGGCATCCCAGCCTCAGGAGTCTTGGCTCTAGGCTATTGGCCTATTGGATCTTGGTCGTTACAATCCACCCCCCTTAGGGCTACACGTCCTCATGTAGGGTTAGACCCCCCCATCCCGTGGAGAACCGGCTCTGATATAATTTTATAACATCCGCCCGTACGAATGAATTAGAATAGATCGTACAAATGAATTAAAATGGATACATTCCTATTAATGAATTATAATAGTTCATACAGATGAATTAGAATAGATCGTACGAATGAATTAGAATGGATCGTACAAATGAATTAGAATAGATCGTGCGAATGAATTAGAATGAATGGATACATTAGTATGAATGAACTAGAATAGCTCGTACGAATGAATTAGAATAGATCGTGCGAATGAATTAGAATAGATCGTACGAACGAATTAGAATGGATCGTACGAATGAATTAGAATGGATCATGCGAATGAATTAGAATGGATCGTACGAATGAATTAGAATAGATACATTCGTACGAATGAATTAGAATAGCTCGTACGGATGAATTAGAATAGATCGTGCGGATGAATTAGAATGGATCGTACGAATGAATTAGAATGAATCGTGCGAATGAATTAGAATGGATCACACGAATGAATTAGTATGGATACATTCGTACGAATGAATTAGAATAGCACATACTAATAAATTAGAATAGATCGTGTGAATCGATTAGAATGGATCATACGAATTATTTAGAATAGATCATGCGAATGAATTAGAATGGATCGTATGAATAAATTAGAATGGATACATTCGTACGAATGAATTAGAATAGCTCATACGAATGAATTAGAATAGATCGTGCAAATAAATTAGAATGGATCGTACGAATGAATTAGAATGGATTATGCGAATGAATTAGAATGGATCGTACATTTAATTAGAATGGATACATTCGTGTGAATGAATTAGAATAGCTCGTACGAATGAATTAGAATAGAACGTGCGAATGAATTAGAATGGATCGTACAAATGAATTAGAATGGATCGTACGAATGAATTAGAATGGATACATTCGTACGAATCAATTAGAATAGCTCGTATGGATGAATTAGAATAGATTGTGCAAATGAATTAGAATGGATCGTACGAATGAAATAGAATGGATTATGCGAATGAATTAGAATGGATCGTATGAATAAATTAGAATGAATACATTCGTACGAATGAATTAGAATAGCTCGTAAGAATGAATTAGAATAGATCGTGTAAATTGAATTACAATGGTTCGTACGAATGAAATAAAATAGATCGTGCGAATGAATTAGAACGGATACATTCGTACGAATGAATAAGAATAGCTCGTACGAATGAATTAGAATGGATCGTGCGAATGAATTAGAATGGATCGTATGAATGAATTAGAATGGATACATTCGTACGAATGAATTAGAATGGATCGTACGAATGAATTAGAATGGATCATACGAATGAATTAGAATGGATCATGCGAATGAACTAGAATGGATCGTGCAAATGAATTAGAATAGATCGTGCGAATGAATTAGAATGGATCGTGCGAATGAATTAGAATGGATCATGCGAATGAATTAGAATGGATCGTGCGAATGAATTAGAATGGATCGTACGAATGATTTAGAATGGATACATTCATACGAATGAATTAGAATAGGTCTTACGAATGAATTAGAATATATCGTGTGAATGAATTAGAATGGATCATAAGAATGAATTAGAATGGATCGTACTAATGAATTAGAATGGGTCGTACGAATGAATTAGAATGGATCGTACTAATGAATTAGAATGGATACATTCGTACGAATAAATTAGAATAGCTCGTACGAATGAATTAGAATAGATCGTGCGAATGAATTAGAATGTATCGTAGGGTACGATCCATTCAAATTCATTCGCACGATCTATTCTAATTCATTCGCACGATCTATTCTAATTCATTCGTATGAATGTTTCCATTCTAATTCATTCACACGATCCATTCTTATTCATTCTTACGATCCATTCTAATTCATTCGTAAGAGCTATTCTAATTCATTCGTACGAATGAATCCATTCTAATTCATTCGTACGATCCATTCTAATTCATTCGCATGATCCATTCTAATTCATTCGTACGTTCCATTCTACTTCATTCGCACGATCTATTCTAATTAATTCGTATGAACTATTCTAATTCATTCGTACAAATGTATCCTTACTAATTCATTCTTACGATCCATTCTAATTCATTCACACGATCTGTGGGTGCAAATTTTGGCAAGAAGTCTGCAAACAGCGGGACCCACCGGCCCTGCCTGGTGGGCCCCCGAAGACAACAGCGGGACCCACCGGCCCTGCCTGGTGGGCCCCCGAAGACAACAGCGGGACCCGCCGGCCCTGCCTGGTGGGCCCCCGAAGACTACAGCAGGACCCACCAGCCTTACCTGGAGGATCCCCAGATACGATAGCAGAAACCGCCATTTACCACCAGAGAATTCTATAAATAGCAGAGCCTTCGAATGTAAATGGATCGGATTTTCAAAACCTGAAACTCCAGAACTCAAACCAGAGCTCTGAAAACAGATCAGTGCCATCATCTGATATCTGTCTCAGAAACCTATCCTCTTCCTCACCTTGATCTTCTTCTTGTCTTTGAACAAGTCGAAGAAACTTCAGTGACACTCGGCCTGTCGAGGTCACTTCGAAACAAGTGTTAGTGAATTCGGGTTGCTCCCTATAGCACGGAGACGTAGGCTTCGGCTGAACTCTGAGATCACATCTCTCGTGTCAATTCTCTCTGAGTGCTTCTCTGATTGCATCTCTCTTTGCCTATATACTGCGAAAAGCTTCAACTTCGATCAACAGATCGATCAACGATCTTCAGCATCAACTTCAACTCCAATTGACTGGTGAGGCGAGGTCTTCGGGTCAGCACGAAGATTTTCCCCCACAGTTTGGCGCCGTCTGTGGGATTCGAGCAAAGAGTCCAGCTCTCGGCTACTACTCGATCGGTTGAGCATACAACCAATCTTGATAGCCAAACTTCCTCGCCTCCTCGGTTGATCAGAAAACTGATCGGACGTCGGCACTCTCGTTGCACCCTTCGCTCTCTGAATGGCGAGGACTAAACACCAGGGTCAACCAGAAGGAAGTAACACTCAACAACAAGCTCGTCCTGAGACTCGTTCAATGAGTCAAAGGCTCAACTTCGGACAGCCCTTGCTGTTCCTGAGATGGGGGTTCTCTCAGGGAGTGGGAGATCTGTCGATCGACCTATTGCCCATCCCGCACGACAATCGGTTGGGCAAACTGCCCCCACTCCTGCTGAAGACCCTCCATCGACCTATCAAATCTTTGCGGTCGACTTCCAGCTACTCCAATTGGCGAAGCAAAACGCCACCCTCACCGCCGAGAGGGATGCTCTTAAGAAGGCAGCTTCTAAGGCTGGGATTGCTCTTCCTAACCCCACTACAAATGAGAGGGTCGATCTTCCTCGATATTCAATTCACTCCGAACAACGGAGGTCAATGGGCACTGCTGCCCTCGAGAGGATCCGACGCGACCCAACTCCCTCTGCTGCCCCCTGGAAGCAGAGTGTGTGGGATCGCCTTGACGATGAGTCTTCCCAATCGTCTTCTGGCCGCAACTGCGACAAGAGGGCGCCTTCAAAGCTCAATATACCAAGGAAGCACCAAATGAAAGGCGCTCCTTCAAAGAGTAGAGTCTCCCCTTCCATTCCACTTCAACGTGGGCTTGGATCGGACCTCCGACATAGACTTCAACCGGCCAATACTTCAGTGCCTGAGCAAGACCTTGCGATCTTGCCTCTTGACCCAGCTCTAGGTCGAGGACATGGTTGTAGGGATGGATATTCCTCTGCCGGGCCTCTACATCGAAGCCTCTTCGAGTTAACATTTCCAAGGGGATGGAGAACTCCTATCCTCCCCAAATTCAACTGCATACGAGGAGACCCTACTCTCCACATCCTCGCATTCAAGCAAGCTCTAACGCCACACGAAGAAGAAAACAATGTGCTCTGCCGCACTTTCGCAGGAAGTCTCGATGAACCGTCGCTCGACTGGTATCACAATCTCCGAGCTGGGTCCATCACCCAGTTCGATGTTTTGGCTAAACTCTTTGTGCAGCAATATCAGCTCAATCTGAAGCCCGAGAAGAAACTCGACTCTCTCTATCGGTTAAGGATGGGTGCTGATGAGACTCTCCGAAGTTTCACTAGGAGGTTTCGCAACGAGCACACTGCCCTCTCTGGAAGACATCTGGATGATGAAGCCATTATGTTGGCTTTCCAGAACGCTCTCCGCTTTGATCTACACATCTACAACGACTTCATCCGCAATCCTCCTCCTTCTCTGGGGGCTATGTTCGATCGAATCCAGAGAGAGATCGAGGTTGAAGATGACTAAGTCGCTCGAAAAGGGCGAGAAACAAAACGAAGGCCTGCGGAGAGAGAAGCTCCCAAGTATGCTACCAAGGCCCACAATGCTGAGGCAGCAGCCCATCCAGCCAACAAACGATCAAAGAATGACGGGCGTCGATCTCCAACGAAGACCACTTTCACCGAGTGGAATATGCCGGTCGAACAGATACTCGACCGCATTCAACACGAGGAGTTCCTTCGAAGGCCCAATCCACTTCAGCCAAACACTAAGTTCACGGCTGATAAAACTGTTTATTGTGATTTCCATCGAAGCCACGGCCATTCCACCGATCGGTGCTATCGACTAAAGTTTCATCTCGAAGACTTGCTGAGAGAAGGCCATCTCCATGAATTCACCAGAGAAGGACAAGATCAACGTCGATCCTCTGCAAAGGGGAAAGAGGCTTGCTGGATTCATCAGATCTCTTCCAACCCATCATCTCTCACCGTGAATGCCAATATCTTTGGCATTCATGGATCATTGCACAATCAATCAGTGACCGGGAAGGAAGTCGATCGGCAAATTCGGCGCATCTTCCATGTTCGATCTACTGCAAATAAAGAAGATACCTGGATCGAGAAGCCCATCGAAGGTCTTGCTTGGCCGTCCATCGTCTTCAACGACACTGATCTTCAAGGAGTTCATACTCCACATCGAGACCCCCTGGTTTTGAAACTCATCATCGACGGAAGCACCGTCAATCGTATCCTCATCGACACCGGGAGTTCTATCGACATTATGTTCTCAGACTGCTTCAAACGTCTGGGACATAAATATCAAAGCCTTGACGTCGTTCCAACCGTGATCACTGGTTTCAATGGCGAACAAAGCATCACGGTGGGCGAATCGAGATTCACTCTGGACCTCAGCCGAGAAACTCGAGTCTCGGTGAGGTTTGCCATTGTCGAAGGAGTATCCAGTTACAACGCCATCCTCGGGCGACCATTCCTCCATCAGATCAATGCCATCTCCTCTTCTTATCATCAAATACTCAAGTTTGCAACTGGCGAAGGCATCGTCTGCATTCGAGATGATCAGCAAGCTGGAAGGTCTTGTGAGGCTGCTGCGGCTAAGACAGAACGAAAGATCAACATTGCTCCTCCAAAGCGGCCACGAGACGAAGCTGGTCCCTCTTCTAAATAGCAATCAAAGGAGATTCCGCTGACGGAACCTCCACCAATCGAATGGGAAGCGTCACCTTCAATTGAAGAAATCATCCCAATCAACATCAGTAGCGGAGATCTCCCTCGACAGACTTTCATTGGTACCGGTCTTAGCGACGCAGAAGCGCAAGACATGGTAACCTTCCTCAAGTCCAATATCGACGTCTTCGCTTGGAGTTTCGAAGACATGCCTGGGATCAATCCAGATGATGCTTGTCACCGACTTGCTATCAAAGAAGAAGTGAAGCCTGTCAAGCAGAAGCCACGCACCATCCGACCAGAGCTACAAATTGCTGTTCAAGAAGAAATCACCAAGCTACTTGCAGCAGGCTTCATCCGTGAAGTAGAGTATCCTACTTGGATCTCTAATATTGTTGCTGTTCCTAAGAAGAATGGGAAGGTCAGAGTCTGTATCGACTTCACCAATCTTAACAAGGCTTGCCCCAAAGACCCGTTCCCCATGCCAAGGATTGATAGACTCGTCGATGCCACTGCTGGCCATGAGCTATTGTCTTTCATGGATGGGTACTCTGGATATAATCAAATTCCTCTTCACACTGATGATCAAGAGAAGACATGTTTTGTGACTAGCCGAGGTCTCTACTGCTACAATGTCATGCCATTCGGCCTCAAGAATGCTGGTTCCACCTATCAAAGGTTAGTCACAAAGATGTTCGAAGATCAGTTCGGTCGCAACGTCGAAGTTTATGTCGATGATCTCCTCACCAAGAGCTCCGTGCGAAGCAAGCATCTTTCTGATCTGGCGGAAACCTTTCAAGTTCTTCGAAAATATCGTATGAAGCTCAATCCAGCCAAGTGCGCTTTCGGAGTTCAATCTGGCAAATTCCTGGGTCATCTTGTGACCAGGAGAGGTATTGAAGCCAATCCCGATCAAATTCGAGCTATCCTCGACATGCCATCACCTACTAATCGAAAGGAAGTACAGCGTCTCACTGGAAGACTTGCTGCCCTCAATCGGTTCATTTTAAAGTCTTCCGATAAGTGTAAGCCTCTCTTCGACAAACTACGAAAGGCAGACACCTCCGGCTGGAGTCCGATCTGTGAAGAAGCATTTCAAAGCATCAAGAAATATCTGGTGCAAGCTCCAATCTTGACGGCTCCACTTCCAAAAGAAGACCTGTGGCTTTATCTCGCCGTGACCGATCAAGCAATCAGCGCGGTTCTAGTCAGTAGAAGAGAAGGCGTCGAGCATCCAGTCTACTACATCAGCCATACTCTCCTTCTAGCTGAAACTCGTTACTCAAAAACTGAGAAGGTTATCCTGGCCTTGCTCACTGCATCGCACCGTCTCCAACCATACTTCGTCTCCCATCAGATCACTGTTATTTCAGAACACTCGCTCAAAGATATCGTCGACAAAGCTGGTCGAGCTGGTCGAATGACCAAATGGGTGATCGAAATGAGTGCTCTGGGGATTCAGTTCGAACCTCGCACTTCTATCAAAGGTCACGCTGTTGCTGATTTTCTAGCTGACTTTCCAGTTGAAGACCCCATCGCTTGGGAAGAAGATGTCGACATGCGCTTGGAAGATAAGAATAATCCTCCAATCAATCTTGCAACAAAACTTGATCCAAGTCTTGAGGCTATTGCTGCAACTCCTCCATGGAAGTTATACACTGATGGAGCTTCAAGTGCGATCGGCTCGGGAACTGGGATAGTCTTGGTATCCCCCGAACTTGATCATCTCCAGAAGGCCACTCTCCTCGGATTCACTGCCACCAACAACGAAGCCGAATACGAAGCACTCATTTCTGGACTCGAGATGGCGAAATCCTTGGGGGTGGATCGGATTATTGTCTATAGCGACTCTCAGTTGATCATAAGGCAAATCAATAGAGAATATACGGCTCGAGAAGAGAGAATGCAACTCTATTTGGCCTTAGTACGACGTCTTCAACAGCGTTTTACTGAGGCCGAATTCATTCAAATCCCAAGAGCAGAGAACCGAGAAGCAGATGCCTTAGCCAATGCTGCCTCAGTTCTTGGAGACTCACTCGGAGGAAGGCAAATACAGATCGATTATCAAGAAGTGCCCAAGGCCATCCCCGATCAACAGATCCTTGCTACTACAAAAGGATCTGGGGGTGGAGATCAACTGACATCGATCCTCACTACTACGAGTGAGCTTGAAGACTGGAGACGATCAATTTTCGACTTCTTCGAGCATGGCAAAATGCCGGAAGATTCAAATCAAGCCCGAAAACTTCAAAGGAAGCTCCCATGCTACATTCTGCAAGGAGAAGATTTATATTTCAAATCCCACAATAGGATATTGCTCAAGTGCCTTGGTCTCGAGCAAGCACAGGCAATCCTGATTGATATCCACTCTGGAGCTTGTGGGAATCATTCAGGAGGGAGGTCTCTTGAAGCCAAGACAAAACTACAAGGTTATTACTGGCCTACAATGGCAAAAGATGCTCGACAAGTTGTTCAAAGATGCGAGCCATGCCAACGACACGCTTGAGCTATCCATCTCCCTGCAGATGAGCTTCACCAACTATCAAGCCCCTGGCCTTTCCATCAATGGGGGTTAGATTTCTTGGGACCTTTCCCTCCAACTCCGAGCAAGAAGAAGTATTTACTGCTGGCCACTGATTACTTTACCAAATGGGTTGAAGCTGTGCCCCTCTTCTGAGAGACTGACGACGAAGTGATCAAATTCATTCGGCACAACATCTTCTCAAGGTTCGGTACACCTCAAGGTTTTGTTGCTGACAATGGAGCTCAATTTGATTCCGACAAATTCCGAGAGTTCTGTCTGAACAACGGTATCAAGCTATTCTATTCAACTCCAAGATATCCTCAATGCAATGGTCAAGCTGAAGCCTCAAATAGAGCTATTCTTGGTATACTCAAGAAGAAACTCAACGACAAGAAAGGATTGTGGGAACAGGTCCTACCTGAAGTTCTTTGGGGGTATCGCACAACTCCGAGAAGATCAACAGGGTTCTCACCCTTTCGTCTAACATATGGATCGGAAGTAGTACTCCCAACAGAAAACATATCAAGTACTCTGAAGACCAGGGCAGTTGAAGAAGGAATCAACGAAGAGCTTCGGATCAATGATCTAGACTTCTCTGAAGAACTACGAGACCAAGCCTCCCTTCGTGTGGCCAAGTATCAGCAGAAGATCAAACGATCCTACAACGAGAAAGTCTACAAAAGACAGTTCCCAGTGGGTAGTCTAGTTCTCAGAGCAGTTTTCTACAACACCAAAGAACACAGTAGTGGGAAGCTTGCTCCTAACTGGGAAGGTCCATATATCGTTGAATCAATAGGAGGCAAAGGTTCTTACAGACTGATCTCACCAGAAGGAGATAGATTGCCTCGAGCTTGGAACTCTAGACACCTCAAGTTGTTCTACCCATGATGTAAACTATGTGATGAATAAAGATCTCTTTCAAGTGTTCAAATGTGCAAGTGTTCAGCTCTTCAATTCAAGTTCTGAAGCAGTTTCAAATTATCTACATTCAAGTTGCCAAGTCTTTTAACAAGTTTGGGTGTTGAGTTGCGACTCAACCCCTTACTAAATGTTAAACTGACCTTCAAATTTCAAATATTCAATTTCAATCAATTTCAATATCGTCTAACAGGTTTGGGTGCTTGAGTTGCGACTCAACCCCTCACATTCAAATGTTACACGAATTCAAGTTCAATTTTCAAGTTATAATAAGTTTGGGTAATCGAATTGCGACTCGACCCCTTACATTTCAAAGATTGTATCTATTTTAATGCCATCCAGAACACAGCATTCAAAGAGTTCAAACACAAGACATTCAACTCAAGAGACATTCAATTTTCAAATATCAAAAAGATATCTTCTATTATCAAAAATTTGTCAATTACAATTTCGAGCTGTTACATATCAAAAGTTTACAAGTGTAAACCGCAAAGAAAAAGGCAAAAACACATCAGGGCTTGGCTACGCTTGGAGCGCGCGACTTCTCCCCTTCAGATTCGCCACGAGCCTTGCTCGCAACCGAAGCTTTAGAAGATCAGACACTGCTGACATGTGCCCTGAGTGCCTCTGCCGCTTTCTCAGCTGTCTCCTTGTAAATCTTGCATTCAGACAGCGTATGCTCCAACGCCTTCTTGGAAGTCTCCTCTTCGGTAGTAAAAGCAGCGTGTTGAGCAGCAAGTTGTTCTTTCAGCTCCTGGATCTCGTTGGCGCGACCACAGGACACGTCCTTAACCTTGACGATCCGATTCTTCAAGGATTCGAGTTCGTGCCTCTGCGCCTCGCAACGGTCCTGCAGCCCCTTGATCTCCAGCTTCCCCTTGCGAAGATCCTCGATCTTGGCCTTGAGAGAGGTTTTCTTCGAAGACAGGAGCTCCCTCAGCCTATCTCTCTCCTCGCTCACAGTCTTCAGTTCGGCTGTCAAACGGGATACCTCAGATACGGCCTCCCATTCTCCCGCCCTCCTGGAGAGTTTGCTCGTGATTCTCAAAACTGCTGAGCTCTGCAGATGGACAAAGAGTTAGAATTATTCTGAAGATACTATTCAAACACTTAATCAAGCAAATGCACATACCACTACTTCAAGCCTATCGAAGGCTTCGTCAAAAGGAGCATCCGGAAGGTTGCAAAGCTTCCGAATCACACCAGTGGGGTGGTTGATATCAACATCACCCAAGCTCTTCATCTTCGGAGTCGAGCCAGTAGGCGTACCTGCAATCGACACAAGAATTCAAAGGGTTAGAATATTTTCGAGCTTCAACGGCAAGGCAATCAAAGCAAGTTAGTGCAGATACCTGAAGCCTCGACCTGAGGAGCCTTTCCCTTCCCACGGTCGGAGCTCTTACCCTTGGGGGTCGACTTCTCCTTGATGGGGGTTGGCTCTGACAAGGGTTGGGGGGTAGCCTCACCCACCCGGCTTCCTCTCTCCAAATGAGCAGGAGAGGGAACATCCCGAGGAGGTGAAGCACCCCCTTCATCTTCTCGCCCGAGCCCTGCCACCATGGCAGCTACCTCCTCAGCCAGAGATCGTGAGGGGGGTGGGGGTTGTTCAACCTCCACACCCCCACTTATAGTTGCCCCTTCGAGACGGGGAACCTCGGGAGGTACCTGATCGAGGGGTGTAGGGTTGCTTCCAACCCCACCACGCCCCGATACCTTAATCTTGAAGCGCAGTGGGTTCTTCTGCAACTCCCCAAAGTGATAAGTAGGAATCACCCTAGGGCCATCGCCCATTGCGTCAATTACCCCCTCCATTTTACGAGCCTTTGCCTCGTCTATGAGGGACGGCTGCGAATCCTCATTGGCACCACCAATGGGGGTGGGAGGAATTTCTTCCTCGCCACCCCCATGTCCTTGACCACCATCAGTGGGGGTGGGAGGAATCTCTTCCTCACCACCCCCATCCTCATCATCATCGTCTTCTCCATCTTCTTCCCCATCGCTGCTTGTGCCCTCGCCCTCCTCATCTTCACCTTCCTCCTCCCTCTCTACCTCCTCTTCTTCATCTTCCTCCTCCTTTTTCTTCTCATCCTCCTCCTGTTTAATGGGGATCTTTCTCTTCTTCTTCGCCGGACCCCTCTGAATCACCAATTTCTCCTCTGTGGGAAGTGCGCGCCTGGCTCCATAAGCCTTCTTCTCGAATCGAAGCCTTCTAACAATTTTTCCAGACTGAGGGTCCTCCTCATAATCAGAGTAGATAACCTCGTTACCTTCGTAGCGAAGCTTCGATCGGTGGAGGAGGTTGACTTTGCCATATCGGACTGGGCAATTCAAGAATTGCTTCCACGATCTAGTCCCGCATGTCAGCTCCAGGAAGAGGTTGTCAAGGGCCCCTACTCGCTCTGGAGGCCAAGAGAGAGCTCCTCCTGTGCAGTACATGTCAATCTCTTCATGCACCTTGTATCGGGGAGCCTCCGGAACAGACATTGGAGTCCAGGCACCAGACACTGACAGCGGCCAGTCAGTATAGAGTTTGTCGGAGCCAATGGTGTCAGCAATCGGGCGGAGGGCAGTGACACCTGTTAAGTAGTAGAACGGGCTGTCCTTCCTCCAAGCCCATCGGTAATGGTAAAAGAAATACCCCAGCTCGATTCGGGCTTCTTCACCTTCAGGGAGGCTGGAGTAGCATTCCCTTAGCTCCTTCTGGAAGTCCGACTCTACGCGACAGAAAGCGTAGATGATCCTCCAGGAGTTCCCGGTAACCTGCCCGGGACAGAGACCGGAGGTGTTCAGCAACCTCGCGGCGAAAGGCGGCAGCGGAAGGCACAGTCCACAGTTGAGCTGGCCGATCGTGACGATGGTTCCCATCACTTGTTCCTTGCTCGCCCACGAGACAAAGATCGTCCGCCTATCAACGCCAAAAGCAGTTAGAACTCCAGGGAGCGCTGGTCGAGCCTTTCCCTCTGTGAAGCATGCTAGCAACTCCTGCAGCTTCGCCCTCTTTACATCTGTCAGTTTACTGCCAATATTGTACCCAAACTCCATCTCCGCCTCCAAAGGTAGCTGCGGGCAGAGGACAACCTTTGCCTTGGGGATCTGCTCTGGCCTTGACGGTGCAGAAGCAAATCCCACTCCTTGGTGCCTCTTGCCCAGTTGGCCAAGCTCGATCAATTCTGCCCTGCCTTTGCCTCGGCCCTTCGGGACAGAATAGACCTCGACAACTTCCTTGCCCTTCCTCTTGGAAGGAACCGCACTCTTCTTCGAACTGCCCGAAGACGCCATTTGACCGATCGAAAGGAGATGAAGAACAAGAGATTGGAAGCAAAAGAGTTCTGAACTTCGAAAAATTCTGAAAGCGTGAGGCAAAAATGACGGCGAGAGAGACTTATATACCCAGGGTAAAACGGCTCGCAAATTGAGAAGACACGTGTCTTCACCACATCAAATCACGTGTTTTTGCAGGTACACGTGGCATCCATCCATAGCAAGCGCAAAATCAGGCGAACCGTCGAACCAGACGAAGCGTCAGACCTACCGGTCCGCGTAAACCAACGGTCCAAACAAACCACCGGTCTAAGTGAACCGGACCGCCGGTTCAAAGCCACATTCCGGCCAACCAAGGATTCAAAGCAGAAAAAATCAAACTCCATCGATATTTAAGACTGCCAAAGATCAAAGAAGAAGCACAAGCTATACCACTTCCTCAAAAGTACAGGTTCAAGACTTTAACCTTGACCGGCTGATTTTAGCCGTTCGGTCAAACTTGACCGATAGGTCAAAATCAACCGATCGGTCGATTTTCTACTAGATCTGACAAAAAACTGAGGTTTTTTGCCGATCACCCCAACCTTGACCGGCTGATTTTAGTCGTTCGGTCAAATTTGACCGTTCGGTCAAAATCAACCGATCGGTTGATTTTCAACTAGATCTGGCAAAAAACTGAGGTTTTTTGCCGATCACCCCAACCTTGACCGGCTGATTTTAGCCGTTCGGTCAAATTTGACCGTTCGGTCAAAATCAACCGATCGGTCGATTTTCAACTAGATCTAGCAAAAAACTGAGGTTTTTTGTCGATCACCCCAACCTTGACCGGCTGATTTTAGCCGTTCGGTCAAACTTGACCAATCGGTCAAAATCAACTGATCGGTCGATTTTCTACTAGATCTGGCAAAAAACTGAGGTTTTTTGCCAATCACCCCAACCTTGACCGGCTGATTTTAGCCGTTCGGTCAAATTTGACCGTTCGGTCAAAATCAACCGATCGGTCGATTTTCAACTAGATCTGGCAAAAAACTGAGGTTTTTGCCGATCACCCCAACCTTGACCGGCTGATTTTAGTCGTTCGGTCAAATTTGACCGTTCGGTCAAAATCAACCGATCGGTCGATTTTCAACTAGATCTGGCAAAAAACTGAGGTTTTTTGCCGATCACCCCAACCTTGACCGGCTAATTTTAGCCGTTCGGTCAAACTTGACCGATCGGTCAAAATCAACCGATCGGTCGATTTTCTACTAGATCTGGCAAAAAACTAAGGTTTTTTGCCGATCACCCCAACCTTGACCGGCTGATTTTAGCTGTTCGGTCAAATTTGACCGTTCGGTCAAAATCAACCGATCGGTCGATTTTCAACTAGATCTGGCAAAAAACTGAGGTTTTTTGCCGATCACCCCAACCTTGACCGGCTGATTTTAGCCGTTCGGTCAAACTTGACCGATCAGTCAAAATCAACCGATCGGTTGATTTTCTACTGGATCTGGCGAAAAACTGAGGTTTTTTGCCGATCACCCAAACCTTGACCGGCTGATTTTAGCCGTTCGGTCAAACTTGACCGATCGGTCAAAATCAACCGATCGGTCGATTTTCTACTAGATCTGGCAAAAAACTGAGGTTTTTTGCCGATCACCCAATCCTTGACCGGTTGAAATTGACCGTTCGGTCAAACTTAACCGAACGGTCAAACTTAACCGAACGGTCAAAATTGACCGAACGGTCAAATTTGACCGATCGGTCAAAATTGACCGAACGGTCAAAATCAACCGATCGGTCAATTTTCCACTGGATCGGTCAAAAAACCATGTTTTTTAACCGATCACCCAATCATTGACCGGTTGAAATTGACCGTTCGGTCAAACTTAACCGAACGGTCAAATTTGACCGATCGGTCAAATTTGACCGAACGGTCAAAATCAACCGATCGATCAATTTTCCACTGGATCGGTCAAAAAACCATGTTTTTTGACCGATCACCCAATCCTTGACCGGTTGAAATTGACCGTTCAGTCAAACTTAACCGAACCGGTCAAATTTGACCGAACGGTCAAAATCAACCGATCAGTCAATTTTCCACTTGATCGGTCAAAAAACCATGTTTTTTGACCGATCACCCAATCCTTGACCGGTTGAAATCGACCGTTCGGTCAAAATTAACCGATCGGTCAAAATTGACCGAACGGTCAAAATTGATCGATCGGTCAAAATTGACCGAACGGTCAAATTTGACCGAACGGTCAAGTTTGACCGATCGGTCAAGTTTGACCGATCGGTCAAAATTGACCGATCAGTCTATTTTAAACGCTAACACTCGACCAAGCTCCTCTGTGTGTGTGACAGGGGGTCGTTAGCTTTGCACCACGAATCCAAGCCAGCCAGATGATCTTTAGCTAACTTGGAGGGGGTAACTGTGGGTGCAAATTTTGGCAAGAAGTCTGCAAACAGCGGGACCCACCGGCCCTGCCTGGTGGGCCCCCGAAGACAACAGCGGGACCCACCGGCCCTGCCTGGTGGGCCCCCGAAGACAACAGCGGGACCCGCCAGCCCTGCCTGGTGGGCCCCCGAAGACTATAGCAGGACCCACCAGCCTTACCTGGAGGATCCCCAGATACGATAGCAGAAACCGCCATTTACCACCAGAGAATTCTATAAATAGCAGAGCCTTCGAATGTAAATGGATCGGATTTTCAAAACCTGAAACTCCAGAACTCAAACCAGAGCTCTGAAAACAGATCAGTGCCATCATCTGATATCTGTCTCAGAAACCTATCCTCTTCCTCACCTTGATCTTCTTCTTGTCTTTGAACAAGTCGAAGAAACTTCAGTGACACTCGGCCTGTCGAGGTCACTTCGAAACAAGTGTTAGTGAATTCGGGTTGCTCCCTATAGCACGGAGACGTAGGCTTCGGCTGAACTCCGAGATCACATCTCTCGTGTCAATTCTCTCTGAGTGCTTCTCTGATTGCATCTCTCTTTGCCTATATACTGCGAAAAGCTTCAACTTCGATCAACAGATCGATCAACGATCTTCAGCATCAACTTCAACTCCAATTGACTGGTGAGGCGAGGTCTTCGGGTCGGCACGAAGATTTTCCCCCACACGATCCATTCTAATTCATTCGTACGATCCATTCTAATTCATTCGCATGATCTATTCTAATTTAGCCGTACGAGCTATTTTAATTCATTCGTACAAATGTATCTATTCTAATTCATTCATATGATCTACTCTAATTCATTCGCACGGTCCATTCTAATTCATTCGCACGATCCATTCTATTTCATTCGCACGAACTATTCTAATTTATTCGCACGATCTATTCTAATTCATCCTTAAGAGCTATTCCAATTCATTCGTATGAATGTCTCCATTTTACTTCTTTCGGACGATCCATACTAATTATAATTTATTGGTACGAGCTATTATAATTCATTCGTACGAATATATCCAGTCTAATTCATTTGTACGATCCATTATAATATATTCGCACGATCTATTCTAATTCATTCGTACGATCTATTCTAATTCATTCTCACGATATATTCTACTTCATTCGTACGATCCATTCTAATTCATTCGCACGATCTATCCTCATTCGTACGAGCCATTCTAATTCATTCGTACAATCCATTCTAATTCATTTGCACGATCTATTCTAATTCATTCGTACGAGCTCTAATTCGTTCATACGATCCATTCTAATTCATTCGCATGATCCATTCTAATTCATTCGTACGATCCATTCAAATTCATTCGCATGATTTGTCCTAATTCATTCATACGAGCTATTCTAATTCATTCTTACGAACGTATCCATTCTAATTCATTCGTACGATCCATTCTAATTCATTCGCATGATTCATTATTATTCATTAGTACAATCCACTCTAATTCCTTCGCACGATCTATTCTAATTCATTCGTATGAGCTATTCTAATTTATTCGTACGATTGAATCCATTCTAATTCATTCGTACGGTCCATTCTAATTCATTCGCACGATCCATTCTAATTCATTCGTACGAACCATTCTAATTCATTCGCATGATCTATTCTAATTCATTCGTATGAGCTATTCTAATTCATTCATACGAATGACGATCCATTATAATTCATTCGTACGAATGGCGATCCATTCTAATTCATTCATACAAGATATTCTAATTCATTCGTACGAATGTATCCATTCTAATTCATTCGTATGATCTATTCTAATTCATTCGCACGATCCATTCTAATTCATTTGTACGATCTATTCTAATTCATTCGTACGAGCTATTCTAATTCTTTTATACGAATGTATCCATTCTAATTAATTCGTATGATCCATTCTAATTCTTTTCACGATCCATTCTAATTGATTCATACGATCTATTCTAATTCATTTGCACGATCTATTCTAATTCATCCGATGAGCTATTCTAAATCATTCGTACGAATGTATCCATTCTAATTCATTCGTACGATCCATTCTAATTCATTCGCACGATCCATTCTAATTCATTAATACGATCCATTCTAATTCATTCGCACGATCTATTCTAATTCATTCGTACGAGCTATTCTAATTCATTTGTTTAGATCTATCCATTCTAATTTATTCGTACGATCCATTCTAATTCATTCGCATGATCCATTCTAAGTCATTCGCACGATCTATTCTAATTCATTCGTACGATCTATTCTAATTCATTCATACGATTCATTCTAATTCATTCGCACTATCCATTCTAATTCATTCGTACAATCCATTCTAATTTATTCGCACGATCTATTCTAATTAGTTCGTACGAGCTATTCTAATTCATTCGTTCAAATGTATCCATTCTAATTCATTCGTGCGATCCATTCTAATTCATTCACACGATCTATTCTAATTCATTCGTACGATCCATTCTAATTCATTTGCACGATTTATTCTAATTTATTCATATGAGCTATTCTAATTCATTCGTACGAATGTATCCAGTCTAATTCATTCGTACGATCCATTCTAATTCATTCACACGATCTATTCTAATTCATCTGTACGAGCTATTCTAATTCATTCATACGAATATATCCATTCTAATTCATTCGTATGATCCATTCTAATTCATTCGCACGATCCATTCTAATTTATTCGAACGATCCATTCTAATTCTTTCGCACGATCTATTTTAATTCATTCGTACGAGTTATGCTAATTCATTCGTACGAATGTATCCATTCTAATTCATTCGTACGATCCATTCTAATTCCTTCATGCGATCCATTCTAATTTATTCGCACGATCCATTCTAATTCATTCATACGATCCATTCCAAATCATTTATACGAGCCATTCTAATTCATTCGCACGAATATATCCATTTTAATTCATTCCTACGATCCATTCTAATTCATTTGCATGATCTATTCTAATTCATTTATATGAGCTTTTCTAATTCATTCGTACGAATGTATCAATTCTAATTCATTCGTACGATCCATTCTAATTCATTCGTACGATCCTTTCTAATTAATTTGCCCGATCAATTCTAATTCATTCGTACGATCCATTCTAACTCATTCGCATGATCTATTCTAATTCATTCGTACGAGCTATTCTAATTCCTTCGTACGAATGTATCCATTGTAATTCATTCGTACGATCCATTCAAATTCATTCGTACGATTCATTCTAATTCATTCGCATTCATTCGTACGATCCATTCAAATTCATTCGTACGATTCATTCTAATTCATTCGCATGATCTATTCTAATTCATCCGTACGAGCTATCCTAATTCATTCATACGAATGTATCCATTCTAATTCATTCGTACGATCCATTCTAATTCATTAGCAAAATCTATTTTGATTCATTCGTACGATCCATTCTAATTCATTCACACGTTCTATTCTAATTCATTCGTACGATCTACTCGAATTCATTCGTACGTCGCACGATCCATTCTAATTCATTCGTAC
This sequence comes from Chamaelirium japonicum, assembly GCA_947650365.1. Lineage (NCBI taxonomy): Eukaryota > Viridiplantae > Streptophyta > Magnoliopsida > Liliales > Melanthiaceae > Chamaelirium > Chamaelirium japonicum. The sequence goes on along the minus strand of CANTAL010000077.1, from coordinate 1,139,937 downwards.
TATTCATTCTAATGATCTATTCTAATTTATTCGTACGAGCTATTCTAATTCATTCGTATGAATGTATCGATTCTAATTCATTCGTATGATCCATTCTAATTTATTCGTATGACCTATTCTAATTCATTCGTACGATCCATTCTAATTCATTCACACGATCTATTCTAATTCATTCGTTCGATCTATTCTAATTCATTCGTACGAATGTATCCATTCTAAATCATTCGTACTATCCATTTTAATTCATTCGCTGTGGGTGCAAATTTTGGTGAGAAATCTGCAAACAGCGGGACCCACCGGCCCTGCCTGGTGGGCCCCCGGAAACTACAGCGGGACCCACCGGCCCTGCCTGGTGGGCCCCCGAAGACAACAGCGGGACCCACCGGCCCTGCCTGGTGGGCCCCCGGAGACTACAGCGGGACCCACCGGCCCTGCCTGGTGGGCCCCTGAGTACCACAGCGGGACCCACCGGCCTTGCCTGGTGGGCCCCCGAAGACAACAGCGGGACCCACCGGCCCTGTCTGGTGGGCCCCCGAAGACAACAGCGGGACCCACCGGCCCTGCCTGGTGGGCCCCCGAGTACCACAGCAGGGCGCACCAGCCTTACCTGGAGGATCCCCACATACGACAGGAGAAAACCGCCATTTACCACCAGAAAATCCTATAAATAGCAGAGCCTTCGACTGTAAAAGGATCCAAAATTTCTGATTTCTATTCTGAGATCTGATTTTCAGAACCCAGAGCTCTGGAATCTCTCAGTTTTCCATCTTCCACCTCTTTGATCTTCTTCTCTCCTCTGAAGAGATCAGAGTGTTTACAGTGATACTCGGCCTGTCGAGATCATTTCGATATAAGTGTTAGTGAATTCGGGTTGCTCCCTATAGCACGGAGACGTAGGCTTCGGCTGAACTCCGAGATCGCATCTATTGTGTCAACTCTCTGATTGTATCTCTCTCTCCGTTTGCATATCAAAAGCAGCTATTTCAATCAACAGATCGAACAACGATCTCTTCAACTCGAAACCTCAATTGACTGGTGAGGCGAGGTCTTCTGGTCGGCACGAAGATTTTCCCCCATAGTTTGGCGCCATCAGTGGGATTCGAGCGAAAAGTCAAGCTCTCTCCGCTACTACTAGATCAGCTGAATCTACAACCGATCTTTGATAGCCAAACTTCCTCGCTCCCTTGGTTGATCAGACAACTGATCGGACGTTGGCACTCTCGTTGCACCCTTCGCTCTCTGAATGGCGAAAACTAAGCACCAGGGTCAACCAGAAGGAAGTAACACTCAACAACAAGCTCGTCCTGAGACTCGATCAATGAGTCAAAGGCTCAACTTCGGACAGCCCCTAGCTGTTCCTGAGATGGGGGTTCGCTCAGGGAGTGGGAGATCTGTCGATCGACCTATCGCCCATCCCGCACGACAGTCGATTGGGCAAACGGCCCCCGCTCCTGCTGACGACCTTCCATCGACCTACCATATCTCTACGGTCAACTTCCAACTGCTCCAATTGGCGAAGCAAAATGCCACCCTCACTGCTGAGAGGGATGCTCTTAAGAAAGCAGCTTTCGAGGCTGGGATCGCTCTTCCAATCCCCTCTACAAGTGAGAGGGTCAATCTTTCTCGACCTTCAATCCACTCCGAACAACGGAGGTCAATGGGCACTACTGCCCTCGAGAGGATTCGACGCGAACCAACTCCCTCTGCTCCCCCATGGAAGCAGAGTGTTTGGGACCGCCTCGACGACGAGTCCTCCCAATCATCTTCTGGCCGCAATTGCGACAAGAGGGCACCTCAAAGCTCGATATACCAAGGAGGCACCAGATGAAAGGCGCTCCTTCAAAGAGTAGAGTCTCCCCTTCCATTCCACTTCAACGTGAACTTGGATCGGACCTTAGACACCGACTTCAACCGGCAAATACTTCAATGCCTGAGCAAGACCTTGCGATCTTGCCTCTTGACCCACCTCTAGGTCGAGGACATGGTCGCAGGGATGGGTATTCCTCCGCCGGACCTCTCCATCGAAGCCTCTTCGAGTCAACTTTTCCGAGGGGATGGAGAACTCCTATCCTCCCCAAATTCAACTGCGTCAAAGGAGACCCGACTCTCCATATACTTGCCTTCAAGCAAGCTTTGACTCCGCACGAAGAAGAGAACCACGTGCTTTGTCGCACTTTTGCTGGAAGTCTCGATGAGCCATCACTCGACTGATATCACAATCTCCGAGCTGGGTCCATCACCCAGTTCGGTGTTTTGGCTAACCTCTTTGTGCAGCACTATCAACTCAATCTGAAGCCAGAGAAGAAACTCGACTCCCTCTATCGGCTAAGGATGGGTGCTGATGAGACTCTCCGCAATTTCATAAGGAGATTTCGCAACGAGCATGCTGCTCTCTCTGGAAGACATCTGGATGATGAAGCCATCATGTTGGCTTTCCAGAACGCCCTCCGCTTCGATCTACACATCTACAACGACTTCATCCGCAATCCCCCTCCTTCTCTGGGTTCTATGTTTGATCGGATCCAGAGAGAGATTGAGGTCGAAGACGATCAAGTCGCTCGAAAAGGGCGAGAGACGAAGCGAAGACCGGCGGAAAGAGAGGCTCCGAAGTATGCTGCCAAAGCTCACAACGCTGAGGCAGCAACTCCCCCAGTCAACAAACGACCAAAGAATGATGGACGTCGATCTCCTACGAAGACCACTTTCACCGAGTGGAATATGCCAGTCGAACAGATCCTCGATCGCATTCAACACGAGGAGTTCCATCGAAGGCCCAATCCTCTTCAGCCAAATTCAAAATTCACAGCTGACAAAACGATCTACTGTGACTTCCACCGAAGCCATGGCCATTCCACTGATCGATGCTATCGGCTGAAGTTCCATCTTGAAGACTTATTGCGAGAAGGCCATCTTCAAGAGTTTGTCAAAGGCGGGCAAGATCAACGTCGAGCCTCTGCAAAGGGGAAAGAAGTGTGTTGGGTCCATCAAATCTCCTCCAACCGGCAACCTATCTCTGTGAATGCCAACGTCTTTGGTATTCATGGAACATTACACAATCAAACTTTGACCGGGAAGGAAGTAGATCGGCAAGTTCGACGCATCTTCCACGTTCGCTCTACTACGAACAAGGAGGATACCTGGATCGAGAAGCCTATCGAAGGTTTGGCTTGGCCGTCCATTGTTTTCAATGACTCCGACCTACAAGGAGTTCATACTCCACACCGAGACCCTCTGGTCTTGATACTCCTCATCGACGGAAGCACCGTCAACCGGATCCTCGTCGACACCGGGAGCTCCATCGACATTATGTTCTCGGATTGCTTCAAGCATCTGGGACATAGATACTCAAGCCTCGATGTCGTCCCGACCGTGATCACTGGCTTCAACGGTGAACAAAGCATCACTGTGGGCGAATCGAGATTCACTCTAGACCTTAGCCGAGAGACTCGAGTCTCGGTGAGGTTTGCAATAGTCGAAGGAGTGTCTAGCTACAATGCCATCCTCGGGTGACCATTCCTCCACCAGATCAACGCCATCTCCTCTTCTTATCACCAACTACTCAAGTTTGCAACGGGAGAAGGCATTGTCTGTATTCGAGGCGATCAACAAGCTGGAAGATCTTGTGAGGCTGCTGCAGCTAAAACAGATCGAAAGATCAATATTGCTCCACCAAAGCGGCCGCGAGACGAAGCTGGTCCTTCCAAATAGCAATCAAAGGAGATCCCGTTGACCGAACCTCCACCAATCGAATGGGAAGCCTCACCTTCAATTGAAGAAATCATCTCGATCAATATCGGCAGCGGAGATCTCCATCAAAAAACTTTCATTGGTACCGGTCTTAGCGACGCAGAAGCGCAAGACATGGTATCCTTCCTTCAGTCCAACATCGACGTCTTCGCTTGGTGTTTTGAAGACATGCCTGGGATCAATCCAGATGACGCCTGCCACCGTCTCGTAATCAAAGAAGAAGTGAAGCCTATCAAGCAAAAGCCACGCACCATCCGACTAGAGCTACAAGTTGCTGTTCAAGAAGAGATCACCAAGCTGCTCGCAGCAGGCTTCATCCGTGAAGTAGAGTATCCTACTTGGATCTCTAACATAGTTGCTGTTGCTAAGAAGAATGGGAAGGTCAGAGTCTACATCGACTTCACCAATCTCAACAAAGCGTGTCCCAAAGACCCATTCCCCATGCCAAGGATTGATAGACTCGTCGATGCCACTGCTGGCCACGAGCTATTGTCCTTCATGGATGGGTACTCTGGATACAATCAAATTCCACTTCATCCGGATGATCAAGAGAAGACATGTTTTGTGACTAGCCGAGGTCTCTACTGCTACAATGTAATGCCATTCGGCCTCAAAAACACTGGATCCACCTATCAAAGGTTAGTCACAAAGATGTTTGAAGATCAGATCGGTCGCAACGTCGAAGTCTACGTCGATGATCTCCTCACCAAGAGTTCTACTCGAGGGAAACATCTATCCGATCTGGCAGAAACCTTTCAAGTTCTTCGAAAATATCGTATGAAGCTCAATCCAGCCAAGTGCGCTTTCGGAGTTCAATCTGGCAAATTCCTGGGTCATCTTGTGACCAGGAGGGGCATTGAAGCCAATCCCGATCAAATTCGAGCCATCCTCGACATGCCATCGCCTACCAATCGGAAGGAAGTGCAACGCCTCACTGGAAGACTTGCTGCCCTTAATCGATTCATTTCAAAGTCCTCCGACAAATGTAAGCCTCTTTTCGACAAGCTACGAAAGGTGGATACATCGGGATGGAGTCATGTTTGTGAAGAAGCTTTTCAAGGCATCAAGAAATATCTGGTGCAAGCTCCTATCCTGACTGCTCCACTTCTAAAAGAAGACTTGTGGCTCTATCTGGCCGTGACCAATCAAGCAATCAGTGCGGTCCTAGTCAGTAGAAGAAAAGGCGTCGAGCATCCAGTCTATTATATCAGCCACACTCTTCTTCCGGCTGAAACTCGCTACTCAAAAACTGAGAAGGTCATCCTGGCCTTGCTCACTGCATCACGTCGTCTCCAACCTTACTTCGTCTCCTACCAGATCACTGTCATTTCAGAACACCCGCTCAAAGATATCGTTGACAAAGCTGGTCGAGCTGGTTGAATGACCAAATGGGTGATCGAAATGAGTGCTCTGGGAATTCAGTTCGAATCTCGCACTTCTATCAAAGGTCAAGCTGTTGCTGATTTCCTAGCTGACTTTCCAGTTGAAGACCCCATCACTTGGGAAGAAGATGTCGATATGTGCTTAGAAGATGAGGATAATCCTCCAATCAATCATCCAAGTCTCGAAGCTATTGCCGCAACTCCTCCATGGAAGCTTTACACTGACGGAGCTTCAAGTGCGATCGGTTCAGGAACTGGGATAGTCTTGGTATCCCCTGAACTTGATCATCTCCAGAAGGCCACTCTCCTCGGATTCAATGCCACCAATAACGAAGCCGAATACGAAGCACTCATTTCCGGACTCGAAATGGCTGAATCCCTGGGGGTAGATCGAATCATCGTCTACAGTGATTTCCAGCTGATCATAAGGCAAATCAATGGAGAATATACAGCTCGAGAAGAAAGAATACAATTCTATTTGGCCTTAGTACGACGTCTTCAACAACGTTTTACCAATACTGAATTCATTCAAATCCCTAGAGCAGAGAACCGAGAAGCAGATGCCTTTGCCAATGCTGCCTCAGTTCTTGGAGACTCACTTGGAGGAAGGCAAATACAGATCGATTATCAAGAAGTGCCCAAGACCATCCCCGATCAACAGATCCTTGCTACTACAAAGAGATCTGGGGGTGGAGATCAATTGATGTTGAATCTTGCTATTGCAAATGAACTTGAAGACTGGAGACAGTCAATTCTTGACTTCTTCAAATATGGCAAGGTACCAGAAGATCCCAATCAAGCCCGAAGACTCCAAAGGAAACTTCCATGCTATACCATTCAAGGAGAAGATCTATACTTCAAATCTCACAACGGGGTGATGCTCAAGTGTATTGGTCCAGAGCAAGCAAAGGCAATCCTGATTGATATCCACTCTGGAGCTTGTGGAAATCATTTGGGAGGAAGATCTCTTGAAGCCAAGACGAAGCTACAAGGTTACTATTGGCCAATAATGGCAAGGGATGCTCAGCAAGTTGTTCAAAGATGCGAGCCATGCCAACGACACGCTCGAGCTATCCATCTCCCTGCAGATGAGCTTCATCAACTATCAAGCCCATGGCCTTTCCATCAGTGGGGGTTGGACTTCTTGGGTCCTTTCCCACCAACTCCAAGCAAGAAGAAATACCTACTACTGGCCACTGATTACTTCACCAAATGGGTTGAAGCTGTGCCACTCTTCAGGGAGACCGATGATGAAGTGATCAAGTTCATTCGACACAACATCTTCTCAAGGTTTGGTACACCTCAAGTTCTTGTTGCTGACAATGGAGCTCAATTCGACTCTGACAAGTTCCGTGAGTTCTGTCTGAACAATGGAATTAAGCTCTTCTATTCAACTCCAAGATATCCTCAATGCAATGGCCAAGCTGAAGCCTCAAATAGAGCTATTCTTGGTATACTCAAGAAGAAACTCAGCGACAAGAAAGGATTGTGGGAACAGGTCCTACCTGACGTCCTTTGGGGGTATCGCACAACTCCAAGAAGGTCAACAGGGTTCTCACCCTTTCGTCTAACATATGGATCGGAAGCAGTACTCCCAACAGAAAATATATCAAATACTCTCAAAACCAGGGCAGTTGAAGAAGGAATCAACGAGGAGCTTCGAGTCAATGATTTGGACTTCTCTGAAGAACTACGAGACCAAGCCTCCCTTCTTGTGGCCAAGTATCAGCAGAAGATCAAACGAGCCTATGATGAGAAAGTCTACAAACGGTAATTCCCAATCGGCAGTCTGGTCCTTAGAGCCGTCTTCTACAACACGAAAGAACACAGCAGTGGAAAGCTTGCTCCCAACTGGGAAGGTCCATATATTGTCGAATCGATGGGAGGCAAAGGCTCTTATCGACTGATCTCACCAGAAGGAGATAGATTGCCACAAGCTTGGAATTCTAGACACCTCAAATTGTTCTATCCATGATGTAAATTCCATGATGAATAAAGTTCTTTCAAAGGTTCAAACGTGCAAGTGTTCAGCTTTTTAATTCAAGTTCTGAAGCAGTTTCAAATTTATCCATATTCAAGTTACCAAGTCAGTTTAACAAGTTTGGGTGTTAGAGTTGCGACTCAACCCCTTACTAGCAAATGTTAAACTGACCTTCAATTTCAATATTCCATTTCAATCAAATTTAATATCGTCTAACAAGTTTGGGTGTTTGAGTTGCGACTCGACCCCTCACATACAAATGTTAACGATTTTAAGTTATGGTTACAACAACCTTCAATTTTCGAGTTACATAACAAGTTTGGGTCATCGAGTTGCGACTCGACCCCTTACATTCAAATGTTTGTATCTATTTAACATTCCAATACCATCCAGAACACAACATTCAAAAACATTCAATATGGGAGATCCGACTTTCAAACATCAAAAAGATCTTTTGATTATCAAAATTTGCCAAGTACAATGTTGAGCTGCTACATGTCAAAAGCTTACAAGTGTAAACAACAAAGAAAAAAGGTAGAAATACATCAGGGCTTGGCTACGCTTGGAGCGCGCGACCTCTCTCCTTCAGATTCGCCACGAGCCTTGCTCGCAGCCGAAGCTTTAGAAGATCGGACACTGCTGACATGTACCCTGAGTGCCTCTGCCGCTTTCTCGGCCGTTTCCCTGTAGCTCTTGCATTCAGACAGCGCATGCTCCAGTTCCTTCTTGGAAGTCTCCTCTCTGGCAGTAAAGGCAGCATGCTGGGCAGCAAGTCGTTCTTTCAACTCCTTGATCTCGGTTGCGCGATCACAGGATACGTTCTCAACCTTGATGAGCCGATTCTTCAAGGATTCAAGTTCGTGACTCTGTACCTCGCAACGGTTCTGCAACCCCTTGCTCTCCTGCTTCTTTTTGCGAAGATTCTCGATCTTGGCCTTGAGAGAGTTTTTCTTCAAAGTCAAAAGATCACTCAGCTTATCCCTCTCTTCGTGGGCAGCCACCAGATAAGCTTTCAAACAGGACACCTCAGATGCGGCCTCCCGTTCTCCTGCCCTCCTGGAAAGTTTGCTTGCAATTCTCAAAACTGCTGAGTTCTACAGATGGACAAAGAGTTAGAATTATTCTGAAGATACAATGCGAATAGTTGATCAAGCAGATGCACATACCACTACTTCAAGCCGATCAAAGGCTTCGTCAAAAGTAGCATCCGGAAGGTTGCAAAGCTTCCGGATCACACCAGTAGGATGGTTGATATCAACATCACCCAAGTTCTTTATCTTCTGAGTCGAGCCAACAGGCGTACCTGCAATCAACATCAAAGTTCAAAGAGTTAAAGCGAATTCAAACTTCAAAGGCTAGGCAATCGAGATAGAGATTAGTACAATTACCTGAGACGTCGACCAGAGGTGCTTTTCCCTTCCCACGGTCGGAGCTCTTACCCCGAGGGGTCGATTTCTCCTTGGTGGGAATTGGTTCCGACTGGGGTTGGGGAGCCCCATCACCCACACGGCTCTCTCTCTCCATGTGAACAGGAGAAGGAGCACCCTGGGGAAGTGAGACTCCCCCTTCATCCTAGTGCTCGCCTGGCTGAACAAGTCCCGCCATGAGGGCAGCCACTTCCTCAGCTAGAGAGCGCGAGGGGGGGTGGAGGTTGCTCAACCTCCAAACCCCCACTTGCAGTCGGGCCTTCAAGACGAGGCACCTCCGGGGGTATCTGGTCGAGGGGCGTAGGGTTGCTTCCAACCCCACCGCTCCTTGACAACTTTATCTTGAAGCGCATCGGCTTCTTCAAGTCTTCAAAATGATAGACGGGCTGTGCCTTCTTGCCGTCACCCTCTGTGTCCATAACCTCCTCCATACGACGGGCCTTAGCCTCGTCAATACGGATGGGTTGCGAGTCCACATCGTCCCCACCAGTGGGGGTGGGAGGAATTTCTTCCTCACCACCCCCATGTCCTTGATCACCATCAGTGGGGGTGGGAGGAATTTCTTCCTCACCACCCCCATTTCCACCATCTCCTCCTGAGGGAGTGGGAGGAATATCCCCATTACCTCCATCTTCATCATCTTCATCATCATCTTCGCCATCGTCGTCATCATTACCATCGTCATCATCCTCATCCTCTTCACCTCCACCTTCCTCTTCCCTCTCATCTTCTTCTTCCCCCTTTTTCTCTTCATCTTTCTTCTCCTCCTCCTCAACAAAGACCTTCTTTTTCTTCTTTGCCGGGCCTTGGCGACTGGTCACCAGTTTCTCCTCTGAGGGTAATGCACGCCTGGCCCCGTACGCCTTCTTCTCAACCCGGATGTTTCTAACAATTTTGCCAGATTGAGGGTCCTCCTCATAATCAGAATAGATGACCTCGTTATCTTCATAGCGGGTCTTCGATCGGTGGAGGAGGTTGGCCTTGCCGTGTCGAACCGGGCAATTCGAAAATTGCTTCCAAGATCGAGTCCCGCATGTCAGTTCCAAAAAGAGATTGTCAACAGCCCCTACTCGTTCCGAAGGCCATGCGAGAGCTCCTCCTGCACTGTACATATCTACCTCTTCGTGCACCTTGTATCGGAAAACCTCAGGTACCGACAGAGGAGTCTAGGCACCAGACACCGATAGCGGCTAGTCGGTATAAAGTTTGTCGGAGCCGATGGTGTCAACGATCGGACGAAGGGCGGAGACACCAGTCAGATTGTAGAATGGGCTGTCTTTTCTCCAAGCCCATCGATAGTGATAGAAGAAATATCCCAGCTCGATCCGGGCTACTTCACCATCAGGGAGACTGGAATAGCATTCCCTAAGCTCCTTCTGGAAGTCGGACTCTACGCGACAGAAAGCATAGATGATCCTCCAGGCATTCCCAGTAACCTGCCCGGGACAAAGACCGGAGGTGTTCCACAACCTCGCAGCAAAAGGAGGCAATGGAAGGCGCAGTCCGCAGTTGAGCTGGCCAATGGTGACGATGGTTCCCATCACCTGCTCCTTGCTCGCGTACGAGACGAAGATTGTCCGCCTGTCGATGCCAAAAGCGGATAGAACTCCCGGAAGCGCTGGGCGAGCCTTTCTCTCTGTGAAACATGCCAGCAACTTCTGCAGCTTCTCCCTCTTCACGTCTGTAAGTTTGCCACCAATGTTATATCCAAACTCCGGTTCCACCGACAAAGGCAGCTGCGGGCAGAGAACAAATCTCGCTTTAGGGATATGCTCCGGACGGGAGGGTGCAGAAGCGAACCCCACTCCTTGGTGCCTCTTGCCCAGTTGGCCAAGCTCGATCAACTCGGCCCTGCCTTTGCCACGGCCCTTCGAGACAGACGTTTCTTCAGCAATTTCCTTCCCCTTTCTCTTGGATGGAACCGCGATCTTCTTCGAACTGCCGGAGGATGCCATTCGACCGATCGAAAGGAGACGAAGAACGAGAGATTGGAAGCAAAGAGTCTGGACTTTGAAAAATTTTGAAAGCGTGAGGCGAAAATGACAGTCAGAGAAAGCTTAAGTATCCTGAGGAAATTAGACACACAAATCGAGATGACACGTGTCATTACCATATCAAATCGCGTGTTTTTGCAGATACACGTGGCATCCATCCGTAGCAAGCGTAAAACCAGGCGAACAGTCGGGACCAGACGAAGCGTCAGACCACCAGTCCAGACAAACCAACGGTCCAAGCATACCACCGGTCCGAGTAAACCGGACCGCCGGTACAAAACCGCATTCAGGCAAACCGAGGATTCAAAGCAGAAAAAATCGAACTCCATCAATATTCAAGACTATGCCGAAGATCAAAGGAGGAGAACAAGCTATACCACTTCCTCAAAAATACAGGTTCAAGACTTAGACCTTGACCGGCTGATTTTAGCCGATCGGTCAAACTTGACCGATCGGTCAAAATCAACCGATCGGTCGATTTTCTACGGGATCAGGCAAAAAACTTATGTTTTTTGCCGATCACTAGAACCTTGACCGGCTGATTTTAGCCGATCGGTCAAACTTGACTGATCGGTCAAAATCAACCGATCGGTTGATTTTCTACTGGATCAGGCAAAAAACTTGTGTTTTTTGCCGATCACCCAAACCTTGACCGGCTGATTTTAGCCGATCGGTCAAACTTGATCGATCGGTCAAAATCAACCGATCGTTCGATTTTCTACTGGATCAGGCAAAAAACTTATGTTTTTTGCCGATCACCAGAACCTTGACCGGCTGATTTTAGCCGATCGGTCAAACTTGACCGATCGGTCAAAATCAATCGATCGGTCGATTTTCTACTGGATCAGGCAAAAAACTTATGTTTTTTGCCGATCACCAGAACCTTGACCGGCTGATTTTAGCCGATCGGTCAAACTTGACCGATCGGTCAAAATCAACCGATCGGTCGATTTTCTATTGGATCAGGCAAAAAACTTATGTTTTTTGCCGATCACCAGAACCTTGACCGGCTGATTTTAGCCGATCGATCAAACTTGACCGATCGGTCAAAATCAACCGATCGATCGATTTTCTACTGGATCAGGCAAAAAACTTGTGTTTTTTACCGATCACCCAAACCTTGACCAGCTGATTTTAGCCGATCGGTCAAACTTGACCGATCGGTCAAAATCAACCGATCGGTCGATTTTCTACTGGATCAGGCAAAAAACTTATGTTTTTTGCCGATCACCAGAACCTTGACCGACTGATTTTAGCCGATCGGTCAAACTTGACCGATTGGTCAAAATCAACCGATCGGTCGATTTTCTACTGGATCAGGCAAAAAACTTATGTTTTTTGCCGATCACCAGAACCTTGACCGGCTAATTTTAGCTGATCGGTCAAACTTGACCGATCGGTCAAAATCAACCGATTGGTCGATTTTCTACTGGATCAGGCAAAAAACTTGTGTTTTTTATCGATCACCCAAACCTTGACCGGCTAATTTTAGCCGATCGGTCAAACTTGACCGATCGGTCAAAATCAACCGATCGGTCGATTTTCTACTGGATCAGGCAAAAAACTTATGTTTTTTGCCGATCACCAGAACCTTGACCGGCTGATTTTAGCCGATCGGTCAAACTTGATCGATCGGTCAAAATCAACCGATCGGTCGATTTTCTACTGGATCAGGCAAAAAACTTATGTTTTTTGCCGATCACCAGAACCTTGACCGGCTGATTTTAGCCGATCGGTCAAGTTTGACCGATCGGTCAAAATCAACCGATCGGTCGATTTTCTACTGGATCAGGCAAAAAACTTATGTTTTTTGCCGATCACCAAAACTTGACCGGCTGATTTTAGCCGATCGGTCAAACTTGACCGATCGGTCAAAATCAACCGATCGGTCGATTTTCTACTGGATCATGCAAAAAACTTATGTTTTTTGCCGATCACCAGAACCTTGACCGGCTGATTTTAGCCGATCGGTCAAACTTGATCGATCAGTCAAAATCGACCGATCGGTCGATTTTCTACTGGATCGGTCAAAAAACTCTATTTTTTGACTGATTATTCCAACCTTGACCGGTTGAATTCAACCGATCGGTCAAATTTGATCGATCAGTCAAAATTTGACCGATCGGTCAAAATTGGCCGATCAGTCAAATTTGATCGATCAGTCAAATTTAACCGATCAGTCAAATTTGACCGATCAGTCAAAATTGACCGATCAATCAAAATTGACCGATCAGTCAATTTTCTACTAGATCGGTCAAAAAACTCTGTTTTTTGACCGATCACTCCAACCTTGACCGGTTGAATTTGACCGATCGGTCAAATTTGACCGATCAATCAAATTTGACCGATCGGTCAAATTTGACCGATCAGTCAAATTTGACCGATCAGTCAAAATTTACCGATCAGTCAAATTTGACCGATCAGTCTATGTTTTCGCTAACTCTCGACAAAGCTCCTCTACGTGTGTGAGAGGGGGTCGTTAGCTTTGCACCACGAATCCAAGCCAGCCAAGGTGGCCTCTTAGCTAACTTGGAGGGGGTAACTGTGGGTGCAAATTTTGGTGAGAAATCTGCAAACAGCGGGACCCACCGGCCCTGCCTGGTGGGCTCCCGGAAACTACAGCGGGACCCACTGGCCCTGCCTGGTGGGCCCCCGAAGACAACAGCGGGACACACAGGCCCTGCCTGGTGGGCCCCCGGAGACTACAGCGGGACCCACCGGCCCTCCCTGGTGGGCCCCTGAGTACCACAGCGGGACCCACCGGCCCTACCTGGTGGGCCCCCGAAGACAACAGCGAGACCCACCGGCCCTGCCTGGTGGGCCCCCGAAGACAACAGCGGGACCCACCGGCCCTGCCTGGTGGGCCCCCGAGTACCACAGCAGGGCCCACCAACCTTACCTGGAGGATCCCCAGATACGACAGCAGAAAACCGCCATTTACCACCAGAAAATCCTATAAATAGCAGAACCTTCGAATGCAAAAGGATCCGAAATTTCTGATTTCTATTCTGAGATCTGATTTTCAGAACCCAGAGCTCTGGAATCTCTCAGTTTTCCATCTTCCACCTCTTTGATCTTCTTCTCTCCTCTGAATAGATCAGAGTGTTTACAGTGATACTCGGCCTGTCGAGATCATTTCGATATAAGTGTTAGTGAATTCGGGTTGCTCCCTATAGCACGGAGACGTAGGCTTCGGCTGAACTCCGAGATCACATCTATTGTGTCAACTCTCTGATTGTATCTCTCTCTCCGTTTGCATATCAAAAGCAGCTATTTCAATCAACAGATCGAACAACGATCTCTTCAACTCGAAACCTCAATTGACTGGTGAGGCGAGGTCTTCTAGTCGGCACGAAGATTTTCCCCCACATTCGCATGATCCATTATAATTCATTCGCACGATCTATTCTAATTCATTCATACGAGCTATTCTAATTCATTCGTATGAATGTATCCACTCTAATTCATTCGTACGATCCATTCTAATTCATTCGTACGATCCATTCTAATTCATTCATGCGATCCATTCTAATTCATTCACACGATCTATTCTAATTCATTCGTACGATCTATTCTAATACATTCGTACGAATTTATCCATTCTAATTCATTCGTACGAATTTATCCATTCTAATTCATTCGTACGATCCATTCTAATTCATTCACACGATTCATTTTAATTCATTCGTATGATCCATTCTAATTTATTCACATGATCTATTCTAATTCATTCGCACGATCTAATCTATTTCATTCGTATGAGCTATTCTAATTCATTCGTACGAATGTATCCATACTAATTCATTCGTATGAACCATTCTAATTTATTCACACAATCCATTCTAATTCATTCGTACGATCTATTCTAATTCATTCGCACAATCTATTCTAATTAATCCGTATGAGCTATTCTAATTCATTCGTACGATCCAGTCTAATTCATTCGCACTATCCATTCAAATTCATTCGTACGATCCATTCTAATTCATTCGCACGATCTATTCTAATTTATTTGTATGATCTAATCTAATTCATTCACACGATCTATTCTAATTCATTTCGTACGAATATATCAATTCTAATTCATTCGTACGATCCATACTAATTCTAATTCATTCGTACGAGCTATTCTAATTCATTCGTACGAATGTATCCATTCTAATTCATTCGTACGATCCATTCTAATTCAATCGCACGATCCATTCTAATTCATCCGTAAGAATTATTATAGCTCGTAGGAATGAATTTGAATTGATCGTGCGAATGAATTAGATTGGTTCGTACGAATGAATTAGAATGGAAACATTAGTACGAATGAATTAGTATAGCTCGTATGAATGAATTAGAATAGATCGTGCGAATGAATTAGAATGGATCGTGCGAATGAATTAGAATGGATTGTACGAATGAATAAGAGCTCGTACGAATGAATTAGAATAGATCGTGCGAATGAATTAGAATGGATCGTACGAATGAATTAGAATGGCTCATATGAATGAATTAGAATAGATCGTGATAATGAATTAGAATGGATCGTACGAATGAATTAGAATAGATCGTACGAATGAATTAGAATGGATCGTACGAATGAATTAGAATGGATCGTGCGAATGAATTAGAATAGATACATTCGTACGAATGAATTAGAATAGCTCGTACAAATGAATTAGAATTAGTATGGATCGTACGAATGAATTAGAATGGATACATTTGTACGAATGAATTGGAATAACTCGTACGGTTGAATTAAAATAGATCGTGCGAATGAATTATAATAGATCGTGCGAATGAATTAGAATTGATCGTATGAATAAATTAGAATAGATCGTGCAAATGCATTAGAATGGATCGTACGAATGAATTAGAATGGATCGTGTGAATGAATTAGAATAGATCGTACGAATGAATTAGAATGGATACATTCGTACGAATGACTTAGAATTGCTTATACGGATGAATTAGAATAGATCGTGCGAATGAATTACAATCGATCGTGTGAATGAATTAGAATGGATCATACGAATGAATTAGTATGGATACATTCTACGAATGAATTAGAATAGCTCATACGAATGAATTAGAATAAATCGTGTAAATGAATTAGAATAGATCGTGGGAATAAATTATAATGGATCATACGAATGATATAGAATGGATCGTGCGATTGAATTAGAATAGATCGTACGAATGAATTAGAATGAATACATTGTACGAATGAATTAGAATAGATCGTACGAATGAATTAGAATAGATGGTATGAATGAATTAGAATAGATCGTGTGAATGAATTAGAATGGATCGTACGAATGAATTAGAATGGATCGTGCAAATGAATTAGAATGGATCGTACGAATGAATTAGAAAGGATACATTCGTACGAGTGAATTAGAATAATTCATACGAATAAATTTGAATAGATGGATCGCACGAATGAATTAGAATGGATCGTGCAAATGAATTAGAATGGATCGTACGAATAAATTGGAATGGATACATTCGTATGAATGAATTAAAATAGCTCGTGCGGATGAATTAGAATAGATCATGTAAATGAATTAGAATGGATCGTACGAATGAATTAGAATGGATCGTTCGAATGAATTAGAATGGATCGTACGAATGAATTAGAATAGACACATTCGTACAAATGAATTAGAGTTGCTCATACGAATGAATTAGAATAGATCGTGCGAATGAATTAGAATGGATCATGCGAATGAATTAGAATAGATCGTGCGATTGAATTAGAATAGCTCGTACAATTGAATTAGAATAGATCATACGAATAAACTAGAATGGATCGTACGAATGACTTAGAATGGATACATTCGTGCAAATGAATTAGAAAGTGTCGTACGAATGAATTAGAATAGTTTGTACGAACGAATTAGAATGGATCATACGAATGAATTAGAATGGGTTGTACGAATGAATTAGAATTGCTCATAAGAATGACTTAGAATATATCGTACCACCAATTCTAATTCATTTGCACGATCGATTGTAATTCATTCGTACGAATGTATCCATTCTAATTCATTCGCATGATCTATTCTAATTCATTTGTACGAGCTATTCCAATTCATTCGTACGAATGTATACATTCTAATTCATTCTTACGATCCATTCTAATTCATTCGTACGATCCATTTTGATTCATTCGTACGAATGTATCTATTCTATTTCATCCGTATGATCCATTCTATTTCATTCGCACGATCCATTCTAATTATTTCGTACGATCCATTCTAATTCGTTTGCATGATCTATTCTAATTCATTCATACGAACTATTATAATTCATTCGTACGAATGTATCCATTTTAATTCATTCATACGATCCATTCTAATTCATTCGCACGATCCATTCTTATTTTTTCGTACGATCCATTCTATTTCGTTCGTATGATCTTTCTAATTCATTCGTACGAGCTATTCTAATTCATTCGTACGAATGTATCCATTCTAATTCATTCGTACGATCCATTCTAATTCATTCGCACGATCTAATCTACTTCATTCGTACGAACCATTCTAATTCATTTGCACAATCTATTCTAATTTATTTATACAAATGTATCCAATCTAATTCATTCGTACGATCCATTCTAATTCATTCGCACGATCTATTCTAATTCATTCGTATGAGCTATTCTAATTCATTCGTACGAATGTATCCATTCTAATTCATTCGTACGATCCATTCTAATTCATTCGCACGATCCATTCAAATTCATTCATATGATCTATTCTAATTCATTCGCATGATCTATTCTAATTCATTCATACGATCCATTCTAATTCATTCGCACGATCCATTCAAATTCATTCATACAATCTGTTGGGGGTAGCTGAAATCCATCCAAGAGTTGGAGCCCTTATCCGTACGAGCTCGCCTCCTAGCTCGCCAACAGCCCGCCTCTAGCTCCGCGCGCTCGTCACCAGTTCGCCCTTGCCTATGGATCTCATAGACCCCAGGATTCCAAGGGATGGGGAACTCACGCAGGAGCCCCCCCCCCGTGCTCACCAAATCATCTTAACAGGGAGCGAGATCCACATTGGGCTGAAGGGACCTTTGTGCATCTTAGTGCAAAGCTCGCTCAGGAGCTCGCCCAAGCTCACTCAGGAGCCCGCCCAAGCTCGATCAGGAGCTCGCCCTGTGCGATGTTGGGGGTAGCTGAAATCCATCCAAGAGTTGGAGCCCTTATCCGTACGAGCTCGCCTCCTAGCTCGCCAACAGCCCGCCCCTAGCTCTATGTGCTCGTCACCAGTTCGCCCTTGCCTATTGATCTCATAGACCTCAGGATTCCAAGGGATGGGGAACTCGCCCAGGAGCCCCCCCCCCCCCCCCCCCCCCGTGCTCACCAATTCATCTTAACAGGGAGCGAGATCCACATTGGGCTGAAGGGACCTTTGTGCATCTTAGTGCAAAGCTCGCTCAGGAGCTCGCCCAAGCTCGCTCAGGAGCTCGCCCAAGCTCGCTCAGGAGCCCGCCCAAGCTCGCTCAGGAGCTCGCCCAAGTTCGCACAGGAGTTCGCTTGTAGTGGCAGCGGGAGTTAGACCATCATGCATACAAAGACACCGGCACCACAGACGACCCCAGCTCACTCAGGAGCTCGCCCAAGCTCGCCCAAGAGCTCGCCCAAGCTCGCCCAAAGCTCACCCAGGAGCTTGCCCAAAGCTCGCCCAGGAGCTCGCCCAAGCTCGCTCAGGAGCTCGCCCAAGCTCACCAAGACTCCCCCGTTTATCGAAGAGATCGCTCTTGCGAGGTCCGACTCTTGATAGATGTGGAGGAGAAGACTGAGCAACGGAGGGCGAGCTCGACCTTACTTCCCACCTGAGCTCGCCCACAATAAAGCAGCATAAAGGGCTGCCAGGTGTCGAAACCCCACTGAAGCTACGTGGACAAATGTGGTCCACGGAAGCCCGCCCGTGTCGGTTTTGAGACCACCCAGACTTGAACATTCCAGAATAGGCACCTGGCAGCGACAAGAAAGATACCCTCCCCCACTACTTCGTCAGGCAGGCTCGACGACAAAGAATGTCAGGGGCGCAAGTACCGAGGACTGTCAGAGACCCACGCGAGCCAGAATATGGGGGTCCAGAAGGTGCGGGAAGGTGCCACCACGTGTTGCACTCCGGTAGGCCGTAAATGTCTATAAATGCCTACCCCTAGGCTCCAAAGTACAGGTTCGAAACCCTCATCCCTACCACTTTTGTCTACTATAGCTCGCCGTTGAGCACCTGAGACTGACTTGAGCATCGGAGGGTCTGCGCTCCTAAGGGAGCCAGCCGTTCTCACATTCTTTCTTTGTCTTGCAGGTAGACCACACGGACCAGCAAAAAAGATCCCTAAACATTTGGCGCCGTCTGTGGGATCTTCGACTGGTTCCTGCGAGAACGCCCACGACCACACAGCTGAGAGCCGTGCCCCTTCCGGAAGCAACCCTGAGATGGCTCCGGCCATGAGGGGACGCAGGCGAACGAGGGCCCATGCAGGATCTACGCGTAGCGGCCCCCCCGTAGAGATCCCTCAGCCCCCAATCCCGCTCAGCGACCAGCTCCTGCTGGAGGTGTTGGCCACCCAGCGGGCGAAGATGGAGGAACTGACACGACTGCGTCAGGTTCCGACGGCTAGCAGACGGTCCGAGCCGGCGAGGGTAACATCCCCGGCGTGACCCCCCGTCTCAGCATCGCGGCTGCCCATGACCCTTCCGGCCAGGCGGGCTTCACATTCGGAGCCCCCGGCTGAGAGAGCGGCCGTGCGTGGGGCGCAGGAAACCCCGCTTACGAGGTTGCAGAAGCTAGTAACCCAGCGGTCTAGCAACCAGGCGACCTCGCGGGCGACCATCCCTCGCCGCCATAGCCGGAGCGCCGATTCTAACGAGTCAGAGGCGAGATCTCTTGAGCGGGATCGCAACCCGCGCCATCGACGACGAGGGAAAGAGCCCGCGGTGGCTATACCTTCCGAAGCTCGAGAGGCAACGGCCTCCCACTGACCTACCGTCGTGCTGAAAGAGCCCGTGGGCGAACAGCAAGGAGGCCGCCGAGCGGTAGCCCCCGATGGTCGTCGCGGTGTGGATCCGAACCTCCCCCGAGGGAGCGTGCACGACCGTATAGGACCTGCGCAGCCGCCTCTGGGAGTTTTCCCCGGGCACTGGCAGCGACCTAATGCGACGGTTGACCTGCTGGAGGACCTCGCCGCCCACGGAGGCAGCTCGCCCTTCACGAGTGAGGTGCACCAAGGAGGTTTCCCTCACCATTGGACCCCGCCCAAGTTTGTACTGTTCGATGGATCGCAAGATCCTTTCGACCATCTCTTGGCTTACCGGAAGCTGCTATTTTTCCGGGACCAAGACCATGTCTTGTGCCGGGCTTTCCCGAGTAGCTTGACGGGCTCGGCGTTAAACTGGTTCCACAAATTGCCGTCGGGCACCATCCCAGACTTCCCTACTCTCTCCAGATTGTTTCTGGAGCGATACCGCTGCAACAGGCAACCCCCTAAGAGGATCGAGTCCCTCTTCACCTTGGCCATGGGAGCCCGCGAAACCCTTCGAAGCTTCGCGACGTGCTTTCGAAGCACCTACCTCGCCCTGGAGGATGCGGTCGGTCAAGATCGCACGATGGTGAGCGCTTTCCGGAACGCCCTCCCCGAGGGAAGCAAACTTCATGACACGCTGGTGATCAAGGATCCCCACACGATGGTTGAGCTCTTCGTCCTTGTCCAGCAACACATCAAGCTTGAAGATGCGGTGTTAGACCGGAAGGGAAAGGCAGTTGAGCAGCGACCTCCGCCAGCTCTGCGACCTCTCGTTGTTAAAGCCGTAGAGAGGCGGGAGGCACCCCCGGTGGTACCTTTGCCCGGACCGCCTGCAACTCCTGCAGTACAGACCGCTGAAGTCCCCGCGGTGGTCGCTGGAAGGCCAGCGAACTGGCGCCTGCCTCCGGGACCCGGGGAGCGGGATTTCACCGTGCTAACCCACTCCCCAGGGCAAGTCTTTCACCAGATCCGGAATGAACCTTTTTTTCAGTATCCACCACCCCTGCAGGTCGGGGAGCCCGACTCTACCGATAATACGCAGAGGTGCGCCTTTCATCGCAGTCCCGGGCATCACACCAACAGATGCCGGGCTCTGAAGAACCACCTGGAGGACTTGGTCGCCCAAGGCCATTTGGATCAGTTCATTTCGCCCCCAAGGAGGTTCGAGGTGGTACCAGCGCGGGCCCCTCGGGAGGGAGACCGCCCGGGGCCCGCTGAGCCCGCTCTGCCTCCACCCCACCGGGAGGGCCGGTGGTCTGTCACACCATCAGCGGGTGCCTGAATGGCCCGAGATCCAGCAACGAGGTTCGTCGGCAAGTTAGAGAGATGGAGCGGGCTCAGAAGGTATTCTCCGTTTCTCTAAACCCTGTATTACTCCAAACACCAAGGGTAGAAGCCCGAGACTTCATCTGGTTCTCGGAGGAGGACATAGCTGGGGTTGTTACCCCCCACAATGATCCCCTCGTCATACGCCTTATGATGGCGAACATCGAGGTAAGGCGAGTCCTGGTTGACCCAGGAAGTGCCGTGGACATCCTGTTCTTGTCGGCCTTCCAGCGAATGGGACTGAGACAAGTTGATTTGTCTCCCTCAACAGGCTCGCTCAGCGGTTTCACGGGCGAGGTCGCTAAGGTGGCAGGGGAGATAACCCTCACCGTAACGGAGGGCCCGGAGGTACGTCAAGTCTGCTTCACGGTGGTAGATGGGCAGTCCGCTTTCAATGCCATCCTAGGGCGACTTTGGTTGAGGCAGATGAAAGCGGTGTCCTCGCCTAATCACCAGGCCCTCAAGTTCCCCACCGATAGAGGGGTCATGGTAATTCGAGGAGACCAGGTCGTTGCTACCAGGTGCGAGCAGGACGTCTTTCATCTCATGGATTCGGAGGTCGCTGAAGCCAAGAGGCCGGCGCCCTCCTAGCAATTACCATCCGTTACGAGCGAGCTCCTTAGGAGTCCGCTAGGGGCCTCCTCGCTTAAGTCCCCTACTCCATCCCCGGATGGGAGCGGTGTGGATCTTAAGTTGGAGGGGGAAGGTCGCCTGTCGACCCCCAGGAAAAGAGGCTTTCCCATCGCCGAACCATTACAAGAGATCGATATCAGTGGTGAAGAAGGGCCAAGAGTTGTTCATCTTGGAACCTCGCTGGTCAAGGGCGAGGTCCTGGCCATAACCAATGTACTCAGGGAATACCGTGACGTATTCGCCTGGAGCTTCGCGGACATGCCAGGGATTGACCCGGAGGTCGCCTGTCATCGTCTGCACACCATGAAAGAATTCCCGCCGATCAAACAAAAAGCTCGGCACATACCGGCTGCCAAGTCCACCGCAGTGGCGGCGGAGATAGACAAGCTAGAGCGAGCTGGCTTTATACGTGAGGCGCACTTCCCCGAGTGGATCTCCAATATCGTGGCAGTGCCCAAGAAGAGTGGGGCGGTTAGAGTGTGCATCGACTTCTCCGACCTTAACAAAGCATGCCCGAAGGATGGATTCCCCCTTCCGCGAATAGGTGCGCTGGTCGATGCAGCTATCGGGTTCTGGGCCTTATCTTTTATGGACGGATATTCGGGGTATAACCAGATACCTCTCCACGTCGAAGATCAGGAGAAGTCCGCCTTCTATTCTGGGGCGGGCTACCAAAAGCTTTTCTGCTATCGGGTAATGCCGTTTGGACTGAAGAACGCGGGAGCGACCTACCAAAGGTTAGTCACTCAGATGTTTAAAGATCAGATTGGTAGAAATGTCGAAGTTTATATAGATGACCTCCTGGTAAAGAGTCGAGAGCGAGAGGGGCATGTTGCCGATTTCTGCAAAATCTTTGAAGTATTGAGAAAATACCAAATGAGGCTAAACCCGGCAAAGTGCGCATTCGGGGTGACTTCTGGGAAATTCTTAGGGTACCTGGTCACCCACAGGGGGATCGAGGCCGACCCTGGGCAAATCCGAGCACTTGTCGAAATGCCTGCACCCAGAACCTGGCAGGAGGTCCAGAGGTTAAGCGGGCAAATCGCCGCACTAAACCGGTTCATCTCCAAATCCTCAGATAATTGCCGACCTCTTTTTGAGTTACTTCGAAAAGGAGCAAGCATTTGTTGGGATGAAAAGTGTGAGCGCGCTTTCTAAAAGATCAAGGACTATCTGGCGAGCCCGCCAATCCTGGCGGCACCAAAAGATGGCACCGAGCTTGGCGTATATCTTGCAGTCACAGAGAATGCGGTAAGCGGGGTCCTTGTTGTAGAAGAAGCAAAGATAGAGCGGCATGTTTACTTTGTAAGCCACACAATGCTTCCTGCCGAGCTCCGGTATCGACCAATCGAGAAGGTCACATTGGCCTTGGTCCTTACCTCGATAAAACTTCACCACTACTTCTCAGCGCACACCGTCAAGGTATCACGGAGCACCCCTTGAGGAGCGCACTCTCAAGACCCTCGGTAGCCGGCAGGCTCTATCGATGGTCCACCGAGCTCGCTGCCTATGGGTTGGAGTATGTCCCTCGAGTTGCTATCAAAGGGCATGTTCTTGCGGATTTCTTGGCGGACTTACCCATAGAAGAACCGGTCCAGTACCAGGAGGATGAGCCAATGGAGGCACACCCTGGGAAAGCGAGGTTCTTGGGCGGTCAAAGCGAGCTTCCTCCAACTAAGCATTCAGAGATAGCGGGTTGGGAACTATTCGTCGATGGATCCTCCAACGCTTCGGGAGCAGGGATCGGGGTCGCACTGATCGCTCAGACGGTACTCCTCAAAAAATCAGTCCGGCAGGATTTCGCTGCCACCAACAACGAAGCAGAGTATGAGGCACTGCTCGCCGGACTAGAGCTCGCACAAGAAGTAGGTGCCAAACGGTTGAAGGTATTCAGCGACTCCCAACTGATCATTTGCCAAATCAAAGGAGATTATGCCTCTCGGGATACACGAATGGCGGGCTACGTGGATCTGGTGAAAGGCAAGGCTGCGGAGTTCAAAAAGATCTCCTTCGAGCAAATTCCGCGAGCCGATAATAGGCGAGCTGACGCGTTGGCAAATGCCGCCTCCCTGCTGGGAGGATCGGAAGCTCGCCAGATTTTCATCGAAGTCCAAAGCCAGTCTCGGCTCCAACCAACGGAGCCCGCTGTTAACCAAGTATTATCCGATGGGTCGCCTGGCGGATGGACCGCGCCTGTTATTCGCTTTCTCTTGAAGGGCGAGCTCCCTGAAGGCAAAGAAGAAGCTCGGCGAATGGAGAGGTGCGCTGGCCGCTATCTCATTCGCTGGGATCTTCTTTTTAGGAAATCCTTTGGCGGGCCAAATCTTCGTTGCATCGAGCACCCCGAAACCGAAGAAGTTTTGAATAGCATTCACTCTGGCGAGCTGGGGAACCATGCCGGAGGGCGGTCTCTGGCTGCGAAAGTTCGAAGGCAGGGATATTGGTGGCCCACTCTAGAGCAAGATGCTTTGAGGGTCGCTCAAAGCTGCGTCCAATGCCAGAAGCACGCCACGACAAATCATATGCCCGCAGAAGAGCTGCATCCTCTGGCGAGCCCTTGTCCTTTTCAGCAATGGGGACTGGACATTGTGGGACCATTCCCTGTATCAGCCCGGCAAAAGAAATTCATCTTAGTGGCTACGGACTACTTCACCAAATGGGTGGAGGCGGTCCCGCTAGCTAAGATAGGTGAGAAGCAGGTGAAGGACTTCCTTTGGAAGAATATTTTCTGTCGTTTCGGTCTACCCCGAGTACTTATCACCGACAATGGCCGTCAGTTCAACAATCGCTTGATCAAGAACTTTTGTGCTGAGTATGGAGTCGACCTAAGGTTTTCCTCCCCGAGGTATCCCCAAAGCAATGGGCAGGCCGAAGCCACAAATCGCGTAGTCCTGGACAACCTCAAGAAGTGGTTGGAAGGAAAGAAGGAACTATGGGAGCAGGAGCTCGATAGAGTCTTATGGGCCTATCGCACTACTCCACGTCGTTCAACTAACGAGTCGCCCTTCAGTCTCACTTATGGTTGCGAAGCCATGCTGCCTGTAGAGGCCGAGCTGCCCACGGAAAGAAGGCTTGCGGCGGAGGAGGTCGACAACGATAAACTGCTCGCCGACGCCCTCGATCAGCTCGAAGAGAGATGAGAACGCGCAAACCTGCACCTCGCCAGGTACCGACAGGAAATGAAGCGTGCATACGACAAAAGAGTCCGCCATCGAGCATTCAAAGCCGGTGACATGGTAATGAGAAAGGTGTTCGCGAACACACAGGAGCCTAACGCAGGGAAGCTCGCGGTGAACTGGGAAGGCCCCTACATAGTACGCGAAGCACGAGGCTCGGGGGCTTACCAGTTGATGACCACTGAAGGCGACCCGTTAGAGCGACCTTGGAATGCTTTGCATCTCCGAAAATTTTATGCATAAGACCAGTGGTTTTTTGTAAGTCGTTTTCTGAAGAAATTATGAATAAACGATGGCAGTTTCACCAAAGAATTCAGCCCGGGAGCTCGGCGTAGTAAGAGCACGCATGATCTACGGAAAAGTACAGTCCGCCGTCGTGCGGACTTAAAGCAAGACCGGGACCCTCATAGGCCGCTAGTAGGCGACCTTGGGATTCCCGGGGCAGTCCGCCGTCGTGCAGACTTAAAGCAAGACCGGGACCCTCAGATGCCGCCAGTAGGCGACCTTGAGATCCACGGGGCAGTCCGCCGTTGTGCGGACTTAAAGCAAGACTGGAATCCTCAGAGGCCGCAGATAAGCGACCTTGATATTTCCAGGGTAGTCCGCTGTTTAGTGGACTCAAAACCTAACCAGGATCCTTCGCGTTCACCTGCCATGAACGGAAGCATCCTGGCGTGAATTAGGGATACTTGAGAAGGGCGACCACCCTTTCAGGTAGCCCGAACTTCCCTTGGTAACCCCTCTAAGGGCGTGTCCGGTGAACAGGACCTTCGGGGGAATTTAACCGGGCAGGGGGCAGCTAGCACTTATTAGTTTTCTTCAAAATAAAAATGATTTAAGTCTCTGAGTGTAGGAAAGTTTTTGAAGTTATTTGGTTCGCTTATCTTTTCCGGGCTCAGAGACTACATCGAGTTTTAGCGAGCATGCCGAGTTTTTCGTTTGCATATATTTTAAAATAAAATGGTTGAATCGAATTAGCTGCCTCGCCCGGGGTATGACCCTCAAGGCCGCTGCGAAAGGTTTTGGAACAGACTCATGAGCGGACTCACAGAAAGAAAGAAAAGAAACACAGAAGAATAAGACACAGAGGCGAGCTCAAAAAGATCTATCATTTATTGTTTAAAGTTACATCAATGGGGTTACAAAAGATAGAGCCTAGGCTGGGCCCGCACCAGTACCCTCGTCGTCGCCGCGCTTCCTTTTTCGCGACCTCTCGGCTTTGTACTTCTCGATAGCATCCAGCGCGCCCTTTCGCAGGAGCTCGCCCAGCTGCGACTGGAGACGATCTCGTTGGGAATGGAGGTCGCGGAGATGTGCCTCTTTCAGCGCTGCAATCTCGTCTCTGGAGGTCGCCACCTGGCAGCGAAGCTCGAGAATTTCCTTCTGGGCGGCCTCCTTGGCTTTGGTCGCCTCTTGCAGATCCGTGAGGGTGCGGGCACGAGCATCCTCGACCGAGGCTAGCGCCGTGGTGAGGGTGGCAGCCCGTTGGCGCAGCTGAGCGACCTCCGTATCTACGGAGGCGGCCTGCTGACGCAGCCGGTCCACCTCAGCTCGGAGCTCGCCGGATCGATCCATCTGGCGAAGACGGTGGATGTGCTCGTCTACTCTCCTCTCCGAGCCATGGAGAGTGTCATCGTAGAAGGCGACTGTATCCCCAGCAACGCCAGCGACCTCATCGGCGAGAGCCCGGCTGACCCGCTCCACCTACGGCAAGGTGAAACAGTTAGAAAAAAAAAAAAGTAAGAACAAGAAAAGAGATTTGAGACAAAGATGGGTAAAGGTACTTACCTCGGCAAGCCGGTTGACAAGGACGATGTAGGGAGTCTGGGCGAAAATATTGCGCCCCAGGATCTCCTGCATATAGTGCGGGGCGCGCTCGGGGTCGCCTGAGGAGGAGCCCGCCTGGCTGACCTCGGTCGGAGCCGCTGAGGGAGGCGCAGCGGCAGCAGCGTCAGCAGGCTCGCGCACCACCGGGACCGCGACCGGAGCCGGCTCAACCCCTTGAGCGTTGGGGCCTTTATAAGTAGCCGGGGATGGCGCTATGGCTCGCCCTTCGTCGGGCTTGCCAGGGTCCGAGGCTTCCGAGCTTGAGCTCGGAAGATCCTCCAGGATGGCCCCCAGGTCCGGGGACCAGTAGACCAGCCCGCCCAACTCCTCCATAAGGGAAGGAGCAGCTGGGTTGTCGAGCGGGGCGATGGTTGGCGAGGCCACTGGGGCGCTGGTCGCTGGAGCGCGGGCAGGAGAGCAGGGAGCGGGGGCTGCGGCTGGACCTTCGGAGGTCGCGGAAACCGCAGGCAGTGTCGCGCTGGGAGTTCGCGTGGCTGTGGGCGCGACAGGAGGTGAAACAATGGGCGCGCTTGGAGCGGAGGGCACGTTGGGGGCAGTGGGTGCGCTGGGAGCAGGCGCGGCCGATGGTGAGGGCGCGCTGGGAGCAGGCGCGGCCGGTGGTGAGGTCGCGCTGGGAGCAGGTGCGGCCGGTGGTGAGGTCGCGCTGGGAGCAGGTGCGGCCGGTGGTGAGGTCGTGCTGGGCGCGGGTGCAGGAGGGTTCGAGCTCGGCGGAGCCGGTCCCTCGAAGGGCGGGGGAGGCCCCGCAGTTGCAGGCGCGGGCTCATCTCCCGAAACCCGCTCCTCGTCGTCCGAGCTGGAGGAGGTGCTGAGATCGTCGCCCGATCCCAAGCCCACCTCTGCGAGGGCGACCTTCCTCCGCTCCTTGAGGACTCGTTGGAAGGCTTCGCGAGCCTCCCGAACGACATCGTCTTCTCCCGACGGGCGGGCAGACGGAGTTTTCTTCTTCTTCTTCTTCTTCTGGGAGGCGCCCTTCATCTCTGGGGTCATCACCGCAATAAACAAAATTTTAGAAGGATTACCTGGGAATCCGCGCATCAACACTTCAGCCATTGGGGACTCCACTTCTGCCATGCTGAGAAGAAACTCGACGTGCGGATCCTCGGGCTCGACAAAGCTAATGCGACATCGCCGAGGCTCCGGGATTGGGACCTTCGGAGAAATGATAGAGAGGGTGGTCGCCTGACCTGGGGCTGCTTCGCGGGTTGGTGGCGGCAGTGGGGGGACGTCCTCCTCGCGGAGCATCTCGAGGGTGTTCTTATCGGCGACCTTGATAGGGGAAGCCCGCTTCTTCCCCTTCTTCGCCGACGTCCCCTTCCCAGAGGTCGCCGGAGCCGCCGTGGAGGTCGCGCCAGCGCGCCGGGAGACCGCGACCTTCTTCCGCATCACCTTCTGCCGGGTGGTGATGGTTCCGGTCCGGAGATCCTTCCAGAGGAAGGAAAAGTCCGGTGTGAGGACCTTCTCGGGGGTTCGACCCCCAAGGAAGTATAGAATCACCTCGTCGAGAGATTTCTCTCGGGCTGCGGCGATGCACTTTTTCCCCTTTGCCCGGTATTCCGCGATCTCCTTGAAGACAGGGAGAGGCGGTCTGCTGGGAAGAGAGGGGATGCCGGCTCGAGGACCTCGCCATTCGCCATCGATCACGAACGGGTACGCCTTCCAGTACCAGTCCTTGTTCTCGACGACAGTGAACAGAAGCACCTCGCCGGAGCGGCCCGTGAGGTAGAATAGACCACAGTCTACCTCGCTGAAGACGGGTCTCGATTTGAGGAACCACTTCTTCAGGAGGTAGGCTAGGGGGATCCTCACGTTTAGGGCTTCCTCGATTCGAGCAAGCCCATAGAGGATCCCCATAAGTTTCCCGGAAGCTGGGCGGGGCATAAGCCCGCCAATTCCAAGAGCTCGCTGGCCAGATGGTTCAGGGGTAGCCGGAGCCCTGACCATATCTGCCCCATGGAGATCGCGGTCCCCGAGAGCGGCCTCCCGGAGCTCGGAAGGGGAAGAATGGCGAGCTCTTGGGGGATTCCCACCGTGGTTCGCAGACTATCGGGGATGGGCGCACCCCCGATGTCATTAAACCAGACGACGGTGGGCTCCTTCGGAGGCGCCTCTTCCCCTGAGCCCGGAGCTCGCACCGAGATAGGGGCGACATTAAGAGGCCCGTCTCGGGAGGACGCAGCAGCAGCAGCAGCGAAAGAAGAAGCGGCAGCAGAGGAAGCCATAAGAGCGAGAGGGTGCTAACAAGCTGCGAGCTGAAAGCAAAGAAGGAAGGGAGAGCTGTTTTCACACAGCGGTAAAAATCGCCCCCCCATCCCCTATTTATAGGCGGGTGAAAGGCAGGTGAATCGGGCCGCAGTTAATACTCGAGCGCGCCCAATGAGGCGACACGCCGATGGTTGAAGTGACAGTTCGTCTCTTTCCAATCAGAAGATGCCACGTGGACCACACGTGGAGAAAGCTGCGCCGGCACCGACGCTGCCCTTTTCTGATAAAGACAAAGCGAATGAGAAGGAGACATGTGTCTCGTGCTGATCGAGATCTCATGATGAGATTCATTGTATCAGTTTCGTATCTCGAGTCTCAGGCCGTATTTAAGCTGATACAACTGTCGGAGATTTGGAGCGATACCCAAATAACAAGATCGGCCACGGCTGGTGCCCGCGGCTTGCCCGAAGCAGACCCTGACCGCGTGTAGCAAGCTCGCACCAGAAGGAGATCGCTCGTGGCTGATGCTCCCGGCCCGCCCGGCGTTTGTGAAATACTGGCAGTCAAAACTTTCGGCGCAGACCGCCCACCGCAGGCGCCCGCAGCTCACAGGATTGTGGTCGCCAATGACCGGTGCTCCCAGTCCGATCGGTGTGTGCAATAAGACTCCTGAGCAAGCGTCAAAGTCTCTTTGGTCGCTCCCTCAGGAGGGGGTAATGTTGGGGGTAGCTAAAATCCATCCAAGAGTTGGAGCCCTTATCCGTACGAGCTCGCCTCCTAGCTCGCCAACAGCCCGCCCCTAGCTCCGCGCGCTCGTCACCAGTTCACCCTTGCCTATGGATCTCATAGACCCCAGGATTCCAAGGGATGGGGAACTCGCCTAGGAGCCCCCCCCCCCCCCCGTGCTCACCAAATCATCTTAATAGGGAGCGAGATCCACATTGGGCTGAAGGGACCTTTGTGCATCTTAGTGCAAAGCTCGCTCAGGAGCTCGCCAAAGCTCGCTCAGGAGCCCGCCCAAGCTCGCTCAGGAGCTCGCCCTGTGCGATGTTGGGGGTAGCTAAAATCCATCCAAGAGTTGGAGCCCTTATCCGTACGAGCTCGCCTCCTAGCTCGCCAACAGCCCGCCCCTAGCTCTGCGCGCTCGTCACCAGTTCACCCTTGCCTATGGATCTCATAGACCCCAGGATTCCAAGGGATGGGGAACACGCCCAGGAGCCCCCCTCCGTGCTCATCAAATCATCTTAACAGGGAGCGAGATCCACATTGGGCTGAAGGGACCTTTGTGCATCTTAGTGCAAATCTCGCTCAGGAGCTCACCCAAGCTCGCTCAGGAGCCCAGCCAAGCTCGCTCAGGAGCTCGCCCAAGTTCGCACAGGAGCTCGCCAGGCACGCACAGGAGTTCGCTTGTAGTGGCAGCGGGAGTTAGACCGTCATGCATACAAAGACACCGACACCACAGACGACCCCAGCTCACTCAGGAGCTCACCCAAGCTTGCCTAAGAGCTCGCCCAAGCTCTCCCAGGAGCTCGCCCAAAGCTCGCCCAGGAGCTCGCCCAAAGCTCGCCCAGGAACTCGCCCAGGAGCTCACCCAAGCTCGCTCAGGAGCTCGCCCAAGCTCACCAAGACTCCCCCGTTTATCGAAGAGATCGCTCTTGCGAGGTCCGACTCTTGATTCGTATTCTAATTCTTTCGTACGAATGTATCCATTCTAATTAATTTGTATGATCCATTCTAATTCATTTCACGATCCATTCTAATTGATTCATACGATCTATTCTAATTCATTTGCACGATCTATTCTAATTCATCCGATGAGCTATTCTAAATCATTCGTACGAATGTATCCATTCTAATTCATTCGTACGATCCATTCTAATTCATTCGCATGATCCATTCTAATTCATTAATACGATCCATTCTAATTCATTCGCACGATCTATTCTAATTCATTCTTACGAGCTATTCTAATTCATTCATTCAGATCTATCCATTCTAATTTATTCGTACGATCCATTCTAATTCATTCGCATGATCCATTCTAAGTCATTCGCACGATCTATTCTAATTCATTCGTATGATCTATTCTAATTCATTCATACGATTCATTCTAATTCATTCGCACTATCCATTCTAATTCATTCGTACAATCCATTCTAATTTATTCGCACGATCTATTCTAATTAATTCGTACGAGTTATTCTAATTCATTCGTTCAAATGTATCCATTCTAATTCATTCGTACGATCCATTCTAATTAATTCACACGATCTATTCTAATTCATTCGTACGATCCATTCTAATTCATTTGCACGATTTATTCTAATTTATTCATATGAGCTATTCTAATTCATTCGTACGAATGCATCCAGTCTAATTCATTCGTACGATCCATTCTAATTCATTCACACGATCTATTCTAATTCATCTGTACGAGCTATTCTAATTCATTCATACGAATATATCCATTCTAATTCATTCGTATAATCCATTCTAATTCATTCGCACGATCCATTCTAATTTATTCGAACGATCCATTCTAATTCTTTCGCACGATCTATTTTAATTCATTCGCACGAGCTATGCTAATTCATTCGTACGAATGTATCCATTCTAATTCATTCGTACGATCCATTCTAATTCCTTCATACGATCCATTCTAATTTATTCGCACGATCCATTCTAATTCATTCGTACGATCCATTCCAATTCATTTATACGAGCCATTCTATTTCATTCGCACGAATATATCCATTTTAATTCATTCCTACGATCCATTCTAATTCATTTGCACGATCTATTCTAATTCATTTATATGAGCTTTTCTAATTCATTCGTACGAATGTATCAATTCTAATTCATTCGTACGATCCATTCTAATTCATTCGTATGATCCTTTCTAATTAATTTGCACGATCAATTCTAATTCATTCGTACGATCCATTCTAACTCATTCGCATGATCTATTCTAATTCATTCGTACGAGCTATTCTAATTCCTTCGTAAGAATGTATTCATTCTAATTCATTCGTACGATCCATTCAAATTCATTCGTACGATTCATTCTAATTCATTCGCATGATCTATTCTAATTCATCCGTACGAGCTATCCTAATTTATTCATACGAATGTATCCATTCTAATTCATTCGTACGATCCATTCTAATTCATTAGTAGGATCTATTTTAATTCATTCGTACGATCCATTCTAATTCATTCGCACATTCTATTCTAATTCATTCGTACGATCTATTCGAATTCATTCGTACGTCGCACGATCCATTCTAATTCATTCGTACTATTCATTCTAATGATCTATTCTAATTCATTCGTACGAGCTATTCTAATTCATTTGTATGAATGTATCGATTCTAATTCATTCGTATGATCCATTCTAATTTATTCGTATGATTTATTCTAATTCATTCTTACGATCCATTCTAATTCATTCACACGATCTATTCTAATTCATTCGTTCGATCTATTCTAATTCATTCGTACAAATGTATCCATTCTAAATCATTCGTACTATCCATTTTAATTCATTCGCATGATCCATTATAATTCATTCGCACGATCTATTCTAATTCATTCGTACGAGCTATTCTAATTCATTCGTATGAATGTATCCACTCTAATTTATTCGTACGATCCATTCTAATTCATTCGTACGATCCATTCTAATTCATTCATGCGATCCATTCTAATTCATTCGCACGATCTATTCTAATTCATTCGTACGATCTATTCTAATTCATTCATACAAATTTATCCATTCTAATTCATTCGTACGAATTTATCCATTCTAATTCATTCGTACGATCCATTCTAATTCATTCACACGATTCATTTTAATTCATTCGTATGATCCATTCTAATTTATTCACATGATCTATTCTAATTCATTCACACGATCTAATCTATTTCATTCGTATGAGCTATTCTAATTCATTCGTACGAATGTATCCATACTAATTCATTCGTATGATCCATTCTAATTTATTCCCACAATCCATTCTAATTCATTCGTACGATCTATTCTAATTCATTCGCACAATCTATTCTAATTAATCCGTATGAGCTATTCTAATTCATTCGTACGAATGTATCCATTCTAATTCATTCGTACGATCCAGTCTAATTCATTCGCACGATCCATTCAAATTCATTCGTACGATCCATTCTAATTCATTCGCACGATCTATTCTAATTTATTCGTATGATCTAATCTAATTCATTCACACGATCTATTCTAATTCATTTCGTACGAATATATCAATTCTAATTCATTCGTACGATCCATACTAATTCTAATTCATTCGTACGAGCTATTCTAATTCATTCGTATGAATGTATCCATTCTAATTCATTCGTTCGATCCATTCTAATTCATTCGCATGATCCATTCTAATTCATTCGTAAGAATTATTATAGCTCGTAGGAATGAATTTGAATGGATCGTGCGAATGAATTAGATTGGTTCGTACGAATGAATTAGAATGGATACATTACTACGAATGAATTAGTATAGCTCGTATGAATGAATTAGAATAGATCGTGCGAATGAATTAGAATGGATCGTGCGAATGAATTAGAATGGATTGTACGAATGAATAAGAGCTCGTACGAATGAATTAGAATAGATCGTGCGAATGAATTAGAATGGATCGTACGAATGAATTAGAATGGCTCGTATGAACGAATTAGTATAGATCGTGAGAATGAATTAGAATGGATCATACGAATGAATTATAATAGATCGTGCGAATGAATTAGAATGGATCGTACGAATGAATTAGAATGGATCGTGCGAATGAATTAGAATAGATACATTCATACGAATGAATTAGAATAGCTCGCACAAATGAATTAGAATTAGTATGGATCATACGAATGAATTAGAATAGATACATTCGTACGAATGAATTGGAATAACTCGTACGGTTGAATTAAAATAGATCGTGCGAATGAATTATAATAGATCGTGCGAATGAATTAGAATTGATCATATGAATAAATTAGAATAGATCATGCAAATTCATTAGAATGGATCGTACGAATAAATTAGAATGGATTGTGTGAATGAATTAGAATAGATCGTACGAATGAATTAGAATGGATACATCCGTACGAATGAATTAGAATTGCTCATACGGATGAATTAGAATAGATCGTGCGAATGAATTACAATCGATCGTGTGAATGAATTAGAATGGATCATACGAATGAATTAGTATGGATACATTCTACGAATGAATTAGAATAGCTCATACGAATGAATTAGAATAAATCGTGTGAATGAATTAGAATAGATCGTGGGAATAAATTATAATGGATCATACGAATGAATTAGAATGGATCGTGCGAATGAATTAGAATAGATCGTACGAATGAATTAGAATGAATACATTGTACGAATGAATTAGAATAGATCGTACGAATGAATTAGAATAGATGGTATGAATTAATTAGAATAGATCGTGCGAATGAATTAGAATGCATAGTACGAATGAATTAGAATGGATCGTGCAAATGAATTAGAATGGATCGTACGAATGAATTAGAAAGGATACATTTGTACGAGTGAATTAGAATAATTCGTACAAATGAATTTGAATAGATGGATCACACGAATGAATTAGAATGGATCGTGCAAATGAATTAGAATGGATCGTACGAATAAATTAGAATGGATACATTCGTATGAATGAATTAAAATAGCTCGTATGGATGAATTAGAATAGATCGTGTAAATGAATTAGAATGGATCGTACGAATGAATTAGAATGGATCGTTCGAATGAATTAGAATGGATCGTACGAATGAATTAGAATGGACACATTCGTATAAATGAATTAGAGGTGCTCATACGAATGAATTAGAATAGATCGTGCGAATGAATTAGAATGGATCATATGAATGAATTAGAATAGATCGTGCGATTGAATTAGAATAGCTCGTACGAATGAATTAGAATAGATCATACGAATAAATTAGAATGGATCGTACGAATGAATTAGAATGGATACATTCGTGCAAATGAATTAGAAAGTGTCGTACGAATGAATTAAAATAGCTTGTACGAACGAATTAGAATGGATCATACGAATGAATTAGAATGGGTCGTACGAATGAATTAGAGTAGCTCATACGAATGACTTAGAATATATCGTACCACCCATTCTAATTCATTCGCACGATCGATTGTAATTCATTCGTACGAATGTATCCATTCTAATTCATTCGCATGATCTATTCTAATTCATTTGTACGAGCTATTCCAATTCATTCGTACGAATGTATATATTCTAATTCATTCTTACGATCCATTCTAATTTATTCGTACGATCCATTTTATTTCATTCGTACAAATGTATCCATTCTATTTCATCCGTATGATCCATTCTATTTCATTCGCACGATCTATTCTAATTATTTCGTACGATCCATTCTAATTCATTTGCATGATCTATTCTAATTCATTCATACGAACTATTATAATTCATTCGTATGAATGTATCCATTTTAATTCATTCATACGATCCATTCTAATTCATTCGCACGATCTATTCTTATTTTTTCGTACGATCCATTCTATTTTGTTCGTACGATCTTTCTAATTCATTCGTACGAGCTATTCTAATTCATTCGTACGAATGTATCCATTCTAATTCATTCGTACGATCCATTCTAATTCATTCGCACGATCTAATCTACTTCATTCGTACGAACCATTCTAATTCATTTGCACGGTCTATTCTAATTTATTTATACGAATGTATCCATTCTAATTCATTCGTACGATCCATTCTAATTCATTCGCACGATCTATTCTAATTCATTCGTATGAGTTATTCTAATTCATTCGTACGAATGTATCCATTCTAATTCATTCGTACGATCCATTCTAATTCATTCGCATGATCCATTCAAATTCATTCATATGATCTATTCTAATTCATTCGCATGATCTATTCTAATTCATTCATACGATCCATTCTGATTCATTCGCACGATCCATTCAAATTCATTCATACGATCCATTCTAATTCATTCGCACGATCTGTTCTAATTCATTCGTACGAGTTATTCTAATTCATTCGTACGAATATATCAATTCTAAGTTATTTGTACGATCCATTCTAATTCATTCATACGATCCATTCTAATTCATTCGCACGATCCATTCTAATTCATTCGTACGATCTATTCTATTTAATTCGTACGAATGTATCCATTCTAATTCATTCGTTCAATCCATTCTAATTCATTCGAACGATCCATTCTAATTTATTCGTACTATCTATTCGAATTCATTCGTACGAGCTATTCTAATTCATTCGTACGAATGTATCTATTCTAATTCATTCGTACGATCCATTCTAATTCATTCGCACGATCCATTCTAATTCATTCGTACGATCCATTCTAATTCATTTACACGATCTATTCTAATTCATCTATACAATCTATTCTAATTAATTCGTACGAATGTGGATACATTCGTATGATCCATTCTAATTCATTCGAACGATCCATTCTAATTCATTCGTATAATCCATTCTAATTCATTCGTACGATCAATTCTAATTTATTCGTATGATCCATTCTAATTCATTCGAACGATCCATTCTAATTCATTCGTACAATCCATTCTAATTCATTCGCATGATCCATTCTAATTCATTCGTACGATCCATTCTAATTCATTTGCACGATCAATTCTAATTCATCTGTATAAGCTATT
This sequence comes from Chamaelirium japonicum, assembly GCA_947650365.1. Classification (NCBI taxonomy): domain Eukaryota; kingdom Viridiplantae; phylum Streptophyta; class Magnoliopsida; order Liliales; family Melanthiaceae; genus Chamaelirium; species Chamaelirium japonicum. The sequence goes on along the minus strand of CANTAL010000077.1, from coordinate 1,103,435 downwards.
CTAATTAATTCGTAGGAATGCGGATATATTTGTATGATCCATTCTAATTCATTCGTATGATCCATTCTAATTCATTCGTACAATCCATTCTAATTCATTCGTACGATCTATTCTAATTCATTCATGTGAGCTATTCTATTTCATTCGTACGAATGTATCCAGTCTAATTAACTCATACGATCCATTCAAATTCATTCGCATGACCCTTTCTAATTCATTCGTACGATCCATTCTAATTCATTCGCACGATCTATTCTAATTCATTCGTACTAGCTATTCTAAATCATTCGTACGAATTTCTAATTAATTCGTTCGAGCTATTCTAATTCATTCGTATGACCCATTCTAATTCATTCAAATGATCTATTCTAATTCATTAGTACGAGCTATTCTAATTCATTCGTACGAATATATCCATTCTAATTCATTCGTATGATCCATCCTAATTCATTCGCACGATCCATTCTAATACATTCGTATGATCCATTCTAATTGATTTGCACGATCTATTCTAACTCATTCGTACTAGCTATTCTAATTTATTCGTACTAATGTATCCATTCTATTTCATTCATACGATTCATTCTAGTTCATACGTATGATCCATTCTAATTCATTCGTACGAGCTATTCTAATTCATTTGTATGAATGTATCAATTCTAATTCATTTGTACGATCCATTCGAATTCATTCGCACGATCCATTCTAATTCATTCGTACGATCCATTCTAATTCATTCGCACGACCTATTCTAATTCATCCGTACGAGCTATTCTAATTCATTCATAAGAATGTATCCATTCTAATTCATTCATACGATCCATTCTAATTCATTCTTACGATCAATTCTAACTCATTCGTACGATCCATTCTAATTCATTCGTACGATCCATTCTAATTTATTCGTACGAATGTATCAATTCTAATTCATTCGTATGATCCATTCTAATTCATTTGCACGATCCACTCTAATTCATTCGCACGAACTATTCTAATTCATTCGTATGATCCATTCTAATTCATTCGCACGATGTATTCTAATTCATTCGTACGATCCATTCTAATTTATTCGCACAATTCATTCTAATTCATTCGTACGATCCATTCTAATTCATTCGCATGATTTATTCTAATTCATTCGCACGATCCATTATATTTCATTCATACGATCCATTCTAATTCATTCGCACGATCTATTCTAATTCATTCATAAGATCCATTCTAATTCATTCGTAATATCAATTTTAATTCATTCGTACGAGCTATTCTAATTTATTCGTACTAATTTTTAATTCATTCGTACGATCCATTCTAATTCATTTGTACGATCCATTTTAATTCATTCGTACAATCTATTCTAATTCATTTGTACGAGCTATTCTAATTCATTCGTACGAATGTCTAATTCATTCGTACGAGCCATTCTAATTCATTCGTACGATACATTCTAATTCATTCGCATGATCTATTCTAATTCATTCGTATGAGCTATTCTAATTCATTCGTACGAATGTATCCATTCCAATTCATTCGTGCGATCCTATTTTAATTCATTCGCACGATCCATTCAAATTCATTCGTATGATCCATTATAATTCATTCGCACAATCTATTCTAATTCATTCGCATGAGATATTCTAATTCATTCGTACAAATGTATCCATTCTAATTCATTCGTACGATCCATTCTAATTCATTCGCACGATCCATTGAAATTCATTTATACGATCCAATCTAATTCATTCGCACGATCTGTTCTAATTCATTCGTACGAGCTATTCTAATTCATCCATACGAATGGATCTATTCTAATTCATTCCTACGATCTATTTTAATTCCTTCGCACGATCCATTCTAATTCATTCGTACGATCCATTCTAATTCATTCGCAAGATCCATTCTAATTAATTTGTACGAGCTATTCTAATTCATTTGTATGAATTTATCCATTCTAATTCATTCATACGATCCATTCTAATTCATTCGCACGATCCATTCAAATTCATGCGTACTATCTATTCTAATTCATTCGTACGAGCTATTCTAATTCATTTGTACGCATATATCCATTCTAACTCATTCGTACGATCCATTCTAGTTCATTCGCATGATCCATTCTAAGTCATTCGTACGATCCATTCTAATTCATTTGCACGATCTATTCTATTTCATCCATACAAGCTATTCTAATTAAGTCGTACGATTTTATCCATTCTAATTCATTCGTATGATCCATTCTAATTCATTCGCATGATCCATTCTAATTCATTCGTACGATCCATTCCAATTCATTCGCACGATCTATTCTAATTTATTCATGCAAGCTATTCTAATTCATTTGTACGAATATATATCAAGTCTAATTAACTCGTACGATCCATTCTAATTCAATCGCACGATCCATTCTAATTCATTCGTACGATCCATTCTAATTCATTCGCACGATCTATTCTAATTCATTTGTATGAGCTATTCTAATTCATTCGTACGAATTTCTAATTCATTCGTTCGAGCTATTCTAATTCATTCGTATGACCCATTCTAATTTATTCAAATGATCTATTCTAATTTATTCGTACAAGCTATTCTAATTCATTAGTACGTATGTATCCATTCTAATTCAATCGTACGATCCATTCTAATTCATTCACACGATCTATTCTAATTCATTCATACGATCCTGTGGACGCGGAAAAAAGCGCGGGTCATCTTTATTGCGAATCACACGAGATTACAAGTGTGGCCGGGACCCGGGTGGCTCGGGTGTAGCGAGTCCGGGTTGCGGCGAGTTTTGATCAGAGGATTGTGGGAAAGATCTTCTGGGGGATCCCTTTGATCCGCGTCTCCACGTGGTGTTCGTGCGAGTGCTCTGAAGGAGTTGCCCAGGACAGGGGTCTTTACAGGGAGAGGGTTTTGGAGAGGCTAAGGAATGTCCCCCGTTGCTTTGTCCCTTCCGTGCTTTGCGCTTTATCGGCTAGGGGGTTTTCGGCTTCGTTCCTCGGTCTTCACGTCTTCCTCGTTCCTTGCTTGACCTCGGTGTCCTTGATCGTCGGTTCGCGGCGTCGATCGAGCTTTTGGCGTTGGCTTTGGCTTCGGCTTTTTGGCTTTGGCTTGGCTCCGGCGTGGCTCTGGTTTTTGCTTTGCTTCGGCGCTTGCACTTGGACATAGCTGGGAGAGACTTGCGATGCTTTCGTTCTTCCGGACTTCGCGTCGTATCGGCTAGAACGTGCGGTGCTTTTGCTCGTGGCCGGCGTAGTCGCTTGGCTTTGGCACTTGCGTTGCTTTGGCGCGGGCTTTACTAGGGCTTTGCTTTGGCTTCTTGCGTTGGCTTTAGCTTTAGCGTCAACTCGATCTTCTTCTTCGAACGACGTGGGCTACTTCTCCGGTGCTTCGACGGTTTGCGTGTCGATGGGACTTCTCTTCTTCTCCGGGCTTCTTTGGCGTGATCGGAGTCGAAGAATGCTTTCGAAGATGGTGGGGGTAGCACCGATCTCCGTGCGACGGTTGTGGCGTCGGCTTTTGTTGATGAAGACGACGAGGGTAGCGACGGTCTCCGTGCGACGGTTGTAGCGTCGGCTTTTGTTGATGAAGACGACGGGGTAGCGACGCTTCAGACGATCTGCTCCAGGCTTTCTTCTTCGTGGATGGGGCAGGCGTTAGTCGAAGACGACGGGGTGATGATGCTTCGCTTCTCTCCTCCGGGCTTTGGGGCTTGATCGGGATCGAGGATTTGTTGGAGCCGACAGGGTGGTGCCGCTCCTCTTCTTCTCTGGGCTTTTGGGCTTGATCGGAGTTGAAGGCTTGTTGGAGACGACAGGGTAATGCCGCTCCGATCTTCTTGTCCGGCCTTTGCTTCTGGCGTCTTCGGAGTCGAAGGGTTCTTCTTCTCCGAGCTTTCTTCTTCGTGCATGGAGTCGAAGGGATGATCTTCGTGTGCAAGGGTCTTCACATTGATGAGGACTTTCAGTAAGCCGATCCCTCGGGACAGGCTTGACTGTGCCTCGTGAAGCCTTGGGTCGATGAAGAAGCGTCTCCTCTTCTACAGAGCTCCGGCGTTTCGTCTTCAATTTTCGACCTCTTCTTCATTCCCCCACCCCCTCTATTTATAGGCAAAGGGGTGGGGAGAGAGATATGGGAACTTTTTAATTTTAAATCCCTTTTGTATCTCTCTCATAATTACCCTGGATTTATTCATCCATTGATGAGGGGAATAACGTTTATTTGTTTTCCTTTTCTGGCGAGGCAATTATGGCTGGATTTCGCACACGAAATCGATGGCAATCGGGCGATTCGTCTTGTGCGTCGGATCGAGGGATCGGCACAGATCCGTGTGTGTGCAGACGTCATACGCAACCTCCCCCCGCGTATGGCGGTATTTTCTTCCTTTTTTTCTTCTTTTTTTTCCTTTTCTTTTCTTTCCTTTTCTTTTCTTTCCTTTCTTTTATTTCTTTTCTTTTCTTTCCTTTTCTTCCCTTTCCTTGCAGGGACGGCCGGCCCCTCCATGGGGTTCGGGTCCCAATAGAGCCGGCCCCCCATGGGGTTCGGGTCCTAGTAGGGGCCGGCCCCATGGGGTTCGGACCCTAGTAAGGGCCGGCCCCTCTTGAAGTGGGGTCCGCTCCTCTTTTGCTAGGTGCGAGTCGGGTCCGAGTCGTCGGGTTTGTATCCACGTAGGGGCCTTCGAGTCGGGTCCGGGTCCGAGCGCGTCGGGTTTTTATCCACGTCGGCACACGTAAGTCGGGTCCGGGTCCGATGAAATTCGTGTGTCTACAAATGCCCCTCAAGGACGAGTGCGTCGATGAGAGCGTGTAGGGTTTGGACACGTAGGAATCGTAGAGCGCTTGTCCTTGATTCCTTTTGTGGGCGGGGTGGAGGTCTATTTAAGGACCCCTACCCCCTTCATTCATCATCGTGCTTCTTTGCGAAGGTTCTGCCGGCTTCTGAAGACCGTCGTCGGAAGAGAGCTGCCCGGGGTTGCACGCGACTTGCTCCGTCTTCCCGGTGTCGCCTCTTTCGTCGGCCTTGTGCTTCTTCGCGAAGGTTCTGTCGGCATCTGAAGCCCGTCGTTGGAAGAGAGCTGCCTGGGGTTGCACGCGACTTGCTCTGTCTTCCCGGTGTCGCCTCTTTAGTCGGCCTTGTGCTTCTTCGCGAAGGTTCTGTCGGCTTCTGAAGACCATCGTCGGAAGAGAGCTGCCTGGGGTTGCACGCGACTTGCTCCGTCTTCCCGGTGTCGCCTCTTTCGTCGGCGGCGATGGTGCGCGATCTGGAGGTTGTTGCAAAGGCAGGTTCGAAGCGGCGATGCGGCGATGACTGGCACGGGGAGGATGGAGGAGCGCGGCTGAGGTGCGGGTCGCCTTCGCCGCCTCTCTCTTCCTCCTTCTTCTTCTTCTTCTTCTTCTTTTTCTTTTTCCTTTTTTTTTTTCTCTTTTTTTTTTCTTTTCTTTTCTTTTTTTTCTTTCTTTCTTCTTCTTTGGTTCCGGGCTGTATGGGCAGCAGCGGCAGCAGCGCCGGACGCGCGCGGGGGTTGCGCGTGGCCAGCACGGGGCTGCGTGCGGACGGCGCGGGGTCGGAGGCGGCCGGCGGTGCAGCGGTGCAGGACGCGCACGGGGCTGCGCGCGACGGTCGGGGCCCGAGCGGGTCGGGGTCGCGGGCGGCGCGCGGAAGTCGGGGCCCGAGCGGGTCGGGGTCGCGGGCGGCGCGTGGAAGTCGGGGCCCGAGCAGGTCGGGGTCGTGGGCCGGCGAAGAAGAAGGAGAAGAAGGGGGCCGCGGGCCCCCCCCCCCTTCTTTTTTTTTTTTGTCTCCGAAGGCGCCGATGGTAATAGCGTCGGCTTGTGGCGCACGGGCTACGATGCAAGCGCAGGTTGACTGGCGGGTGACACTGTGCCGTGCAGCGGGGGCCGAGCTGGTAGGTGGCTGCAGCTCTGGCTGGGTGGTGCTGGCGTGATGGGTCGACACAGGTGGTGTCGGCGCAGTCGGGCCGGCGTGATTGTGTCGGCGAAGCTGGGTCGGCGCGGGTGTTGTGTGGGCCCGCGGGGGCACATTGCGAAGGCTCGGGCGCCAACGGTGGTATGACTTCAAGTCGGGTGGTCCTCTGGACAGGGGTGCAGGCCCCCCCTTAGTTTTTTTTTTTTTTTTGACGCACTTGTCTTGACTTGCCTCCCTTCATGGTCCTCCAGGGCTCGCGTCTTCGAAAGTTTGACTTCCTCGGGCTGGATAGACGAGGATTTCTTCGAAGGGAGGAGATGCCTTTGCTTTCCTTACACTCGTGTGTGCCGTCACCGCAACTCAAGGCGGGAAGACCTTCTGTCGCTGCTCCGTGTCTTTGTGCACAAGCATGTGGGTGCAAATTTTGGCAGAAGTTTACCAACTACCGCGGGACCCACCAGCCCTGCCTGGTGGGACCACGAAGACTACCACGGGACCCACCAGCCCTGCCTGGTGGGCCCACGAGGACCACCGCGGGACCCATCGGCCCTGTCCGATAGGTCTACGAGTCTGTGGAATCCCCCAGAAGACGGTAGCGGGGCCCGCCAGCTTTACCTGAAGAATCCCCAAATATAACAGCAGAAACCGCCATTTACCCCGGAATTCCTCCCAGAGAAGCCTATAAATAGCAGAGCCTTCGAATGTAAAAGGATGGAATCTCAGATCGATTTCTCAGTTCTAAAACCAGAGCTCTGGGATTTCCAACTTCCCATCTTCCACCTCTCTTTGATCTTCTTTTTCTCTCGAAGAGATCAGTGTTTACAGTGATACTTGGCCTGTCGAGATCACTCCAGTATAAGTGCTAGTGAATTTGGGTTGCTCCCTATCGCACGGAGACGTAGGCTTCGGCTGAACTCCGAGATCAATCTCTTGTGTCAAACTCTCTCTGATTGCCTCTCTGTTTACATATCGAAAGAGGTAACTTCAAATCCAATTGACAGATCGATCAACGATCTTCAACTCGAACCTTCAATTGACTGGTGCTGCGAGAGTCTTCGGGTCGGCACGAAGATTTTTCCCCACAGTTTGGCACCGTCTGTGGGATCCGATCAAAAAGTCCAACTCTCCGTTACTACTTGATCGGTTGAACCTACAACTGATCTTGATAGTCAAACTTCCTCGCCCTCTCGGTTGATCATACAACTGAACGGCACTCTCGTTGCACCTTTCGCTCTCTGAATGGCGAGGACAAAACATCAAGGTCAACCAGAAGGAAGTAACACTCAACAATAACCTCGTCCTGAGACTCGTTCAATGAGTCAAAGACTCAACTTCGGACAGCCCCTTGCTTTCCCCGAAATGGGGGTTCGTTCAGGGAGTGGCAAGTCTGTCGATCGACCTATCGCCCACCCCGCGCGACAGTCGATTGGGCAAACAATACCCGCTCCTGCTGAAGACCCTCCATCGACTTACCAAATCTCTATAGTCGACTTCCAGCTGCTTCAATTGGCAAAATAGAATGCCACCCTCACTGCTGAGAGGGATGCTCTGAAGAAGGCAGCCTCCGAAGCTGGAATCGCTCTTCCAATCCCCTCCACAAGCGAGAGAGTCGATCTTCCTCGACATTCCATCCACTCCGAACAACGGAGGTCAATGGGTACTACTGCCCTCGAGAGGATTCGACGTGATCCAACTCCCTCTGCTACCCCCTGGAAGCAAAGTGTTTGGGATCGCCTCGAAGACGAGTCTTCCCAATCGTCTTCTGGCCGCAACTGCGACAAGAGGACACCTTCAAAACTCAACATACCAAGGAAGCACCAAATAAAAGGCGCTCCTTCAAAGAGTCGAGTTTCCCCTTCCATTCCACTTCAGCGTGGGCTTGGATCGGACCTCCGACATCGACTTCAACCGGCAAATACTTCTATGCCTGAGCAAGACCTTGCGATCTTGCCTCTTGACCCACCTCTAGGTCGAGGACATGGTCGCAGGGATGGCTATTCTTCTGCCGGGCCTCTACATCGAAGTCTCTTTGAGACAACATTTCCAAGGGGATGGAGAACTCCAATCCTCCCCAAATTCAACTGCATCAGAGGAGATCCTACTCTCCACATCCTTGCCTTCAAGCAAGCCTTAACGCCGCATGAAGAAGAAAACAATGTGCTTTGCCGCACCTTCGCAGGAAGTCTCGATGAACCGTCGCTCGACTGGTATCACAATCTCCGAGCTGGGTCCATTACACAGTTCGATGTTTTAGCTAAACTCTTCGTGCAGCATTATCAGCTCAATCTAAAGCCCGAGAAGAAGCTCGACTCTCTATATCGGCTAAGGATGGGTACTGACGAGACTCTCCGAAGTTTCACTAGGAGGTTTCGCAACGAGCATGCTGCCCTCTCTGGAAGACATCTGGATGATGAAGCCATTATGTTGGCTTTCCAGAACGCTCTCCGTTTCGATCTGCACATCTACAACGACTTCATCCGCAATCCCCCTCCTTCTCTGGGTGCTATGTTCGATCGAATCCAGAGAGAGATCGAGGTCGAAGACGATCAAGTCGCTCGTAAAGGGCGAGAAACAAAACGAAGGCCTGCGGAGAGAGAAGCTCCCAAGTATGCCGCCAAGGCTCATAACGCTGAGGCAGCAACTCCTCCAGCCAACAAACGATCAAAAAATGATGGGCGTCGATCTCCAACGAAGACCACTTTCACCGAGTAGAATATGCCGGTCGAACAAATACTCGACCACATTCAACATGAAGAGTTCGTTCGGAGGCCCAATCCTCTTCAGCCAAACTCGAAATTTACAGCTGATAAAACAGTGTATTGCGACTTCCACCGAAGTCACGGCCACTCCACCGATCGGTGTTTTCGGCTGAAGTTCCATCTTGAAGACCTGTTGCGAGAAGGCCATCTTCAAGAGTTCGTCAAAGGCGGACACAATCAACACCGAGCCTCTGCAAAGGGGAACGAAGTGTGTTGGGTACATCAAATCTCCTCCAACCGGCAACCAATCTCTGTGAAAGCCAATGTCTTTGGCATTCACGGATCATTGCACAATCAATCAATAACCGGAAAAGAAGTGGATCGACAAGTTCGACGCATCTTCCATGTTCGCGCCGCATCAAACAAGGAAGACACTTGGATCGAGAAGCCCATCGAGGGTTTGGCTTGGCCCTCTATCGTCTTCAATGACGCAGATCTTCAAGGAGTTCACACTCCCCATCGAGACCCCCTTGTCTTGAAACTCCTCATCGACGGAAGCACTGTCAACAGGATCCTCATCGACACCGGAAGCTCTATCGACATTATGTTCTCAGACTGCTTCAAACGTCTGGGACATAAGTATCAAAGCCTCGACGTCGTCCCGACCGTGATCACTGGCTTCAACGGCGAACAAAGCATCACGGTGGGCGAGTCCAGATTTACCATCGACCTCAGCCGAGAGACTCGAGTCTCGGTGAGGTTTGCAATTGTCGAAGGAGTATCCAGCTACAACGCTATCCTCGGGCGACCATTCCTCCACCAGATCAATGCCATCTCCTCTTCTTATCATCAACTACTCAAGTTTGCAACTGGGGAAGGCATTGTCTGCATTCGAGGAGATCAGCAAGCTGGAAGGTCTTGTGAGGCTGCTGCGGCTAAGACAGATCGAAAGATCAACATTGCTCCTCCGAAGCGGCCACAAGAAGAAGCTGGTCCCTCTTCCAAATAGCAATCAAAGGAGATTCCGCTGACCGAACCTCCACCAATCGAATGGGAAGCATCACCTTCAATAGAAGAAATCATCCCGATCAACATAGGCAGCGGAGATCTCCCTCGACAAACTTTCATTGGTACCGGTCTTAGCGACGCAGAAGCGCAAGACATGGTATCCTTCCTCCAGTCCAATATCGACGTCTTCGCTTGGTGTTTCGAAGACATGCCTGGTATTAATCCAGATGACGCTTGCCATCGACTTGCGATCAAAGAAGAGGTGAAGCCTGTCAAGCAAAAGCCACGCACCATCCGACCAGAGCTGCAAGTTGCTGTTCAAGAAGAAATCACCAAGCTACTCGCAGCAGGCTTCATACGTGAAGTAGAGTATCCTACTTGGATCTCTAATATTGTTGCTGTTCCGAAGAAGAATGGAAAAGTCCGAGTCTGCATCGACTTCACCAACCTCAACAAGGCTTGCCCCAAAGACCCATTTCCCATGCCAAGGATCGATAGACTCGTCGATGCCACTGCTGGCCACGAGCTATTGTCTTTCATGGATGGGTATTCTGGATATAATCAAATTCTACTTCATCCAGACGATCAAGAGAAGACTTGCTTCGTGACTAGCAGGGGTCTCTACTGCTATAATATAATGCCATTCGGCCTCAAAAATGCTGGTTCCACCTATCAAAGGCTAGTCACCAAGATGTTCGAAAACCAAATCGGTCGCAACATCGAAGTCTACGTCGATGATCTCCTCACCAAGAGCTCCGTGCGAAGCAAGCATCTTTCTGATCTGGCGGAAACCTTTCAAGTTCTTCGAAAATATCGTATCAAGCTCAATCCAGCCAAGTGCGCTTTCGGTGTTCAATCTGGCAAATTCCTGGGTCATCTTGTGACCAGGAGGGGTATTGAAGCTAATCCCGATCAAATTCGAGCTATCCTCGACATGCCATCACCTACCAATCGAAAGGAGGTACAGCGACTCACTGGAAGACTTGCTGCCCTCAATCGGTTCATCTCAAAATCTTCCGACAAATGCAAACCCCTCTTCGACAAACTACGAAAGGCGGATACTTCAGGGTGGAGTCCAACTTGTGAAGAAGCATTTCAAAGCATCAAGAAATATCTGGTGCAAACTCCTATCCTGACTGCTCCATTGCCAAAAGAAGACTTGTGGCTCTACCTGGCCGTGACCGATCAAGCTATCAGCGCGGTCTTAGTCAGTAGAAGAGAAGGCGTCGAACATCCAGTCTACTACATCAGCCATACTCTCCTTCCAGCTGAAACTCGCTACTCAAAAACTGAGAAGGTCATTCTGGCCTTGCTCACTGCATCGCGTCGTCTCCAACCATACTTCGTCTCCCACCAGATCACAGTCATTTCAGAGCACTCGCTCAAAGATATTATTGACAAAGCTGGTCGAGCTGGTCGAATGACCAAATGGGTGATCGAAATGAGTGCTTTGGGAATTCAGTTTGAATCTCATACTTCTATCAAAGGCCAAGCTATTGCTGATTTTCTAGCTGACTTCCCAGTTGAAGACCCCATCATTTGGGAAGAAGATGTCGACATGCGCTTAGAAGATGAGGACAATACCCCAATCAATCTTGCAACAAGAATTGATTTAAGTCTCGAAGCTATTGCTGCAACTCCTCCATGGAAGCTATATACTGATGGAGCTTCAAGTTCGATCGGTTCGGGAACTGGGATAGTATTGATATCCCCCGAACTTGATCATCTCCAGAAGGCCACTCTCCTCGGATTCACTGCCACCAACAACGAAGCCGAATACGAAGCACTCATTTCTGGACTCGAGATGGCGAAATCCCTAGGGGTAGATCGAATTATCGTCTACAGCGACTCCCAATTGATCATAAGGCAAATCAATGGAGAGTACACACCTCGCGAAGAAAGAATGCAACTCTACTTAGCCTTAGTACGACGTCTTCAACAACGTTTTATTGGCGCTGAATTCATTCAAATCCCCAGAGCAGAGAACCGAGAAGCAGATGCCTTAGCCAATGCCGCCTCAGTTCTTGGAGACTCACTCGGAGGAAGGCAAATACAGATCGATTATCAAGAAGTGCCCAAGACCATCCCCGATCAATAGATCCTTGCTACTACAAAGAGATCTGGGAGTGGAGATCAACTCGCATTGAACCTCACTACTGCTACAAATGAGCCTGAAGACTGGAGACGATCAATCTTTGATTTCTTCAAATATGGCAAAATGCCCGAAGATCCAAATCAAGCCCGAAGACTTCAAAGGAAGCTTCCCTGCTACACTATTCAAGAAGAAGATCTGTACTTCAAATCTCACAATGGGATGTTACTCAAATGCCTTGGTCCTGAGCAAGCACAGGCAATCCTGATTGATATCCACTCTGGAACTTGTGGAAATCATTCGGGAAGGAGATCTCTTGAAACCAAGACGAAGCTACAAGGGTACTACTGGCCAACAATGGCAAGGGATGCTCAACAAGTTGTTCAAAGATGTGAGCCATGCCAAAGACACGCTCGAGCTATCCATCTCCCTGCAGATGAGCTTCATCAACTATCAAGTCCCTGGCCATTCCATCAATGGGGGTTAGATTTCTTGGGTCCTTTCCCTCCAACTCCAATCAAGAAGAAGTATCTACTGCTGGCCACAGATTATTTCACCAAATGGGTTGAAGCTGTGCCCCTCTTCCGAGAGACTGACGACGAAGTGATCAAATTCATTCGGCGCAACATCTTCTCAAGGTTTGGTATACCTCAAATTCTTGTTGCTGACAATGGAGCTCAGTTTGACTCCGACAAGTTTCGAGAGTTCTGTCTCAACAACGGTATCAAGCTATTCTATTCAACTCCAAGATATCCTCAATGCAATAGCCAAGCTGAAGCCTCAAATAGAGCCATACTTGGTATACTCAAGAAGAAACTCAACGACAAGAAAGGATTGTGGGAGCAAGTCCTACCTGAAGTTCTTTGGGGGTATCGCACAACTTCGAGAAGATCAACAGGGTTCTCACCCTTTCGTCTAACATATGGATCGGAAGCAGTACTCCCAATAGAAAATATATCAAGTACTTTAAAGACCAAAGCAGTTGAAGAAGGAATCAATGAAGAACTTCGGATCAATGATCTAGACTTCTCCGAAGAATTACGAGATCAAGCATCACTTCTTGTGGCCAAGTACCAACAGAAGATCAAAAGAGCCTACGACAAGAAAATCTACAAGAGACAGTTCCCAGTGGGCAGCCTAGTTCTCAGAGCAGTTTTCTACAACACCAAAGAACACAGCAGTGGGAAGCTTGCTCCCAACTTGGAAGGTCCATATATCGTTGAATCAGTAGGAGGCAAAGGTTCTTACAGACTGGTCACACCAGAAGGAGATAGATTGCCTCGAGCTTGGAATTCCAGACACCTCAAGATGTTCTACCCATGATGTAAATTCTATGATGAATAAAATTCTCTTTCAAATGTTCAAATGTGCAAGTGTTCAGCTTTTCAATTCAAGTTCTAAAGCAGCTTCAAATTCAAGTTACCAGGTCTTTTAACAAGTTTGGTTGTTAGAGTTGCGACTCAACCCCTTACTAGCAAATGTTAAAAACTGACCATATTCAAGTTACCAAGTCTTTTAACAAGTTTGGGTGTTAGAGTTGCGACTCAACCCCTTACTAGCAAATGTTAAACTGACTGACCTTCAAGTTTCAATGTTCAATTTCAATCAATTTCGATATCGTCTAACAAGTTTGGGTGCTTGAATTGCGACTCAACCCCTCACATTCAAGTGTTACACGAATTCAAGTTTCAATTTTCAAGTTGCAATAAGTTTGGGTGCTTGAGTTGCGACTCAACCCCTTACATACAAGTGTTGCATGGATTCAAATTCAAATTTCAAGTTAAACAAGTTTGGGTAATCAAGTTGCGACTCGATCCCTTACATTCAAAAGATTGTATCTATGCTAATGCTATCCAGAACATAAGATTCAAAGACATTCAACTCAAGAGACATCCAATTTTTAAACACCAAAGAGATTTCTATTATTATCAAAAATGTGACAAGTACAGGAGCGAGCTACTACATATCAAGAGTTTACAAGCACAACAACTAAAAGGAAGAAAAAGTCTCAAGGCTTGGCCACACTCTGCGCACGCGACTTCTCCCCCTCAGATCCAGCACGAGCTTTGCTTGCCGCTGATGCCTTGGAAGATCGGACACTGGCAACATGGACCCCGAGTGCTTCTGCTGCCTTTTCAGCTGTTTCCCTGTAGCTCTGGCACTCACTCCGCATATGCTCCAGCTCCTTCTTATGAGTCTCTGCTGAAGCAGCAAGTTGAGCCTCCAGCTCCTTTATTCGAGTAGCACGATCGAAGCCCAAGTTCTCGATCCTGAAGAATCGCTTCTTCAAATCTTCAAGCTCGTGACCTCGGGCCTCGTATCCATTCTACCAGCCCTTGCTCTCCAACTTTTCCTTGCGAAGGGCCTCGGTCTTGGCCTTCAATGCCTCCTTCTTTGAGGATAGAGCCTCCCTCAGCTTATCCCTCTCCTCGCTTACGACCTCCAGTGCGGCAGCTAAGCGGGAGACTTCAGCTGAAGCTTCTTTTGCTCCCGCCTTCATGGAGAGCTTGGTCGCGACATTCAAAACTGCTGAATTCTGCAAAAAGAACAAAAGAGTTAGAATTATTCTGAAGATGCAATTCAGATGATCGGTCGAGCAGATGCACTTACCACCAGTTCGAGCCTGTCGAAAGCTTCATCCAGAGTAGCCCATGGAAGATTGCAGAGTTTCCGGATCACAGATGTGGGGTGGTTGATGTCAACATCACCCAAACTCTTCATCTTCGGGGTCGAGCCAACAAGCGCACCTGCAATCAACACAAGAGGTCAAAGTGTTAGACTATTTCCAATCTTCAGAGGCAAGACAATCGAGGCCAGTTAGCACAATTACCTGAGGCTTCAACCCTTGGCTCCTTACCCTTTCGACGATCGGAACCACCCTGAGGGGTCGTTTTCTCCTGAGTAGGGGCCGGCGTTGGCTGAGGTTGAGTAGCTCCATCGCCCACGCGACTTTCCCTCTCCAAATAGATAGGGGAGGGAGCATCCCGGGGAGGTGAAACTCTTTCTTCTTCCTGTGGTCCGCCTGGCTGGACGAGTCCCGCCACCATGGCAGCCACCTCCTCAGCCAGAGACCGAGAGGGGGGTGGGGGTTGCTCAACCTCTATACCCCCGCTCGTTGTCGCTCCTTCGAGACGGGGTACTTCAGGTGGAATTTGATCGAGGGGTGTGGGGTTGCTTCCAACCCCACCACTCCTCGACAACTTTATTTTGAAGCGCAGTGGCTTCTTCAATTCATCAAACTTGTAGGTGGGAACCGCCTTTGGGCCATCACCTTCTATGTCGAGAATTTCCTCCATTTGACGGGCTTTAACCTCATCAATGGGAATAGGAATTGAGTCTTCCCCTGTTGCACCACCAGTGGGGGTGGGAGGAATTTCTTCCTCACCACCCCCGTTCTCACCATCTCCACCAGAGGGGGTGGAAGACAGATCATTCTCGCCGTTCCCATCCTCGTCTTCGTCATTACCACTGTTGTCGTGGCTGACATTCTCTGTTTCTTCGTCTTCCTCGACGCTCCCCTTCTTTTCTTCTTCTTCATCTTCATTTTTTTTCCCTTGGTCTTCATCTTCCTTTTGCTTGATGAGGGTTTTTCTCTTCTTCTTCGCTGGGCCTCTTTGGATCACCAGCTTCTCATCCACGGTAGGCAATCGGCGCCTTGCAGTGTAGATTTTCTTCTCGACCCGAACCTTCCGGATAATCTTACCCGAATGGGGGTCCTCCTCATAGTCAGAATATAGGACTTCATTGTCCTCGTATCTATCTTTTGATCGGTGGAGGAGGTTGGCCTTGCCATATCTCACGGGGCAGTTGGAGAACTGTTTCCATGACCTAGTCCCGCAGGTCAACTCGAGAAATAAATTATCAATAGCTCCAGCCCTCTCGGAAGTCCAGGCGAAGATGCCCCCCTCGCAGTACATCTTCACTGCTTCGTGCACTTCGCCTCGGGGGGTGTCAGGCACTGAGACGGGTGTCCATGCGCCGGTAACAGAGATGGGCCAATCAGTGTATAATTTGTCCGAAGGGACTGTATCAGTTAATGGGCGCAGCGGAGATACACCTGTCAAACTGTAGAACGGACTATCCTTCCTCCAAGACCATCGGTAGTGGAAGAAAAAATATCCAAGCTCGATCCGAGCATCTTCACCTTCTAGGATGCTGGAGTAGCACGCCTTCAAGTCTTCCTGGAAATCCGACTCCACGCGGCAGAATGCGTAGATAATTCGCCAGGCGTTCCCCGTGACCTGCCCCGGGCAGAGGCCAGAAGTGTTCAGTAATCTTGCCGCAAAGGGTGGCAACGGAAGACGCAGGCCGCAGTTGAGTTGGCCGATAGTCACAATGGTTCCCATAACCTTTTCGTTACTAGCAAAGCTGGTGAAGACGGTCTTCTTGTCGATGCCGAATGTAGTCTGAATGCTGGGGAGCGAAGGTTGCACCCTCCCTTCGGTGAAGAAAGAGAGCAATGTCTGCCACTTCTTCCTTTTTGAATCTGTGAACTCGCCACCAGTATTGTACACGTACTCAGTTTCCTCTGATAGAGACATGAGCGGGCCCAGAGCAAACTTTACTTTAGGGATATGCTCTGGCCTCGATGGCGCTGAAGCAAACCCAACCCCTTGATGCCTTTTTCCCAGCTGCCCAAGTTCGGCAAGCACTGCCTTGCCCTTGCCTCGACCCTTCGGAGGGGATGGAACCTCAACAATCTCCTTCCCTTTCCTCTTCGAAGGGACACCGCCTGACTTCTTCGAACTTCCGGAAGACGCCATCTGATCGATCGAGCAAAAGAAGAAATCGGGAGCAAAAAGTCTGGACTTCGAAAAATTTTGGAAGCGTGAGGCAAAAATGACAGCCAGTGAAACTCATATACCCAGGGTAAAACAGGTACGCAAATCGAGAAGACACGTGTCTTCACCATATCAAATCGTGTGTTTTTGTAGGAACACGTGGCATCCATCCGTAGCAGGCGCAAAATCAGGCGAACCGTCGGACCAGACGAAACGTCGGACCACCGGTCCACGTGAACCAAACGGTCCAAGCGAGCCACCGGTCTGAGTAAACCGGACCGCCGGTCAAAAGCCTCATTCAAACCAACCAATTCAAAGACTCAAAACAGGAAAGATCAAACTCCATCAATGATCAAAACTCTGCCAAAAGATCGAAGAACGGAACAGTTACGAAACCCTCTCTAAGGGCAGGTTCAAAACTTTCAACTAATCTGTCAAATTTCTACAGGATCTGGCAAAAAACCAAGGTTTTTTGCCGATCACTCGAACCTTGACCGGATATTTTTTAACCGATCGGTCAAACTTGACCGATCGGCTAAAATCATTCGATCGGTCAAATTTCTACTGGATCTGGTAAAAAACCAAGGTTTTTTGCCGATCACTCGAACCTTGACCGGATATTTTTTAACCGATCGGTCAAACTTGACCGATCGGCTAAAATCATTCGATCGGTCAAATTTCTACAGGATCTGGCAAAAAACCAAGGTTTTTTGCCGAACACTCGAACCTTGACCGGATATTTTTTAACCGATCGGTCAAACTTGACCGATCGGCTAAAATCATTCGATCGGTCAAATTTCTACAGGATCTGGCAAAAAACCAAGGTTTTTTGCCGATCACTCGAACCTTGACCGGATATTTTTTAACCGATCGGTCAAACTTGACCGATCGACTAAAATCATTCGATCGGTCAAATTTCTACTGGATCTGGAAAAAAACCAAGGTTTTTTGCCGATCACTCGAACCTTGACCGGATATTTTTTAACCGATCGGTCAAACTTGATCGATCGGCTAAAATCATTCGATCGGTCAAATTTCTACTGGATCTGGCAAAAAACCAAGGTTTTTTGCCGATCACTCGAACCTTGACCGGATATTTTATTACCGATCGGTCAAACTTGATCGATCGGCTAAAATCATTCGATCGGTCAAATTTCTACAGGATCTGGCAAAAAACCAAGGTTTTTTACCGATCACTCGAACCTTGACCGGATATTTTTTAACCGATCGGTCAAACTTGACCGATCGGCTAAAATCATTCGATCGGTCAAATTTCTACTGGATCTGGCAAAAAACCAAGGTTTTTTGCCGATCACTCGAACCTTGACCGGATATTTTTTAACCGATCGGTCAAACTTGACCGATCGGCTAAAATCATTCGATCGGTCAAATTTCTACTGGATCTGGCAAAAAACCAAGGTTTTTTGCCGATCGCTCGAACCTTGACCGGATATTTTTTAACCGATCGGTCAAACTTGACCGATCGGCTAAAATCATTCGATCGGTCAAATTTCTACAGGATCTGGTAAAAAACCAAGGTTTTTTACCGATCACTCGAACCTTGACCGGATATTTTTTAACCGATCGGTCAAACTTGACCGATCGGCTAAAATTATTTGATCGGTCAAATTTCTACTGGATCGGTCAAAAAACCATGTTTTTTGACCTATCACCCTATTCTTGACCGGTTGAATTTTGACCGATCGGTCAAAATTTGATCGATCGGTCAAATATGACCGATCGGTCAAAAATTAACCGATCGGTCAAAATTTCGACCGATCGGTCAAATTTCCTACTGAATCGGTCAAAAAACCATGTTTTTTGACCGATCACCCGATTTTTGACCGGTTGAATTTTGACCGATCGGTCAAAATTTGACCGATCGATCAAAATTGGCCGATCAATCAAAATTGACCGATCAGTTTTTTTTTATATACTAATATTTCGACAAGCCTCTTTGTACCTTTTTTAGACAGGAGGTTGCTGTTTTTTGCACCAAATCCAAGCCAGCCAGATGAACTCTAGCTAACTTGGAGGGGGTAACTGTGGGTGCAAATTTTGGCAGAAGGTTACCAACTACCGCGGGACCCACCAGCCCTGCCTGGTGGGACCACGAAGACTACCACGGGACCCACCAGCCCTGCCTGGTGGGCCCACGAGGACCACCGCAGGACCCATCGGCCCTGTCCGATAGGTCTACGAGTCTGTGGAATCCCCCAGAAGACGGTAGCGGGGCCCGCCAGCTTTACCTGAAGAATCCCCAAATACAACAGCAGAAACCGCCATTTACCCCGGAATTCCTCCCAGAGAAGCCTATAAATAGCAGAGCCTTCGAATGTAAAAGGATGGAATCTCAGATCGAATTCTCAGTTCTAAAACCAGAGCTCTGGGATTTCCAACTTCCCATCTTCCACCTCTCTTTGATCTTCTTTTTCTCTCGAACAGATCAGTGTTTATAGTGATACTCGGCCTGTCGAGATTACTCCAGCATAAGTGCTAGTGAATTTGGGTTGCTCCCTATAGCACGGAGACGTAGGCTTCGACTGAACTCCGAGATCAATCTCTTGTGTCAAACTCTCTCTGATTGCCTCTCTGTTTACATATCGAAAGAGGTAACTTCAAATCCAATTGACAGATCGATCAACGATCTTCAACTCGAACCTTCAATTGACTGGTGCTGCGAGAGTCTTCGGGTCGGCACGAAGATTTTCCCCCACAAAGCGCATCACGGAAGATGGAGTCGCGGATGCGACTTGTGGGACGCTGAAATTAAGCGAGAAGATTCATACTGACGAAGGGATCTCCATGAAGCTTCTTCGGCCAAGTTTGGGTCTTCTGTTTCACCACTGTGATGAAGATTTCGCGCCTACGCCAGTTGTTGCCTCGAAGATATGCACCAGGCTGACCCGATGGGGCACCGATTCTTGGCCTCGGGGAGACGTCCAGTACCTTTGTGGCTTTCGCGAATGGATGGACGAGCTCTACGAGGTCTTTGGCGCGGAACTTGAGATGAACTTATTGGCCAAATTTCTGGCACCGGCTCGTCGAGAGTACAGTTGTCCTGAGGGGATGTACCGCGCACTTTGTGAGCTTTGGTGTCCGGAAACTAACACCTTCCTTACTGGGGCGGGGGAGATAGGCATCTCGCTTCGCGACGTCCATATCATTTCCGGGTGCCCCGAGGTACGGAATTACTACCAAGAGGAGGTGCCAGCCTTGAAGGATCTGCTGGACAGCAGCTACGCTCTGAGCTCTTGCCTTCTTCTGTTCAAGGCACATGCTATCATTGCGGCGCGGGATCAATCAGATCGAGTGCGTCCTTCTTCTTGGGTCGACTTTTGGTTTAGAGGCGAGTATAGGTCTCCAGCGCCTTCAGCTCACCCGATGTGGACGATCGCTCAGATGCAGAGACCTCTGCTTCGCTCCTTTGTGAGGCCTATCGACTCCTTGGCCCGAGAGAAGCATTCAATGGAGGGGAAGCCGTGCCCCTGGGAAATCCTTGGCTTGAAACACGACAGCGATGAGTGGCGTTCGGTTTACCGAGCTGCCGGGCTGGTCATCTTCCTCTGCCGGTTCGTGCTTCCGTGTTCTGGGGAGGTTATTCGTCCGGGGACCTTCCTTGCCGCTTCCAGGATGGAGAGGGGCGAACCCTTCAATCTAGCCCCGGCCATACTATGCACTTTGTATCGGGCTCTCAGCGGGACTTACTGGGACTTGTCTGGCTCAGATAAGGCCAAGGAGGAGCTTGGCCGGTCGGCTGCGTTCGGACCCTTGCATTATTTGTACGGCTGGATAGCTCTGCATTTCCCGAAGGGGATCTTTGCCAGACGCGGGCATCCAGCCGAGCTGCCTTTCCTACCCGGGATAGGAGGGATCTTAAACGCCTTTATCAGTTGGGAGTGCCCGAGAGAGTGTGCTCGCACCCTTTTGAGGAGGATGGGGAGCGTCGATTTTGAATTTCTGTCGGCACATTCGGTGCTGCCCTTGGAGAGGTCGACTGTGTACGATAACGAGGAGCTCCCGGACAGTCTTTATTTGAACATGGTCAGCTGCCGTCCTGGCTACTTGGTCTGACGCAAGGGGGATGTGGTTGAGGTGGAGCAGTACTCCCCCCATTGCTTTGCTCGCCAACAGGGGTTTCGACAGGAAGTTCCTGGCATGCCTCAGCAGTTGCAGGGGCGCATCAGTCCGCAGGAGGGTTACCGTCTGTGGGCTTCTCTCTACGCTCGCTTGACTGGCAGTAGTTTCTTTCCTGGGGCTAAATTCGGATTTCGGGACGCCGCCACTCCGGAATACCGCAAGTG
Organism: Chamaelirium japonicum; assembly: GCA_947650365.1. Taxonomy (NCBI): domain Eukaryota; kingdom Viridiplantae; phylum Streptophyta; class Magnoliopsida; order Liliales; family Melanthiaceae; genus Chamaelirium; species Chamaelirium japonicum. The sequence continues at coordinate 1,082,629 of CANTAL010000077.1, read as the reverse complement.
GGTTGAAGGGCGAGTTTCCCCTTTACTTGCGAGTTTTCCAGTCGACGTTTTGGTGAGTAGTGGGTTCAGGAACTTCTGCTTCAATCATTCTGCGGGAGTGGAGGACCGCCGCCTCCGATTCGTCTTTCCAGTGCTCGTCGTGTCCCTTCTTCCGTTCCGGTGCTGGATGCCGAGCTTACCAGTGCCCCTGGGGCATCTTGTTTCCCGAAGGCCGAAGTTGAGGGTGCCCCTCCCAAGAGAAGAAAAGTTTGCATTCGCCGCGGGATGGTCCCACGGGTCCCTTGTCTGGTGGAGGATGCCGAGGAGCCTGGACTTCTGAAGGATGAAGTGATTCCCCCGTCTAGGGCCGCTTCATCTGACCACACAGGTATGGAGTTCTCTTTATTTTATTTGGCCACTATGTTTCGGAAGTTTTATCACGCTGAGCATCGGATCTTCCTTTTGACCAGATTCCGTTGTAGTGGTAGAGCGCAAGGCGAACTCTCCAGAGGCGCCTCTTGGGCACTCGTCCACTGGCGCTGCGCAGGAAGTGCCCGAAGCCTGTGGGCTAGACATCCCTCCGGATGATCTGGATCTCCTTAGGCTTTGCGGGGAGAATTTCCCCAGTGGCGACATTGACCTGGACGACATTGACGTTGACGCTTTGTCCTTCCACGAGGAAGCTGAAGTCTCTAGCGTCGATAAGCGGCACTCCCCAGTTACTGTACCCTCATGCCCATTGGAGGAGACGGTGGTTGCAGCGGTAGCGGCGGTTTCTCCGGTCCTACCATCCTTGTTGGCGCAGGCGGCTCCTGTGGCAGTTGCAGCGGCAGGGAAGGTCTTGCCTACCTACTCCGAGGCACCTCGCCCGGTTTTAAGGCCGAGGAGCAGGGTCTCAGAGTTCCTTCTTTCGAGCTACCGGCAGTATATCAAGTCGACGTTGGAGCCTTTCCAAACTGCCAGCCTTGGCGCCCTCTAGGACTGGTGGTCAACGGACGATGCAGAGTTTTGCGCGAGCCTGGCGGAGTTCAAAGTTGACAGCTCTCTTTTCGTCGCTCAGATGAACCTGCTTGTGACTGATAGCGAGGCTTATCGATCCCGGCGGGCTTTGCTGGAGGGGAGCTCCCCTTCTGAGCTGGAGACTGCTGAGGTGAGTCTAAGTCAGTCCGAGCATCAACTTGCGGAGGCTACGTCCAGTCTGTCGAAGGCTCAGAGGAAGATAGAGTCTGTGCGCGCCTCGCTTCGAAAGGCGGAGTCTCGTCTGGAGCGGGCCGAGGCCGCGGAGAGCGCTTTGAAGGCGAGTTTCTTAAAGCAGCAGTCGGACTTGGCGACCCTTCGTGAGCTTCTGGCCGCTCGTCCCGAGGAGCTTCAGCGGGTGGAGGCGACTAGGGAGGAGCTGCTGCGCCGTCTTCAAGCTCTGGACACCTTCTTTTAGTTGTTCCTTGTTTCATTGTGGCTTTCTTTTCGGGACTTATGCAATGTACTGCCTTTTCTTCATTATCTAATAATATCGCCTCGTTTTGCCATATCCTTTTCATGGGACTTTGTTGACTTTTTCTTTTGGTCGGACTGAACCTGAAGTAACTTCTCAGGCTGCCTACGTACCCCCCTAAGGGGGATCAAGTCGCACGTAGTTCATTTTTTTTTTTTTGAACAAGGGGTGTGGCCTTGCTTTAGTCATAGTACCTTTTGAGGTACTTGCCGTTGATAGGGCCGAGTGTCAGCCCTTCTGGCGTGGTGAGGAGATAGGCACCGTTGGAGTAGACTTCCTTGACGGAATGTGGGCCATCCCACTTGGCATTAAATTTCTTCCTTCCTCGATGCGAGAGAATGATAGGGCGTTTGACCGCCAGCACCAGTTCTCCTATCTGGAATGATCGAGGACGAATCTTCTTGTTGAAGGCACGAGAGAGCCTGGCCTGATAAAATTCTAGACACTGTTGAGCTTCGAGGCATCTTTCATCCAGTGCTTCCAATTCTGCTAGACGGAGCAGGGCGTTGTCGTCGCTGGTGAGGCCTTCCTGGACGGCTATCCTGAGTGACGGGATCTGGAGCTCGAGCGGAAGAACGGCTTCCACACCATAGACGAGGGAATACGGCGTTGCTTGCATCGGCGTGCGGAAGGACGTCCGGTAAGCCCATAGTGCTTCGCCCATGTGTTCGTGCCAATCTTTCTTTGTTTTCGAGACGGTTTTCTCCAGCAACTTGCACAGAGTCTTATTGAAGGCTTCTGCTAGGCCGTTGGCCGGAGCGTTGTACATCGTCGAATAATTCTGCTTAATGTTGTACAATGCGCAGAATTGGCTGACGACAGCATTTTTGAACTGCTTCCCGTTATCTGTTACGATGTAGCGGGGGACTCCATAGCGGAAGATGATGTCATTCTGGATAAAGTTGATGACGGAGTACTTTGTAACTTCCCGCAACGGTATTGCTTCAGCCCACTTGGAGAAGTAGTCCGTTGCCGCCAAAATGTAGAGATGTTGCTTGGATGACTTGGGCAGAGGACCGATGATATCGAGACCCCATCCGTCGAAGGGCCAAGACGCGATTGTTGGGTGTAAAGGCTCCGGAGGTTGACGGATGTAGTCCCCGTGCATCTGACAAGCTTGACATCTTCTCGCGTAATCCAAGCTGTCTTTGATCATGGTAAGCCAGTAGTATCCCATCCTCCTGACGCGAAAGTGAAGCTTCAGACCAGACTGGTGCGTTCCACAGATTCCAGCGTGTACTTCGAGCGCGGTTTCTGCTTCCTCTTTCGCGAGGCACCTCAGGAGTGTGCCGTCATAGCTTCGTTGGTACAGCTCGCCACTGAAGTGGTAGAACCTTAGAGATCGTCGACGGATGTCACTTTTGCATTTCGGATCTTCGGGGAGTTTACCGTGAACGAGATACTCCACAAACGGTTGCCTCCAGTCTTGTTCTTTAATCTCGAGGACATGCACCGCGTTGGTTTGAACCGGTATTTCGGGCGGACCCTCTTCTTCGGTGATCACGAATCTCCTGCAGACGGGGACGACGAGCGAACATTCATCTGGAAACGGGAGTGTAGCCGCCAGATTTGCGAGTGCGTCAGCCTGCTGGTTGAGGTTTCGGGAAACGTGCTGAATGGAAGCAGCCTTGAGTCTGCCGAGGAGCTCCACGGCCCGCACATGCAACGACACCAGGTCTTCTTTGTTGACTTTGTATGCCCCCAAGACTTGCTGGATCACGAGTTGAGAGTCGCCAAAGATTTCTAGTCCTTGAAGCTTCATTTCGTCGGCCAGCTCGAGACCGATGAGCAGGGCTTGATATTCTGCCACGTTGTTGGAACATGATTCCGAGAGCAGGAATGAGAAGGGGAGTATTTCGTTGTCCGGAGTGACGAAGATGACTCCGGCTCCCGCTATGTCTTGCCTAGCTGCACCGTCGAAGAACATCTTCCAGGATGGGGCGACGTCGACGGAGAACACTTCTTCATCCGGGAGATCTTCTGATAACTCCCATTCTGCCGGGAGGGGGTACTCTGCTAGGAAGTCAGCGAGGGCCTGCCCTTTAACCGCTTTCTGTGGCACAAAGGTGATGTCGAATTCAAGTAGCAGCAGCGCCCACTTGGCCAGCCGTCCGGAAAGCATCGGTCTCGACATGATGTAGTTGAGTGGGTCAGCCTTCGAGACGAGTCTGATGGTGTGAGCGAGCATGTAGTGTCGCAGCTTTTTCGTGGCGAAGATGAGCGCTAAGGAGACCTTCTCGATTGGGGAGTAATTGAGCTCTGCGCCGACGAGAGTGCGACTTAAGTAGTAGCAAGCTGTCTCCACGCCAAGTTCCTAGGCCAGGAGTGCCCCCAAGGATTGCTCCTGGGCGGCGATGTAGAGGATGAGCAGCCTCCCTTGAACCGGTGCTGATAGGACTGGAGGCTTCAGTAGATATGCTTTGATGTTTTGGAGTGCTTCTTGGCATGCTTCATCCCATTTGAACGACGCTCCTTTCTTCATGAGGCAACTAAAAGGGTGACACTTTCCGGCCAGGTTGGCGATGAATCTTCGAATATACGCCAAGTGCCCCTGGAGGCCTTTGAGGTCTCGCACTGTCTTTGGTGCGGGCATATTGACGATAGCATCAATTTTGGATTGATCTATCTCAATGCCACGATGTCGGACGATGAAGCCGAGGAATTTGCCCGAGGAGACTCCGAACGTGCACTTGAGCGGATTCATGTGGAGTTGGTACCTTCGAAGTCGTTTGAAGATTAGCTCGAGATCTTATAGATGTGCCGACTTCTTCTTGGATTTCACCACGAGGTCGTCGACATAACACTCCACGTTTTGATAAAGAATGTCGTCGAAGATTTTCTGCATAGCTCGCTGGTAGGTGGCTCCCGCGTTCTTCAGGCCGAACGGCATTACCTTATAGCAGTGGATTCCTTTCGGTGTGCGGAATGCCGTGAGCTCCTCGTCCTTGGGTGCCATCCGAATCTGATTGTAGCCCGACGATCCGTCCATGAAAGTGAGCACCTCGTGACCTGTCGTCGCGTCGACCATTAGCTCCGTGATTGGCAAGGGGAAGTCGTCCTTCGGACATGCGTTGTTCAAGTCTCTGAAGTCCACGCACATTCGGATTTGGCCGTTCTTCTTTTTGACGGGGACGACGCTAGAGATCCATGTCGGGTACTTGACCTCTCGAATGAAGCCGGCTTCGATCAATTTGTTGACTTCGCCTTCTATTTGGGGTACCAGTTCTGGCCGGTAGCGCCTTTGTCCTTGCTTGATAGCGCTGGCTCCGTGTTTGACGCTGAGCTGGTGGACTGCGATTTTGGGATTGAGGCCCGGCATCTCCTTGTAGGACCATGCGAAGACGTCTCTGTACTCTCTAAGCAGTTTGGTGTATGCTGCTTCCTCCTCAGGGGTCAAGAGTGTGCTGACGAATGTAGGCCGAGGCTCCGTCTCCGTGCCCAAGTTGATTTCCTTCAAGTCATCAATGGTGGACTGCCCCCATTCTTCGAGGACTGGCGGGGCATCGGGCAACTCATCGTCCGATGTAGAAGTGTCACTGTTGCCGGGATCCGTAATGGAGATATGATGGATGGCCGCCATGAGTGGGTGGGTGGGTGTTGAGACGAAGTCCTCGATTGGCATTTCCAGGCGATCGAACACTGACTTCTTCTTTGATTGTTTGACTGGCCCGAGCCTCTCGAACACGGATGTGCGTTTTTGATTCGACCAGTCTTTACCGCCTCTGGTTTGCTTCCGGAACAAGGCTTGGCATCGAGCCCGTCGTCGTCTTCTCCTGCTGTCTGGATGGCTGAGGTAGGTAGAGAGTGTATCGGAGATTGTCGATCCTTCAGCTGCTTCATCTACCATCCTCGCCTCGATGTAGTTCGAGGTGAAGGTCTTCTTTACTGCGGTTCTGATGACCAACGGAGCTTGACTGGAGCCGATGCCTCGGCAGTTCGGGGGAATTTGTTCTCCGTTTCGAAACAGCCGAGCTTGAGTTCTCGTCATCCCATGTGGAGTTGCTACCGGTGGGAGTGTGCCCATGGCGCTTTCCTCATTGTAGCCGGCTCTGAACAGCAACTGGGCAGCATTTTGCCCCCAACTCCCTTCTGGCTTGAATCCGAGTTGCTCGAGGTCTGCCGATTCGACGTGTCTACTTGGGTTCGGAGCTTGCGTCAGACTAGGTAGTGGCACCATCATTTCTTGCAGAGTAATGACATTGGCCTGAGATAACGACGGGGCCAGCTTCCTTGTCGGAGTAGAAAGCGATCGCTCGGATTTTCGGAGCCACTGAGGCGCGAGACGCAGGACAGGCGCCGTTTGGATTGGCAACGGGGTATGTTGCATTGCTCTTGGCTCGAAGCTGATGCGCATCCTTTGCCCAGGTTTCGGCGTTCCTTGGACCTTGAGTCTTGCCTCGTCAGAGGGTGGCACCGGATTCACAGGAAGAGGAGTCTCGTCCTTCTTTACTTCTTCAATCTTTTGGGCTCGAGGGGCTTTAGCTGGTAGAACTTCCGCGACCAGGCCCTTTGCTTGGTAGAACTTAGCGTCGGCCAGGTGTGCCTCGGCCTCGTTGAATGGCTTGTCGTCCGCAACTATGCACCTCTCCATGCCTTCTTCGTAGTACTTGAGGCACTGGTGCCAGGTGGATACCACGATGCCATTCTCGTGCAGCCATGGTCTTCCTAATAGGAGACAATATGATGTCTGGCAATCGATGATGTGGAAGAGGACCGTTGTATCCAGCGGGCCGATGGAAAGCTTCAAACGAATGATTCCGACGGTGGACTGTCCGCCCTGGTTGAAGCCTTGAATGACCAACTGACTTGGCGAGAGCAGGTCGTCGGTGATGCCGAGTTGCCGCATCGTCTGGATAGGCATGATATTGACGGCGGAGCCACAGTCCAACAAGATTCGGTTCACTGGCTTCTCCTTGATGTTTCCCGAGACGTAAAGAGGCTGGTTATGCAATCGCGTTCCGAGTTGCAGGTCCCCATCCGAAAAGGTTATCGTTGCATCACACGAGGCCACAGCTTTGCGCCTTTGATCGTCCTTCCTCTTCCTTTTGTAGCTATCCGGATCGGCCAAGGCCGCAGCCATTGCCAGGCGAGCCTTCTTCGGGAGATGTAAAGCTTCTACGAGCGGCATGTGCAAGATTGCTTCGTCGTGAGAGGCGGTGCCCCCTACGTCGGAATCGTCTCCTTGATCTGTGGAGTCGCCTTCTCCAGAAGTTTCACTCTCGTTCTTTCCTTCCGATGCCTCATGGACTTCGACCATGCAACAAGACACCTTGATGTGTTGGTCCGCTGGAAGGAAGTGATCCGGGAAGAACTCTTGCAAAGTTGTCGGCCCTGGAAGACTTTGCTGAAGGAGATCGTCTTGGCTTGCTGGCGGCACTTTGAACGCCTTCCTCCCTGGAGTCTTGCTTTTCTTCTCTTAGGTCTTCCGCTTGGTGAATCCCCTCATCACACGGTCTTGCTTGAGTTTCTTTTCTTGCCATGGCTTTCGTCGCCGTGGTAGCATGACCCATGCTTCTTCGTCGGTGGATTCCCCTTCGCTAGGACAACGGTCGACAGCAGCAACTGGTTCCCTCGAAGGTACTTGTTCTTCTGGAGGCTCTACTGGCTCGTCTTCCGATTCCCAACCGGTGGGCTTGATCTCGTCGATTGAAACGGATGGAGGCCTTGAGTAGAGGACATAGTAGTCGAACTTCCCCGAAGGCTGGCCTAGCAGACCGACTTCCGGATCTCCTTGCTCGTATCTTTTCCGAAGAGCGCTTTGGGACATAGCTTGACTGGAAGGGACTTGCTCTTCTCGAGGCTCCACTGGCTCGTCTCCCGATCCCCAGCCGGTGGGCTTGATTTCGTCGATTGGAACGGACGGAGGCCTTGAGTAGAGGACGTAATAGTCGAACTTCCCCGAAGGCTGGCCCAGCAGACCGACTTCTGGATCTCCTTGCTCGTATCTTTCCCGAAGAGTGCTTTGGGACATAGCTTGACTGGAAGGGACTTGCTCTCCTTGAGGCTCCACTGGCTCGTCTTCCGATTCCCAGCCGGTGGGCTTGATTTCGTCGATCGAAACGGACGGAGGCCTTGAGTAGAGTACATAATAGTTGAACTTCCCTGAAGGGTGGCCTAGCAGACCGACTTCTGGATCTCCTTGCTCGTATCTCCTTTGGAGCGCTCGTTGGGATGCAACATTGCTTGGAAGAGGTGCTGACGTGAGCGATGATTGCCCCCAGGGCAGCGGTGTTTCCTCCTCGGTAAGCGCAGGAGTACGTTGACGTCGTTTCGAGACTTTCGGCCGGGAAGTTAACTTAGAGATTAGAGCTTGACGGTTGATGCACAATTTGGGCATGCTTCGCCGAGCAGCGACGAGTACTGGCGAGAAGGAGCCGAAGGTGATATACGTCATGTTGGCCGTAGCAACCTCCCCGGAGTCGATCTCTATCTTCCCTTGCTTAGCGAGCGCCATGATTCTTTCCTTGAAGACAAAGCATCTTTCGATGGGATGACTTACCACCCGGTGGTATTTGCAGAAGAGAGGGTCGTCGACGCGATGCATCTGCTCGGGCCTCTTCGAAGGAGGGAGCTCTATCATCTTCTCTTGCAGCAGTTGGTCGAACATGGAGGAGACTTCTGAGTCTGGGAAGGGGTACTCCTTGGATTCGAGCTCCTCGAGAGTCATCCTTTGTCTTGGCGGCGGAGGCGGCGGTATGGCAACGCTCCTCTTCTGATCTGGCTTGCCACCGATCTTGAGCGGCTTGAAGGTTGAAGCGATGTCAGCAACATTGACTTGTTTCGGTTTCGGTGCCGGTGGCTTGTCCTTCTTCTCTACCTTCAAGAAGTCCTTGTTCTTCGAGTCCCCGCGGTTTGCTAGGCTGAGTTCCATGTCATGGGCCCGAGTTGCGAGTTCTTCGAAAGACCGAGGCTTGATACCTTTGAGGATGTAGAGCAGACCCCAGTGCATGCCTTGGGTACACATCTCGATGGCCGAGTCTTCAAACAAGCGGTCTCGTGAATTCAGCGCGAGGTTTCTCCACCTGTCGATGTAGTCGATCACTGGCTCATCTTTCCTTTGCTTGACGGCGGTGAGTTCGGTCATGCTGACGGTTCGTCTGGTGCTGTAGAAGCGATTGAGGAACTCCCTCTCCATCTGATCCCAGCTGTCGATGGTTCCTGGAGGAAGGTCAACATACCAGTCAAAAGCATTACCTTTGAGGGTGCGGACAAACTGCTTCACCATCTCGTCGCCATATGTGCCGGCATTATTGCAGGTCTCGATGAAGTGGACAACGTGCTGTCTTGGATTTCCCTTTCCGTCAAAGTGCTGAAACTTGGGTGGCTGGAATCCGGCTGGGAAGCGTAGCTGCTGGATCCTCGTGGTGTAGGGCTTCGAGTATGCTTCCGTGATCGGAGGAAGGCCACTGCCGTGAGAACGCATCATGTCGGCTATCAACGCTTGGACTTGCTGAGCATTCATCGTTGCCGTTGCCGGAGGTTGAGTGGCCACCGAGGCTGGTGCCGGGGAGACGACTTCCACTGGGACGGGAGCCGAGGAGAGCGCTGGAGTAACTGCTTGAATCGTCGGAACAACCTCTGCAGGAGCGGGAGTTGAAGACGGAACTGGAGCGGATACTGGAGAAGCGACGGGTTGGCCGACTGCTGCAGCATCCTTCGCGCTTAGCTTTTGGAGCAGAGTGTTGATGTGACGATCCTTCTCCTCCATCAGCCGAGTAATTTGCGCCATATGCTCGCTCATCTGCATGACTTGGAGCTGAAGACCGGACAGAGGGTGGTGACGGAGAACGTCTCGGTGTTGCATGTTCACATCCTCGCCGTCATCATAAGAGATGTAGTTACGCCGACTTGCTTCTGGCTGATGATTGATGTTTGCCCCTGCAGAGGAGGTGCAACGTCCGCTGGAGAACCCGAACGGGTTCGGGGTTGGGGCTGGTCCTCTCCAAACTTCTGGACATGGACTCCAGGATCGAGGCTCGTTTCTTCAAGCACCAGGGCCTCGTCGGCGCTTTGGCGAGCATCTTCGGTAGTAGCTTCCGGCACGAAGACGTCCGCAAGAGTCCGAGTACGCCGAGTGTAGACGCGCACCATTGGAGGAGCATCACCCTCCGGATTTACTAGATCACCGTGTCGGAGTAGAGGAGACTCGGCGATTGGTGAGAGGCTTGGACCAAACGCATCGTTGTTCGTTCCGGCCATTGCAAACTTCAAGCAGCTTCTTCAGCCGTACGGATAAAAGGAGAAGAGGTCCCACCGGGCGTGCCAGAAATCTGTGGACGCGGAAAAAAGCGCGAGTCATCTTTATTGCGAATCACACGAGATTACAAGTGTGGCCGGGACCCGGGTGGCTCGGGTGTAGCGAGTCCGGGTTGCGGCGAGTTTTGATCAGGGGATTGTGGGAAAGATCTTCTGGGGGATCCCTTTGATCCGCGTCTCCACGTAGTGTTCGTGCGAGAGCTCTGAAGGAGTTGCCAAGGACAGGGGTCTTTACAGGGAGAGGGTTTTGGAGAGGCTAAGGAATATCCACCGTTGCTTTGTCCCTTCCATGCTTCGTGCTTTATCGGCTAGGGGGTTTTCGGCTTTGTTCCTCGGTCTTCGCGTCTTCCTCGTTCCTTGCTTGACCTCGGTGTCCTTGATCGTCAGTTCGCGGCGTCGATCGAGCTTTTGGCATTGGCTTTGGCTTCGGCTTTTTGGCTTTGACTTGGCTCCGGCGTGGCTCTGGCTTTTGCTTTGCTTCGGTGCTAGCACTTGGACGTAGCTGGGAGAGACTTGCGATGCTTTCGTTCTTCCGGACTTCGCGTCGTATCGGCTAGAATGTGCGGTGCTTTTGCTCGTGGCCGGCGTAGTCGCTTGGCTTTGGCACTTGCGTTGCTTTGGCGCGGGCTTTACTGGGGCTTTGCTTTGGCTTCTTGCATTGGCTTTAGCTTTAGCGTCAACTCGATCTTCTTCTTCGAACGACGTGGGCTACTTCTCCGGTGCTTCGACGGTTTGCGTGTCGATGAGACTTCTCTTCTCTCCGGGCTTCTTTGGTGTGATCGGAGTCGAAGAATGCTTTCGAAGATGGTGGGGGTAGCACCGATCTCCGTGCGACGGTTGTGGCGTCGGCTTTTGTTGATAAAGACGACGAGGGTAGCGACGGTCTCCGTGCGACGTGCTGGAATGATATCGGAGGCGCAGCGGAAGGTGGAGTTGATCCCGAGGATCGTTTCGGTGTGCGGTACATTTTAAAATTTTCATTCATATTAATCATATGCGTAAATGATAAAACAAATACGAATCGAACCCCAATAGTCATCTATCGAAATGATTGACATATCTCATATGTATGCATTATGATAGATCTAGAGGTTAGTAGGTTATACCTTCGTGCGGGATTTAACACCGCGAAGAATTGCTTCAATATTGATGAAGACAAATTCGGATCTGCACGAACACCTTTCAGTGCAAAGGCCGTAACTTTCTATCCCGACATCGGAATGGAGCGAAACTTGATTTTCCGGAAAGAAGACTTCAACACCAAGAGTTTGTAACCGGTTTGAAGTCATTTAGACTTCTATAGATCCTGCAGTGATCAAAACAGTGCAGATCTGCCCGTAAAATCTGGGCAGCAATCTCGAGCCGGATCCTCATGCAAGAGAGAAATGAATCTCATCGGATTCACCCGATCTCACATATCATCCCGGATCCTTGCACTCTAATCTCTGAGTGCCTCAGAGTGCAAGCGATCTCCATCAATCTCACACACACTTAGAGAAGAAGATGAGGGAGAAAGAAGAGATGAACCCAAGAGAGAGAGAGATGGCAAAAATCCGAACCATAAGCATAGGTGCTTTGGTTCTTCATCGGAAATATGAGAAGGATGCACCATTTCAGATCTGAAATTTGTGCCCCTCACTCTCTCTTGCCATTTGAAACCGTTCCTCTCTCTCTCCCTCTCATTACTCTCAAATTCAATGCCTCTTTTTATTACTAGTTGCTATATTAGAATTGTTGCAATTAAGGAGATGATTCAAAATCATTCAAATCTGAATTAATCCCTTAATTATAAGTTTGATTGCCATGCATGCTAGCCCTAGTGAGGATGGCGGCCACTAGGGCATGCGGGACATTTTGAAATGACCAAAATGCCCCCATGCATCTAGTGGTCGTTCACCTCATGCGGGACAATGTATGGCCCATCTACGTGCACGATAATGCACCCTAACAATTAGGGCACCTCATCGGCATCAGCAACAAGTCAATACACCATGGGATGATGAATAGTATTTTTACTATTTACTAGGGTGCCCTTAGTAAAAGGTAGGGTGCCCCATAGTAAAAATTACTAAACTCGCATTCTGCGTTCTAGTGCAACATGCACACACGGAATGGACTCCTCATGGTATAATGGCAATATCGTATGTCTCTACACTACTCTGGGGTTGCCCCCTAGTGAACACACTTAGTCCTGTGCTACCACCATGCTCTAGTGCGATGCACTCACGGAACACAGGACGATTAGGCATTATTTCTTCAACTCATAATATGTTGTGAGACAAGGAAAAAGTATTGATCCGTAATGATCATGGATATGGTGGAACCTTCAGGGACTAGGATTCATGGCTTCCAACCGAACCCGATCGACACACTACCCGAGTGTCCCTGTCAGTCCTCTGGGTCCCGGTTAACCTGCGTGGCCACCCAGAGTGCGACGCAGGCTGCACTCCAATTCTCCCAGACTTATTAAGCTCTCTCGCATACCCCTGTTCTCCGCTTAGTATTGGTAATACAATGTCCCTCCACTTGGTGCCATGAGTCGACTCGAGCGGTGGAGAGCACCGTCAGACTCGAGTGACCATATGACTAGGTTCCTTCCAGGTTGACTATCACATCGCACCTCCGATCGCTTTGGCCAAGCAACCGGATCCGGTCAACAGCTCAACTGCTGACCACCAGGCCTGGGTTTAGTGCGGTGTATGTCATACCAAGGAACGCACCTACCGATAAGGATGTGGATGGCCTGCAAGAGTGGCGTGCCGATGCAACGTCAGCCCGGTAACCCAGCGCACCGTGGTATTGGGTCGTGGTTAGATCCCTCACACGTTGGTGAACCAAAGTTACACGCAACTGGTTAGTCCACCGGTCACGGTTCCTCAGGGTTTAGGACCGATTACCCTAAGCAGAAACACGGCTATGTGCACTGGTGTCTGCTCACCGATCTGTGCACCGTATTGGTTCTGTTCGGCCACAGACACTGTGCCTGGTAATGACCATTATGGAGATTCTCATGCTCTGTCATTCCAGTAGCTTATCCTGATAGGGCGACCAACCCAAATCAGAGCTGTGAACGATTTAGGCTCATAGGACCGATCCACTGAGTCTCCCACTCAGATGGACTACTATATAGCCATGGCTCCTTAAGTTCTTTAAATAGAACACGTATAATAATACGTACCTTTATACAATCCTAAATAAACTATCAACCATATACAGCCAAACCTAGGGTTTTACGAGCTGTAGACCACATCAAACCTAACAATCTCCCACTTGGTCTAGCGAGGAAAAACGGTCATGAGCTCTATAGCTTGTACATGCTGCCCAAAAGCCTTTGTAGGAATTTCCTAAAAGAATCAGCAACATTATCTGCAGATACTACCTCAGTTACCGTCACTTGCCTTTCCTCCTAAAACTACCAGATCAAGTAAAATTTGTATTTGATATGTTTCCCCTTAGTGGTGGTGCCTAGGCTCTTGCTACCGCTCTTTTGTTATTACAACAAAAAACTGAGCCTCTGGTATGCTTTCCAAGTTTACTATAAACTTACCGAGCCATACCACCTATTTTCCTGTCACGCACGCTACAATGTGCTTAGGCTTCTGTAGTAGAGCCCGTGATGCATTATAGCTTCACACTCTGCTAACTAACCGCTTCTCATCCCAAGGTGAAAACTATACCTGAAGTCGATTCTCTAGATTACACATCTGATGCTAAATCAGATCTTGTGCATCCAATCGGCATCAAGTCTTGTGAAGTGTAAACTAACTCGTAGTCCTTGTTTGACGAGGATATCGAGTATACTCTTCACATCAGTCTAGCTAAATGGACCCGGATTCGACTAAAACCGACCCTCCATTCCTGCTGCACAACAGATAACTAGCATCTTATACATTCATGGCATACGACTACCCTTTGCATAAGCATAGGGCACCTTCTGTATTTCTGCCATCTCCTTAGGTGTCAAATGATTTATATCATTCGACAGTTTCAAGCTTTAGCAAGAAACCCCTTTTGGAGTCTTGTATATTGATTCTGGCTAGAACCATATCTCTATGCATAGCCTGTGATAGCGTGGGAATCTTGTTCTGATGATCTCGAGTTACCATGATCTCCAGAACATAACTCGCCTCACGAAGGTCTTTCAGTCGAATTAAGATAATAAACAGACATTTAACTTAGGCAACGTTCCTACTTCATTTTCAATCAGTAGAACATCGTCTATGTAAAGTACTAGGTACACCCCTATAGTTCCATCGCTCCTCTTGTACACACTTGGCTTATTTTGATCAAATCTGTATGAATAGATCATACTTGATCAAGATAGATATTGTTTCTCCTGGATACTTGGTTTAGTCCATAAATGAACCTTTTGCAATTCTGTAAGCCAGGTATTTCTGACCTGCTAACTCCTAAGCCTGGAAACTGCATCATATATCCTCTCTTCTGCCAACTTCTACCCAATGGGCTAAGTTGCTAGGTGCGCAAGCCTTAGATTCAGTATACGCCCACTCGAGGGAGGGTGCGCACAGTGATCCGCTTACACGGGTCTTTAACTTTGACCCAATCCAAATATGCTTTAATAAAGCTTTGATGAACCCTGGTACAAAAGAGTATCACTGAACACTGATGCAAGCTTTATCTTCATGACTTTCTGTTAGACAGTTCTGTCAAAAAATTTCACTACTTCGTCGTAGCTCAAGGGGCCATCCTCTTGAATTTATGGACTAATTCATAAAGTTTGTCCACAAAATCTTTCAAGAGCTCTAATGGTGCTCCTACTGCGACAAGATGGTTGTGGTACAAAGCAAATTATTTCTACAGTTTCTGGTATACTAGTGTCTGCATCATCTATTACCACTACGTTTCCGATCATGCGCTCTCCACTAGTATCCAGTAATTCACCCAGAACTACCTTACTAGTGAACATATGGTCTATAATAGAATCCCGCTCTAGGTAAATGGGATTCGTAGAAACGATCACCTTCTATTCCTCAGGATCATGGATAGTCCACCTTATATTTTTCTAGGATAACCTATAAACAGATACATCTTGAACTTATTCTCCATCTTATCCCTCTTGTCCTTCTGCACATATGCAGGACATCCCCATATACTAAAATGTCGTAGTATAGGCTTTCTCTCAGACCACAGCTTTTCAGGGGTATGAGGCACTGATTAGATGAGATATTATTCAAGATATACTCTACTGTGTCTCAAGGTGTAACCCATAGAAGGTGGGTAGTAAACTTGGCAAAACTCATCATTCTTTAGACCATGTCCAACAGGGTCTGATTCCTTCTCTTGGATATTCTATTCTGGCATGGTATCTCTGGAGCAATTAACTGGGATATCATCCCATGCCCCATCAGGTACCTATGGAACTCATCCCATGGATATCATCCATCTGGATGCTCTTGGAACCACATACATCAGAATAGGCAAAATCCAATACCTCAGTGGCCCTTTTTAGTTATTTTGCCTTCCAAACAAGACTCGCAGGTCGGAAGGGTCTCCAAGGGGTCTGTATCTAGAAACTCAGCCTTCACTAACCTTTGAATTATGTCTGAGACAATATATCTAAGTCATAGGAGCCACAATTGGATTAAGTTATCCCAAGGAATAAGATGAATATGAATTAGATACTACAGCTATCATGTAATCTATTTTCGAACTAGATTTTAATACAAAGAGATTATTATGAACTATTCCTTTAGCAATGAAGGTACCTATTCAGTTTAAGAGATACACTAAAGCCATCGATTAGAACTGAAAACCTTTATTTAGCTTGGAGGAAACATAACTAAATCTCTAAGGATCAAAATCCTTCTATCGAAAAATCTAAGATAACATATTAATAGCTTCTGTAGTTGTTATGGTATCAGTATCTATGTTAGGACCACCTTACCAATAAGTAGCCTTCTACTTTCCTTGAATCTCTATAGACACGAAGTCCATATTTCAAGAAGCAGAAGCACTGCTACTAGATGGCAATTCGACTCTACCAAGAGTTGATGTTTACCTGTCCTAGCACCCTGAGACCATATGTTCAATCTTCCAATGCCCCTTCTGTTGCCATATCGGAAGCACTTTCGCACTAGGCTTCACCAGACTTAAGAGTCCGCTCCTGATTCTATACAGTCATTGTTTTTAGTTTCTGATCAGTTCTTACTTTTAGGCACTTCATAGAAAGCCTAAGTTACGCACTAAAGGAATTACCTTTAATCTTGATCCCATACTTAGTGACCTGGATAGCTCCCAGAAGTTCCGCATTTGTCATCTCCAGCTTGCAAAGGCTGAAGTCTCTGACAAAGCCTTCAAAGGTTCCATATAAGGATGCAAGACAGATGTTCTCTATCACCTCGATATCTAGCACTATTTCAAAGAAACCAGTTTGCTCTGGAACCCAAGAATGTGTTTCCAAACCAGTATTCCATCAAACATCTTAGTGCTGACGAGTTTCTTGATGGTGAGATAGCGAGTTATTTGACTGCGCCCCTCAGACATCTGATGCTGTAACAGAACATTACATCAGAGGACCCGACATATGTCTGACTTACTTCTGAAGAGTTGTCTGCAAGTATGCTATGACATAGCACTTGCACATCTCTTCAGACTCTCGTTAGTCGTTATATGCCCTATCCTGTACCACAGTGGCATCTAGACCCGATAGGTCTGGTTTAGGGACATTAAGATTTATAGCCATTATAGTTTACTAACCCTAAATATAAGATCATGATGGCATTACCGGTCTACGAAGTCAGTACCCGTTATCTAGTATGGGATAGCGGACAGGGAATCTATGGTTGAATATAGATTGTATTAAAACTTATTTTAAGGATATTATTAAAACAAGCTAATTACATCCATATGCCAACGCTACCCTCAAAGCGAAGACATCTCCATGGAGTAATTTACCATGTATGCAAGATCTCGGATTCGAATACACCCGCCCGAGGGGGCAGTGTGTATCGTCCTCTGCTCACATCGGATCTTTCCAATCCAATCCAAATCTGCCACAAACGGACTATGATGGACCATGGTACCTTTTGGCCAGCCCCCCGTGATCTCCATGCGACGCAACGGGTAGCCTCACGGGTGCTTCGGATGCTTACCCACCAGCCTAGGCAATCACGACACGGGAGTTCATGCGGCCCCCGCGAGGGCGGGAAAAGCCCTTCTCTCTTGGCATCGTGACCACTATATCCCGAAGGAGACTGCTAAGCCTCCAGCATGACAGAACATAACTCTCACCCGAGGGGGATGTTGAGTCATACCCTATCACCCAGAAATTCAGCAATTGGCCGTGGAGGCCAGGGGCACTCACACTGAGTCCTCTTTCACATCCCTTAATTATGGTGAGGGTTATTTTAATGCAAGTATTTTAGTTCCTAGGTTGCGACAACCTAGACATAGACCCTGGTCATACCGCGCTCCCACTAGAGTTAAGACCTCTTATAAAGTATAGATAGACTTGGAAAGGACCATCGTCCCTATCCCGTGGATAGTCAGTTATCACCTTTCTCCCGAGAATTATATTACGTACTCTCCAAGCCTTCGATACTAAATAAAATGATCATTACCCTTTGTGCTCTAGAGCCTAGCCTATGGTCTAGACATACAAGGAAAGGTCTCCCATTAGTATGACTCCACATATGTAACTTGATGTCTGATGTCGTAGATGATCACCACATCACTATTGGTTTCGATGTCAAACCAATTAGGGACATCCGACAACCTCCGTCGGACCTCTACCTAACGGTGGCATAACCGAGTGTTATGGGATCCAACTACCATCAAATACCAATTAGACTACGGGTGTCAATTAATGGAGATCTAACCTAATGGTCGCATGGACCAAATGGGGAAAAGGCATCCCACGAATAGTGGGGAAAGGGCATCCCACAATCTAACACATACTGCATCAGATTATATTCTTTCTCCGGGGTTTAAAGAAATATCCAACCAAAGAAAAAAAAAAACATCCATTGATATCAAGTTCAGGGTCCGACCCCTGAACCTGACTAGCAATGCTCTGACATTTCTTCAATGGCATCTTCCAGATATTCCTTACTTTGGGCCACCGCGCTCGGTCCTCCAGTGATGAATCTCTGATCTATCCTTGTCCTCCAAGACTTCAACCTGTAACTGAAAATACTAGTACGCTCCGAGCAATTGCTCGTTCGTACATATTTTCCTAGGTAGAAGAATAAAGACAAGAATAGAAATAAGGGCCGGGAAAAACCAAGCCGTGGTCAACCTCCACGCGCTTGTCCCATTAGGCCTTACATTCATCCATCACAGAAACAATCAAAATACCATGCAATTATATTTCAGGGTCCGACCCCCGAAAGCAAACAATCACATTATAGCGGTGCCCTGCAAAACACACTATGCATAACATGCGACATATATGAATATATGATCTACGCAAACCCCGGTGACGCATTCGTTAATCAAATGCACATACGATTCGTTCCATGAAAATTTTTCTCATGAATCGCACACCAAAATGGCTCTGATACCATTTGTTGGAATGATATCGGAGGCGCAGCGGAAGGTGGAGTTGATCCCGAGGATCGTTTCGGTGTGCGGTACATTTTAAAATTTTCATTCATATTAATCATATGCGTAAATGATAAAACAAATATGAATCGAACCCCTATAGTCATCTATCGAAATGATTGACATATCTCATACGTATGCATTATGATAGATCTAGGGGTTAGTAGGTTATACCTTCGTGCGGGATTTAACACCGCGAAGAATTGCTTCAATATTGATGAAGACAAATTCGGATCTGCACGAACACCTTTCAGTGCAAAGGCCGTAACTTTCTATCCCGACATCGGAATGGAGCGAAACCTGATTTGCCAGAAAGAAGACTTCAACACCAAGAGTTTGCAACCGGTTTGAAGTTATTTGGACATCTAAAGCTCCTGCAGTGATCAAAACAGTGCAGATATGCCCGTAAAATCTGGGCAGCAATCTCGAGCCGGATTCTCATGCAAGAGAGAAATGAATCTCATTGGATTCACCCGATCTCACATATCATCCCGGATCCTTGCACTCTAATCTCTGAGTGCCTCAGAGTGCAAGCGATATCCATCAATCTCACACACACTTAGAGAAGAAGATGAGGGAGAAAGAAGAGATGAACCCAAGAGAGAGAGAGATGGCAAAAATCCGAACCATAAGCATAGCTGCTTTGGTTCTTCATCGGAAATATGAGAAGGATGCACCATTTCAGATCTGAAATTCGTGCCCCTTACTCTCTCTTGCCATTTGAAACCGTTCCTCTCTCTCTCCCTCTCATTACTCTCAAATTCAATGCCTTTTTTTATTACTAGTTGCCATATTAGAATTGTTGCAATTAAAGAGATGATTCAAAATCATTCAAATCTGAATTAATCCCTTAATTATAAGTTTGATGGCCATGCATGCTAGCCCTAGTGAGGATGGCGGCCACTTGGGCATGCGGGACATTTTGAAATGACCAAAATGCCCCCATGCATCTAGTGGTCGTTCACCTCATGCGGGACAATGTATGACCCATCTACGTGCACGATAATACACCCTAACAATTAGGGCACCTCATCGGCATCAGCAACAAGTCAATACACCATGGGATGATGAATAGTATTTTTACTATTTACTAGGGTGCCCTTAGTAAAAGGTGGGGTGCCCTATAGTAAAAATTACTAAACTCGCATTCTGCGTTCTAGTGTAACACACACACACGGAATGGACTCCTCATGGTATAATGGCAACATCGTATGTCTCTACACTACTCTGGGGTTGCCCCCTAGTGAACACACTTAGTCCTGTGCTACCGCCATACTCCAGTGCGATGCACTCACGGAACACAGGGCGATTAGGCATTATTTCTTCAACTCATAATATGCTGTGAGACAAGGAAAAAGTATTGATCCGTAATGATCATGGATAGGGTGGAACCTTCAGGGACTAGGATTCATGGCTTCCAACCGAACCCGATCGACACACTACCCGAGTGTCCCTATCAATCCTCTGGGTCCCGGTTAACCTGCGTGGCCACCCAGAGTGCGACACAGGCTGCACTCCAATTCTCCCAGACTTATTAAGCTCTCTTGCATACCCCTGTTCTCCGCTTAGTATTGGTAATACAATGTCCCTCCACTTGGTGCCATGAGTCGACTCGAGCGGTGGAGAGCACCGTCAGACTCGAGTGACCATATGACTAGGTTCCTTCCAGGTTGACTATCACGTCGCACCTCCGATCGCTTTGGCCAAGCAACCGGATCCGGTCAACAGCTTAACTGCTGACCACCAGGCCTGGGTTTAGTGCGGTGTATGTCATACCAAGGAACGCACCTACCGATAAGGATGTGGATGGCCTGCAAGAGTGGCGTGCCAATGCAACGTCAGCCCGGTAACCCAGCGCACCATGGTATTGGGTCGTGGTTAGATCCCTCACACGTTGGTGAACCAAAGTTACACGCAACTGGTTAGTCCACCGGTCACGGTTCCTCAGGGTTTAGGACCGATTACCCTAAGCAGAAACACGGCTATGTGCACCGGTGTCTACTCACCGATCTGTGCACCGTGTTGGTTCTGTTCGGCCACAGACACTGTGCCTGGTAATGACCATTATGGAGATTCTCATGCTCTGTCATTCCAACTTATCCTGATAGGGCGACCAACCCAAATCAGAGCTATGAACGATTTAGGCTCATAGGACCGATCCACTGAGTCTCCCACTCAGATGGACTACTATATAGCCATGGCTCCTTAAGTTATTTAAATAGAACACGTATAATAATACGTACCTTTATACAATCCTAAATAAACTATCAACCATATACAGCCAAACCTAGTGTTTTACGAGCTATAGACCACATCAAACCTAACACGACGATTGTAGCGTCGACTTTTGTTGATGAAGACGACGGGGTAGCGACGCTTCAGACGATCTGCTCCAGGCTTTCTTCTTCGTGGATGGGGCAGGCGTTAGTCGAAGACGACAGGGTGATGACGCTTCGCTTCTCTCCTCCGGGCTTTGGGGCTTGATCGGGATCGAGGATTTGTTGGAGCCGACGGGGTGGTGCCGCTCCTCTTCTTCTCCGGGCTTTTGGGCTTGATCGGAGTCGAAGGCTTGTTGGAGACGACGGGGTAGTGCCGCTCCGATCTTCTTGTCCGGTCTTTGCTTCTGGCGTCGTTGGAGTCGAAGGGTTCTTCTTCTCCAAGCTTTCTTCTTCGTGCACGAAGTCGAAGGGATGATCTTCTTGTGCAAGGGTTTTCACGTTGATGAGGACTTTCAGTAAGCTGATCCCTCGGGATAAGCTTGACTGTGCCTCGTGAAGCCTTGGGTCGATGAAGAAGCGTCTCCTCTTTTGCAGAGCTCCGGCGTTTCGTCTTCAATTTTCGACCTCTTCTTCATTCCCCCACCCCCTCTATTTATAGGCAAAGGGGTGGGGAGAGAAATATGGGAACTTTTTAATTTTAAATCCCTTTTGTATCTCTCTCATAATTACCCTGGATTTATTCATCCATTGATGAGGGAAATAACGTTTATTTGTTTTCCTTTTCTGGTGAGGCAATTATGGCTGGATTTCGCACACGAAATCGATGGCGATCGGGCGCTTCGTCTTGTGCGTCGGATCGAGGGATCGGCGCAGATCCGCGTGTGTGCAAACGTCATACGCAACCTCCCCCCGCGCATGGCGGTATTTTCTTCCTTTTTTTTTCTTCTTTTCTTTTCTTTTCTTTTCTTTCCTTTTCTTTTCTTTCCTTTCTTTTCTTTTCTTTTTCTTTTCTTTCTTTTCTTTTCTTTCCTTTTCTTCCCTTTCCTTGCAGGGCCGGCCGGCCCCTCCATGGGGTTCGGGTCCCAATAGGGCCGACCCCCCATGGGGTTCGGGTCCTAGTAGGGGCCGGCCCCATGGGGTTCGGACCCTAGTAAGGGCCGGCCCCTCTTGAAGTGGGGTCCGCTCCTCTTTTGCTAGGTGCGAGTCGGGTCCGAGTCGTCGGGTTTGCATCCACGTAGGGGCCTTCGAGTCGGGTCCGGGTCCGAGCGCGTCGGGTTTGCATCCACGTCTCGGGTCCGGGTCCGATGAAATTCGTGTGTCTACAGATCCATTTTAATTCATTCGCACGATCTATTCTAATTCATTCGTACGACCTATTCTAATTCATTCGTACTAATGTATCCATTCTAATTCATTCGTTCGATCCATTCTAATTCATTCGTACGATCCATTCTAATTCATTCCTACGAGCTATTCTAATTCATTCGTACGAATGTATCAATTCAAATTCATTTGTACGATCCATTCTAATTCATTCGCACGATCCATTCTAATTCATTCGTACGATCCATTCTAATTCATTCGCATAATCTATTCTATTTCATTCGTACGAGCTATTCTAATTCATTGGTATGAATGTATCCATTCTAATTCATTCGTACGATCCATTCTAATTCATTCGTATGAATGTATCAATTCTAATTCATTCGTACGATCCATTCTAAGTCATTCGCACGATCCATTCTAATTCATTCGCACGATCCATTCCAATTCATTATGACAATCCATTCTAATTCATTCGCACGATCTATTCTAATTGATTCGAACGATCCATTCTAATTCATTCGCACAATCCATTCTAATTCATTCGTACGATCCATTCTAATTCATTCGCATGATCTATTCTAATTCATTCGCACGATCTATTCTAATTCATTTATATGATCCATTCTAATTCATTCGCCCAATCTATTCTAATTCATTCGTAAGATCCATTCTAATTCATTCGCACGATCTATACTAAATTCATTCGTATGAATGCCTAATTCATTCGTACGATCCATTCTAATTCATTTGTACGAACCATTCTAATTTATTCGCACAATCTATTGTAATTCATTCGTACGAGCTATTCTAATTCATTCGTACGAGCTATTCTAATTCATTCGTACGATCCATTCTAATTCATTCGTACGATCCATTCTAATTCATTCGCACGATCTATTCTAATTAATTCGTACGAGCTATTCTAATTTATTTGTATGGATGTATCCATTCTAATTCATTCATACGATCCATTCTAATTTATTCGCACGATCTATTTTAATTCATTCGTACGATCCATTCTAATTCATTCGTACGATCTATTCCAATTCATTTGTATGATCTATTATAATTCATTCATTTGATCCATTCTAATTCATTTGCACCATCTATTCTAATTTATTCGTACGAATATATCCATTCTAATTCATTTGTACGATCCATTCTAATTCATTTGCGCGATCTATTCTAATTCATTCGTGTGAGCTATTCTAATTCATTCGTACGAATGTATCCATTCTAATTGATTCATACGATCCATTCTAATTCATTCGCACGATCCATTCAAATTCATTCGTACGATCCATTCTAATTCATTTGCACGATCAATTCTAATTCATTCGCATGAGCTATTCTAATTCATTCGTACAACTGTATCCATTCTAATTCATTCGTACGATCCATTCTAATTCATTCACATGATCCATTCAAATTAATTCATATGATCCATTCTAATTAATTCGCACGATCCATTCTAATTCATTCGTACGAATGTCAAATTCTTTCACATGAGCTATTCTAATTCATTCGCATGATCTATTCTAATTCATTCATGCGAGCTATTCTAATTCATTCATATCATTGTATCCAGTCTAACTCACTCGTACAATCCATTCTAATTCATTCGCACGATCTATTCTAATTTATTCGTATGATCCATTCTAATTCACTCGCACGATCTATTCTAATTCATTCGTATGAGCTATTCTAATTCATTCGTACTAATGTATCCATTCTGATTCATTCGTACGATCCATTCTAATTCATTCGTATGATGTATTCTAATTCAATCGTATGATCCATTCTAATTCATTCGCACGATCTATTCTATTTCATTCGTACGATCAATTCGAATTCATTCGTATGATCTATTCTAATTCATTCGTACGATCTATTCTAATTCATTCGTACGACCCATTCTAATTCATTCAAATGATCTATTTTAATTCATTCGTACGAGCCATTCTAATTCATTCGTCGGAATGTATCCATTCTAATTCATTCGTACGATCTATTCTTATTTATTTGCACGATCCATTCTAATTCATTCGTTCGATCCATTCTAATTCATTCGCACGATGTATTCTAATTCATTCGTACGAGCTATTCTAATTCATTCGTACTAATGTATCCACAATAATTCATTCGTACGATACATTCTAATTCATTCGTTCGATCTATTCTAATTCATTCGCAAGATCTATTCTAATTCATTCATACGAGCTATTCTAATTTATTCGTACGAATTTATCAATTCTAATTCATTTGTAAGATCCATTCTAATTCATTCGAACGATCCATTCTAATTCATTCGTACGATCTATTCTAATTCATTCGTACGATCCATTCTAATTCATGTGCACGATATTTTCTAATTCATTCGTACGAATGTATCCATTCTAATTCAATCGTATGATCCATTCTAATTCATTCGCACGATCCATTCAAATTCATTCGTACAATCCATTCTAATTCATTCGCACGATCTATTCTAGTTCATTTGCATGAGCTATTCTAATTCATTCGTACAAATGTATCCATTCTAATTCATTCGTACGATCCATTCTAATTCATTCGCACGATCCACTCAAATTTATTCATACGATCCTTTCTAATTCATTCGCATGATCTATTCTAATTCTTTCGTATGAGCTATTCTAATTCATTCATATGAATTTTTCCATTCTAATTTATTCGTATGATCTATTCTAATTCATTTGCACGATCCATTCTAATTCATTTGTATGATCCATTCTAATTCATTCACATGATCCATTCTAATTCATTCGTACGAGCTATTCTAATTTATTCGTATGAATGTATCCATTCTAATTCATTCGTAGGATCTATACTAATTCATTCGCACGATCCATTCTAATTTATTCGTACAATCTATTCTAATTCGTTTGTATGAGCTATTCAAATTCATTCATACGAACTATTCTAATTCATTCGTACAATCCATTCTAATTCATTCACACGATCCATTCTAATTCTTTCGCACGATCCATTCTAATTTATTTGCACGATCTATTCTAATTCATCTGTACAAGCTATTCTAATTCATTCGTACGAATGTATCCATTCTAATTCATTCGCATGATCCATTCTAATTCATTCGTACGATCCATTATAATTCATTCGCACAATCTATTCTAATTTATTCATGCGAGCTATTCTAATTCATTCGTTAGAATTCATCCAATCTAAATCGTACGATCCATTCTAATTTATTCGCACGATCCATTCTAATTCATTCGTACGATCCATTCTAATTCATTCGCGCAATCTATTCTAATTCATTCATACGAGCTATTCTAATTAATTCGTACTAATGTATCTATTCTAATTCATTCGTACGAGCTATTCTAATTCATTCGTTCGAATGTCTAATTTATTTGTATGAGCTATTCTAATTCATTTATACGACCCATTCTAATTCATTCAAATGATCTATTCTAATTCATTCGTACGAGCTATTCTAATCCATTCATACAAATGTATCTATTCTAATTCATTCATACAATCCATTCTAATTCATTCGCACTATCCATTCTAATTCATTCGCACGATCTATTCTAATTCATTCGTTCGAGCTATTCTAATTCATTCGTATAATGTATCAATTCTAATTCATTCATACGATCCATTCTAATTCATTCGTTCGATCCATTCTAATTCATTCGCTCGATCTATTCTAATTCATTCGTACGAGCTATTCTAATTCATTCGTACAAATGAATCCATTCTAATTCGATCGTATGATCCACCCTAATTCATTCGCACGATCTATTTTAATTCATTCGTATGATCCATTCAAATTCATTCGCACGATCTATTCTAATTTATTCGTACGAGCTATTGAAATTCATTTGTATAAATATATCCATTCTAATTCATTCGTACAATCCATTCGCATTCATTTGCATGATCCATTCTAATTCATTCGTACGATCCATTCTAATTCATTCGTACGATCAATTTAATTTATTCACACGAATATATCAATTCTAATTTATTCGTACGATTCATTCTAATTCATTCGCACGATCCATTCAAATTCATTCGTACGATCCATTGTAATTCATTCGCACGATCTATTCTAATTCATTCACACGATCCATTCTAATTCATTCATACGATCTCTTCTAATTCATTTGCACGATCTATTCTAATTTATTCGTAAGATCCATTCTAATTCATTCGCACGATCTGTACTAATTCATTCATACGAGCTATTCTAATTCATTCGTACGAATGTCTAGTTCATTCGTACGGTCCATTCTAAATCATTCGTACGATCCATTCTAATTCATTCGCACAATCTATTCTAATTCATTCGTACGAGCTATTCTAATTCATTCGTACGAATGGATAATTCATTCGTACGAGCTATTCTTATTCATTCGTATGATCTATTCTAATTCATTCGTACGATCCAACCTAATTCCTTTGTACGATCTATTCTAATTCATTCGTACGAGTTATTCTAATTCATTCGTATAAATGTATCCATTCTAATTTTTTTGCATGATCCATTCTAATTCATTCATAAGACCCATTCAAATTCATTCGAACGGATCGTACGAAGGAATTAGAATGAATCGTACGAATGAATTAGAATGGATCGTACGAATGAACTAGAATGGATACATTCGTGCGAATGAATTAGAATGGATCGTACGAATGAATTAGAATGGATACATTCGCGAATGAATTAGAATGGATCGTACGAATGAATTAGAATGGATCATACGAATGAATTAGAATGGATCTTACGAATGAATAAGAATGGATCGTACAAATGAATTAGAATGGATCGTACGAATGATATAGAATGGATACATTCGTGCAAATGAATTAAAATGGATCATACGAATGAGTAAGAATGGATCGTACGAATGAAATAGAATGGATCATATTAATGAATTAGAATGGATCGTACAAATGAATTAGAATGGATCGTACAATGAATTAGAATGGATCGTACGAATGAATTAGAATGGATCGTACAATGAATTAGAATGGATCGTACGAATGAATTAGGATGGATCGTACGAATGAATTAGAATGGATCGTACGAATGAATTAGAATGGATCATACGAATGAATTAGAATGGATCATACGAATGAGTAAGAATGGATCATACGAATGAATTAGAATGGATCATGTGAAAGAATTAGAATGGATCGTACGAATGAATTAGAATGGATCGTGCGAATGAATTAGAATGGATCGTACGAATGAATTAGAATGGATACATTTGTGCGTATGAATTAGAATGGATCGTACGAATGAATTAGAATGGATCGTGTGAAAGAATTAGAATGGATTGTACGAATGAATTAGAATGGATCCGATGAATGAATTAGAATGGATCGTGCGAATGAATTAGAATGGATCGTACGAATGTATTAGAATGGATACATTCGTGCGAATGAATTAGAATGGATCGGACGAATGAATTAGAATGGATCGTACGAATGAATTAGAATGGATCGTACGAATGAATTAGAATGGATCGTACCAATGAGTAAGAATGGATTGTACGAATGAATTAGAATGGATCGTGTGAAAGAATTAGAATGGATTGTATGAATGAATTAGAATGAATTCGTTCGATCAATTCTAATTCATTAGCACGATCCATTCTAATTCATTCGTATGATCCATTCAAATTCCTTCGTACGATCCATTCTAATTCCTTCGTACGATCCATTCTAATTCCTTTGTATCCATTCTAATTCACTCATACGATCCATTCTAATTCATTCAAACGATCTATTCTAATTCATTCATACAATCCATTCTAATTCTTTCACACGATCCATTCTAATTCATTCGGACGAATGTATCCATTCTAATTTATTCGTACGATCCATTCTAATTTATTCGTACGATCCATTCTAATTCATTCGTACGATCCATTCTAATTCATTCGTACGATCCATTCTAATTCATTCGTCCGATCCATTCTAATTCATTAGCACGAATGTATCCATTCTAATTCATTCGTACGATCCATTCTAATTCATTCGTAAGATCCATTCTAATTCATTCGTACGATCCATTCTAATTCATTCGCACGAATGTATCCATTCTAGTTCATTCGTACGATCCATTCTAATTCATTCGTACGATCCATTCTAATTCATTCGCACGATCCATTCTAATTCATTCGTACGATCAATTCTAATTCATTCGCACGAATGTATCCATTCTAATTCATTCGTACGATCCATTCTAATTCATTCGTACGATCCATTCTAATTCATTCATACAATCCATTCTAATTCTTTCACACGATCCATTCTAATTCATTCGTAGGATCCATTCTAATTCATTCGTACAATCTATTCTATTTCATTCGTACGATCCATTCTTACTCATTCGTATGATCCATTCTAATTCATTCGCACGAATGTATCCATTCTAATTCATTCGTACGAATCCATTCTAATTCATTCGTACAATCCATTCTATTTCATTCGTACGATCCATTCTTACTCATTCGTACGATCCATTCTAATTCATTCGTAAGATCCATTCTAATTCATTCGTACGATCCATTCTAATTCATTCGTACGATCCATTCTAATTCATTCGCACGAATGTATCCATTCTAGTTTATTCGTACAATCCATTCTAATTCATTCGTACGATCCATTCTAATTCATTCGCACGATCCTTTCTAATTCATTCGTACGATCAATTCTAATTCATTCGCACGAATGTATCCATTCTAAATTATTCATACAATCCATTCTAATTCATTCGTACGATCCATTCTAATTCACTCATACGATCCATTCTAATACATTCATACGATCCATTCTAATTCATTTGCACGAATATATCCATTCGAATTCATTCGTACAATCCATTCTAATTCCTTCGTACGATCCATTCTAATTCATTCGTACGATCTATTCTAATTCATTCGTACGATCCATTCTAATTCATTCGTACGATCCATTCTAATTCCTTCATATGATCCATTCTAATTCATTCGTATGATCCATTCTAATTCATTCGTACAATCTATTCTAATTCATTCGTACGAATGGATACATTCGTGTGAATGAATTAGAATGGATCTTACGAATGAGTAAGAATGGATCGTACGAATGAAATAGAATGGATTGCACGAATGAATTAGAATGGATCGTACGAATGAATTAGAATGGATCGTGTGAAAGAATTAGAATGGATTGTATGAATGAATTAGAATGGATCGTACGAATGAATTAGAATGGATCGTACGAAGGAATTAGAATGGATCGCACGAATGAATTAGAATGGATCGTACGAATGAATTAGAATGGATCGTACGAAGGAATTAGAATGGATCGTACGAATGAATTAGAATGGATATATTCGTGCAAATGAATTAGAATGGATCGTATTAATGTATTAGAATGGATCGTATGAGTGAATTAGAATGGATCGTACGAATGAATTAGAATGGATCGTATGAATGAATTAGAATGGATACATTCGTGTGAATGAATTAGAATGGATCGTATGAAAGAATTAGAATAGATTTTGTGAATGAATTAGAACTGATCGTACGAATGAATTAGAATGGATACATTCGTGCGAATGAATTAGAATGGATTGTATGAAGGAATTAGAATGGATCGTACGAATGAATTAGAATGGATCGTATGAGTGAATTAGAATGGATACGAATGAGTTAGAATGGTTCGTACGAATGAATTAGAATGGATCGTACGAATGAATTAGAATAGATCGTACGAATGAATTAGAATAGGTCGTACGAAGGAATTAGAATGGATCGTACGAATGAATTAGAATGGATAGTACGAATGAACTAGAATGGATACATTCGTGCGAATGAATTAGAATGGATCGTACGAATGAATTAGAATGGATCTTACGAATGAATTAGAATGGATCGTACGAATGAATTAGAATGGATCGTACGAATGAATTAGAATGGATACATTCGTGCGAATGAATTAGAATGGATCGGACGAATGAATTAGAATGGATCGTACGAATGAATTAGAATGGATCGTACGAATAAATTAGAATGGATACATTCGTCCGAATGAATTAGAATGGATCATACGAATGAGTAAGAATGGATCGTACGAATGTATTAGAATAGATTGTACGAATGAATTAGAATGGATTAGACGAATGAATTAGAATGGATCGTGTGAAAGAATTAGAATGGATTATACGAATGAATTAGAATAGATCGTATGAATGAATTAGAATGGATCGTGCGAATGAATTCGAATGGATCGAACGAATTCATTCTAATTCATTCATACAATCCATTCTAATTCTTTCACACGATCTATTCTAATTCATTCGTAGGATCCATTCTAATTCATTCGTACAATCTATTCTATCTCATTCGTACGATCCATTCTTACTCATTCGTATGATCCATTCTAATTCATTCGGACGAATGTATCCATTCTAATTTATTCGTACGATCCATTCTAATTCATTCGTACGATCTATTCTAATTCCTTCGTACGATCCATTCTAATTCATTCGTACGATCCATTATAATTCATTCATGCGATCCATACTAATTCATTCGTACGATCCATTCTAATTCATTCGCACAAATGTATCCATTCTAATTCATTCGTACGAAGGAATTAGAATGGATCGTACGAATGAATTAGAATGGATCGTACGAAGGAATTAGAATGGATCGTACGAAGGAATTAGAATGGATCGTACGAATGAATTAGAATGGATCGTACGAATGAATTAGAATGGATATATTCGTGCAAATGAATTAGAATGGATCATATGAATGTATTAGAATGGATCGTATGAGTGAATTAGAATGGATCGTATGAATGAATTAGAATGGATCGTATGAATAAATTAGAATGGTTACATTCGTGCGAATGAATTAGAATAGATCGTACGAATGAATTAGAATGGATCGTACAATAAATTAGAATGGATCGTGGGAATGAATTAGAATGGATCGTACGAATGAGTTAGAATGGATCCACCGAATGAGTTAGAATGGATCAGACGAATGATCCATTCTAATTCATTCATACGATCCATTCTAATTCATTTGCACGAATATATCCATTCTAATTCATTCGTACGATCCATTCTAATTCCTTCCTACGATCCATTCTAATTCCTTCGTATTCATTCTAATTCACTCATACGATCCATTCTAATTCATTCATACGATCTATTCTAATTCATTCATACAATCCATTCTAATTCTTTCACACGATCCATTCTAATTCATTCGTACGATCCATTCTAATTCATTCGCATAATCCATTCTATTTCATTCGTACGATCCATTCTTACTCATTCGTACGATCCATTCTAACTCATTCGCACGATCCATTCTAATTCATTCGTACGAATGAATTAGAATGGATCGTGCGAATGAATTAGAATGGATCGTGCGAATGAATTAGAATGGATCGTACGAATGAATTAGAATGGATCGTACGAATGAACTAGAATGGATACATTCGTGCGAATGAATTAGAATGGATCGTACGAATGAATTAGAATGGATCGTACGAATGAATTAGAATGGATCTTACGAATGAATTATAATGGATCGTACGAATAAATTAGAATGGATCGTATGAATGGTTTAGAATGGATACATTCGTGCGAATGAATTAGAATGGATCGGACGAATGAATTAGAATGGATCGTACGAATGAATTAGAATGGATCAAATGAATGAATTAGAATGGTTACATTCATGCGAATGAATTAGAATGGATCGTACGAGTGGATTAGAATGGATCGTACGAATGAATTAGAATGGATCGTACCAATGAGTAAGAATGGATTGTACGAATGAATTAGAATGGATCGTGTGAAAGAATTAGAATGGATTGTATGAATGAATTAGAATGAATTCGTTCGATCAATTCTAATTCATTAGCACGATCCATTCTAATTCATTCGTATGATCCATTCTAATTCCTTCGTACGATCCATTCTAATTCCTTCGTACGATCCATTCTAATTCCTTTGTATCCATTCTAATTCACTCATACGATCCATTCTAATTCATTCAAACGATCTATTCTAATTCATTCATACAATCCATTCTAATTCTTTCACACGATCCATTCTAATTCATTCGGACGAATGTATCCATTCTAATTTATTCGTACGATCCATTCTAATTTATTCGTACGATCCATTCTAATTCATTCGTACGATCCATTCTAATTCATTCGTACGATCCATTCTAATTCATTCGTCCGATCCATTCTAATTCATTAGCACGAATGTATCCATTCTAATTCATTCGTACGATCCATTCTAATTCATTCGTAAGATCCATTCTAATTCATTCGTACGATCCATTCTAATTCATTCGCACGAATGTATCCATTCTAGTTCATTCGTACGATCCATTCTAATTCATTCGTACGATCCATTCTAATTCATTCGCACGATCCATTCTAATTCATTCGTACGATCAATTCTAATTCATTCGCACGAATGTATCCATTCTAATTCATTCGTACGATCCATTCTAATTCATTCGTACGATCCATTCTAATTCATTCATACAATCCATTCTAATTCTTTCACACGATCCATTCTAATTCATTCGTAGGATCCATTCTAATTCATTCGTACAATCTATTCTATTTCATTCGTACGATCCATTCTTACTCATTCGTATGATCCATTCTAATTCATTCGCACGAATGTATCCATTCTAATTCATTCGTACGAATCCATTCTAATTCATTCGTACAATCCATTCTATTTCATTCGTACGATCCATTCTTACTCATTCGTACGATCCATTCTAATTTATTCGTAAGATCCATTCTAATTCATTCGTACGATCCATTCTAATTCATTCGTACGATCCATTCTAATTCATTCGCACGAATGTATCCATTCTAGTTTATTCGTACAATCCATTCTAATTCATTCGTACGATCCATTCTAATTCATTCGCACGATCCTTTCTAATTCATTCGTACGATCAATTCTAATTCATTCGCACGAATGTATCCATTCTAAATTATTCATACAATCCATTCTAATTCATTCGTACGATCCATTCTAATTCACTCATACGATCCATTCTAATACATTCATACGATCCATTCTAATTCATTTGCACGAATATATCCATTCGAATTCATTCGTACAATCCATTCTAATTCCTTCGTACGATCCATTCTAATTCATTCGTACGATCTATTCTAATTCATTCGTACGATCCATTCTAATTCATTCGTACGATCCATTCTAATTCCTTCATATGATCCATTCTAATTCATTCGTATGATCCATTCTAATTCATTCGTACAATCTATTCTAATTCATTCGTACGAATGGATACATTCGTGTGAATGAATTAGAATGGATCTTACGAATGAGTAAGAATGGATCGTACGAATGAAATAGAATGGATTGCACGAATGAATTAGAATGGATCGTACGAATGAATTAGAATGGATCGTGTGAAAGAATTAGAATGGATTGTATGAATGAATTAGAATGGATCGTACGAATGAATTAGAATGGATCGTACGAAGGAATTAGAATGGATCGCACGAATGAATTAGAATGGATCGTACGAATGAATTAGAATGGATCGTACGAAGGAATTAGAATGGATCGTACGAATGAATTAGAATGGATATATTCGTGCAAATGAATTAGAATGGATCGTATTAATGTATTAGAATGGATCGTATGAGTGAATTAGAATGGATCGTACGAATGAATTAGAATGGATCGTATGAATGAATTAGAATGGATACATTCGTGTGAATGAATTAGAATGGATCGTATGAAAGAATTAGAATAGATTTTGTGAATGAATTAGAACTGATCGTACGAATGAATTAGAATGGATACATTCGTGCGAATGAATTAGAATGGATTGTATGAAGGAATTAGAATGGATCGTACGAATGAATTAGAATGGATCGTATGAGTGAATTAGAATGGATACGAATGAGTTAGAATGGTTCGTACGAATGAATTAGAATGGATCGTACGAATGAATTAGAATAGATCGTACGAATGAATTAGAATAGGTCGTACGAAGGAATTAGAATGGATCGTACGAATGAATTAGAATGGATAGTACGAATGAACTAGAATGGATACATTCGTGCGAATGAATTAGAATGGATCGTACGAATGAATTAGAATGGATCTTACGAATGAATTAGAATGGATCGTACGAATGAATTAGAATGGATCGTACGAATGAATTAGAATGGATACATTCGTGCGAATGAATTAGAATGGATCGGACGAATGAATTAGAATGGATCGTACGAATGAATTAGAATGGATCGTACGAATAAATTAGAATGGATACATTCGTCCGAATGAATTAGAATGGATCATACGAATGAGTAAGAATGGATCGTACGAATGTATTAGAATAGATTGTACGAATGAATTAGAATGGATTAGACGAATGAATTAGAATGGATCGTGTGAAAGAATTAGAATGGATTATACGAATGAATTAGAATAGATCGTATGAATGAATTAGAATGGATCGTGCGAATGAATTCGAATGGATCGAACGAATTCATTCTAATTCATTCATACAATCCATTCTAATTCTTTCACACGATCTATTCTAATTCATTCGTAGGATCCATTCTAATTCATTCGTACAATCTATTCTATCTCATTCGTACGATCCATTCTTACTCATTCGTATGATCCATTCTAATTCATTCGGACGAATGTATCCATTCTAATTTATTCGTACGATCCATTCTAATTCATTCGTACGATCTATTCTAATTCCTTCGTACGATCCATTCTAATTCATTCGTACGATCCATTATAATTCATTCATGCGATCCATACTAATTCATTCGTACGATCCATTCTAATTCATTCGCACAAATGTATCCATTCTAATTCATTCGTACGAAGGAATTAGAATGGATCGTACGAATGAATTAGAATGGATCGTACGAAGGAATTAGAATGGATCGTACGAAGGAATTAGAATGGATCGTACGAATGAATTAGAATGGATCGTACGAATGAATTAGAATGGATATATTCGTGCAAATGAATTAGAATGGATCATATGAATGTATTAGAATGGATCGTATGAGTGAATTAGAATGGATCGTATGAATGAATTAGAATGGATCGTATGAATAAATTAGAATGGTTACATTCGTGCGAATGAATTAGAATAGATCGTACGAATGAATTAGAATGGATCGTACAATAAATTAGAATGGATCGTGGGAATGAATTAGAATGGATCGTACGAATGAGTTAGAATGGATCCACCGAATGAGTTAGAATGGATCAGACGAATGATCCATTCTAATTCATTCATACGATCCATTCTAATTCATTTGCACGAATATATCCATTCTAATTCATTCGTACGATCCATTCTAATTCCTTCCTACGATCCATTCTAATTCCTTCGTATTCATTCTAATTCACTCATACGATCCATTCTAATTCATTCATACGATCTATTCTAATTCATTCATACAATCCATTCTAATTCTTTCACACGATCCATTCTAATTCATTCGTACGATCCATTCTAATTCATTCGCATAATCCATTCTATTTCATTCGTACGATCCATTCTTACTCATTCGTACGATCCATTCTAACTCATTCGCACGATCCATTCTAATTCATTCGTACGAATGAATTAGAATGGATCGTGCGAATGAATTAGAATGGATCGTGCGAATGAATTAGAATGGATCGTACGAATGAATTAGAATGGATCGTACGAATGAACTAGAATGGATACATTCGTGCGAATGAATTAGAATGGATCGTACGAATGAATTAGAATGGATCGTACGAATGAATTAGAATGGATCTTACGAATGAATTATAATGGATCGTACGAATAAATTAGAATGGATCGTATGAATGGTTTAGAATGGATACATTCGTGCGAATGAATTAGAATGGATCGGACGAATGAATTAGAATGGATCGTACGAATGAATTAGAATGGATCAAATGAATGAATTAGAATGGTTACATTCATGCGAATGAATTAGAATGGATCGTACGAGTGGATTAGAATGGATCGTACGAATGGATTAGAATGGATACATTCGTGCGAATGAATTAGAATGGATCATACGAATGAGTAAGAATGGATCATACGAATGAAATAGAATGGATTGTACGAATGAATTAGAATAGATCGTGCGAATGAATTTGAATGGATCGTACGAATGAATTAGAATGGATCGTGCTAATGAATTAGAATTGATCGTACGAATGAAATAGAATGGATTGTACGAATGATTTAGAATGGATCGTACGAATAAATTAGAATGGATCGTACGAATAATTTAGAATGGATACATTCGTGCGAATGAATTAGAATGGATCATACGAATGAGTAAGAATGGATCGTACGAATGAAATAGAATAGATTGTACGAATGAATTAGAATTGATTCGTACGAATGAATTAGAATGGATACATTCGTGCGAATGAATTAGAATGGATCGTACCAATGAGTAAGAATGGATCGTACGAATGAAATAGAATGGATTGTGCGTATGAATTAGAATGGATCGTACGAATGAATTAGAATGGATCGTGTGAAAGAATTAGAATGGATTGTATGAATGAATTAGAATGGATCGTACGAATGAATTAGAATGGATCGTACGAATGAATTAGAATGGATCGTACGAATGAATTAGAATGGATACATTCGTGCGAATGAATTAGAATGGATACATTCGTGCGAAAGAATTAGAATAGATCGTATGAATGAATTAGAATGGATCCTATGAATGAATTAGAATGGATCGTACGAATGAATTAGAATGGATCGTGCTAATGAATTAGAATTGATCGAACGAATGAATTAGCATGGATCGTGCTAATGAATTTGAATGGAACGTACGAATGAATTAGAATGGATCGTGTGAAAGAATTAGAATGGATTGTATGAATGAATTAGAATGAATTCGTATGATCCATTCGATTTCATTCGCACGATCCATTCTAATTCATTCATATGATCCATTCTAATTCATTCATACAATCCATTCTAATTCTTTCACACGATCCATTCTAATTCATTCGTAGGATCCATTCTAATTCATTCGTACAATCTATTCTATTTCATTCGTACGATCCATTCTTACACATTCGTATGATCCATTCTAATTCATTCGGATGAATGTATCCATTCTAATTTATTCGTACGATCCATTCTAATTCATTCGTACGATCCATTCTAATTCATTCGTACTATCCATTCTAATTCATTCGTCCGATCCATTCTAATTCATTCGCACGAATGTATCCATTCTAATTCATTCGTACGATCCATTCTAATTCATTCGTACGATCCATTCTAATTCATTCGTAAGATCCATTCTAATTCATTCGTACGATCCATTCTAATTCATTCGTACGATCCATTCTAATTCATTTGCACGAATGTATCCATTCTAGTTCATTCGTACGATCCATTCAAATTCATTAGTACGATCGATTCTAATTCATTCGCACGATCCATTCTAATTCATTCGTACGATCCATTCTTACTCATTCGTATGATCCATTATGGATACATTCGTGCGAATGAATTAGAATGGATTGTATGAATGAATTAGAATGGATCGTGCGAATGAATTCGAGTGGATCGTACGAATTCATTCTAATTCATTCATACAATCCATTCTAATTCTTTCACACGATCTATTCTGATCCATTCTACGATCCATTCTAATTCATTCGCACAATCCATTCTATTTCATGCATACGATCCATTCTTACTCATTCGTATGATCCATTCTAATTCATTCGCACGAATGTATCCATAATGGATCATACAAATGAGTAAGAATGGATCGTACGAATGAAATACGTACGAATGAATTAGAATGGATCGTACGAATGAACTAGAATGGATCGTACGAATGAAATAGAATAGATTGTACGAATGAATTAGAATGGATTCGTACGAATGAATTAGAATGGATACATTCGTGCGAATGAATTAGAATGAAAACATTCGTGCGAAAGAATTAGAATAGATCGTATGAATGAATTAGAATGGATCCTATGAATGAATTAGAATGGATCGTGCGAATGAATTAGAATGGATCGTACGAATGAATTAGAATAGATCATACGAATGAATTAGAATGGATCGTACGAGGGAATTAGAATGGATTGTACGAATGAATTAGAATGGATATATTCGTGCAAAGGAATTAGAATGGATTGTGCGAATGAGTTAGAATGGATCATACGAATGAATTAGAATGGATCGTACGAATGAATTAGAATGGATCTTACGAATGAATTAGAATGGATCGTACGAATGAATTAGAATGGATACATTCGTGCGAATGAATTAGAATGGATCGGACGAATGAATTAGAATGGATCGTACTAATGAATTAGAATGGATCAAATGAATGAATTAGAATGGTTAAATTCATGCGAATGAATTAGAATGGATCGTACGAATGGATTAGAATGGATCGTACGAATGGATTAGAATGGATACATTCGAGCGAATGAATTAGAATGGATTGTACGAATGAATTAGAATGGATCGTACGAATGGATTAGAATGGATCCTACGAACGGATTAGAATGGATACCTTTGTGCATATGAATTAGAATGGATCGTACGAATGAATTAGAATGGATCATATTAATGAATTAGAATGGATACATTCGTGTGAATGAATTAGAATGGATCGTACGAATGAATTAGAATGGATCGTGCGAATGAATTAGAATGGATCTTACGAATGAATTAGAATGGATCATACGAATGAATTAGAATGGTTACATTCGTGCGAATGAATTAGAATAGATCGTACGAATGAATTAGAATGGATCGTATTAATAAATTAGAATGGATCGTGGGAATGAATTAGAATGGATCGTACGAATGAATTAGAATGTATCCACCGAATGAGTTAGAATGGATCATACGAATGAATTAGAATGGATTGTACGAATGAATTAGAATGGATTGTGCGAATGAATTAGAATGGATCGTATGAATGAATAAGAATGGATGAAATAGAATGGATCGTATGAATGAATTAGAATGGATACATTTGTGTGAATGAATTAGAATGGATCGTATGAATGAATTAGAATAGATTTTGTGAATGAATTAGAACTGATCGTACGAATGAATTAGAATGGATACATTCGTGCGAATGAATTAGAATGGATTGTATGAATGAATTAGAATGGATCGTACGAATAAACTAGAATGGATACATTCGTGTGAATAAATTAGAATGGATCGTACGAATGAATTAGAATGGATCGTACGAATGAATTAGAATGGATCTTCCGAATGAATTAGAATGGATCGTACGAATGAATTAGAATGGATCGTACGAATGAATTAGAATGGATACATTCGTGCGAATGAATTAGAATGGATCGGACGAATGAATTAGAATGGATCGTACGAATGAATTAGAATGGATCGTACGAATAAATTAGAATGGATATATTCGTCCGAATGAATTAGAATGGATCATACGAATGAGTAAGAATGGATCGTACGAATGAAATAGAAAAGATTGTACGAATGAATTAGAATGGGTCTTACGAAATAATTAGAATGGATCGTGTGAAAGAATAAGAATGGATCGTACGAAGGAATTAGATTGGATCGTACGAATGAATTAGAATGGATCGTATGAGTGAATTAGAATGGATAGTGCGAATGAATTAGAATGGATCGTATGAATGAATTAGAATGAATCGTGCGAATGAATTCGAATGGATCGTACGAATGAGTAAGAATGGATCGTACGAGTGAAATAGAATGGATCGTACGAATGAATTAGAATGGATCGTATGAATAAATTAGAATGGATACATTCATCTGAATGAATTAGAATGGATCATACGAATGAGTAAAAATAGATCATACAAATGAAATAGAATAGATTGTACGAATGAATTAGAATGGATCCTACGAATGAATTAGAATGGATCATGTGAAAGAATTAGAATGGATTGTATGAATGAATTAGAATGGATTGTATGAATGAATTAGAATGGATCCTATGAATGAATTAGAATGGATCGTGCGAATGAATTAGAATGGATCGTACGAATGAATTAGAATGGATCGTGCGAATGAATTAGAATGGATCGTACGAATGAATTAGAATGGATCGTGCTAATGAATTAGAATAGATCGAACGAATGAATTAGCATGGATCGTGCTAATGAATTAGAATGGAACGTACGAATGAATTAGAATGGATCGTGTGAAAGAATTAGAATGGATTGTATGAATGAATTAGAATGAATTCGTACGATCCATTCGAATTCATTCGCACGATCTATTCTAATTCATTCATACGATCCATTCTAATTCATTCATACAATCCATTCTAATTCTTTCACACGATCCATTCTAATTCATTCGTAGGATCCATTCTAATTCATTCGTACAATCTATTCTATTTCATTTGTACGATCCATTCTTACTCATTCGTATGATCCATTGTAATTCAATCGGATGAATGTATCTATTCTAATTTATTCGTACGATCCATTCTAATTCATTCGTACGATCCATTCTAATTCATTCGTACGATCCATTCTAATTCATTCGTCCGATCCATTCTAATTCGTTCGCACGAATGTATCCATTCTAATTCATTCGTACGATCCATTCTAATTCATTCGTACGATCCATTCTAATTCGTTCGCACGAATGTATCCATTCTAATTCATTCGTACGATCCATTCTAATTCATTCGTTCGATCCATTCTAATTCATTCGCACGAATGTATCCATTCTAGTTCATTCGTACGATCCATTCTAATTTATTCATACAATCCATTCTAATTCATTAGAATGGATCGTGCAAATGAATTAGAATGGATCGTACGAATGAATTAGAATAGATTGTATGAATGAATTAGAATGAATTCGTACGATCTATTCGAATTCATTCGCACGATACATTCTAATTCATTCGTACGATCCATTCTAATTCATTCATACAATCCATTCTAATTCTTTCACACGATCCATTCTAATTCATTCGTAGGATCCATTCTAATTCATTCGTACAATCTATTCTATTTCATTCGTACGATCCATTCTAACTCATTGGTACGATCCATTCTAATTCATTCCATTCTAATTCATTCGCTCGAATGTATCCATTCTAATTCATTCGTACGATCCATTCTAATCCATTCGTACGATCCATTCTAATTCATTCGCATGAATGTAACCAATTCTAATTCATTCGTACGATCCATTCTAATTCATTCGTACGATCCATTCTAA
The DNA here is from genome assembly GCA_947650365.1 of Chamaelirium japonicum. Classification (NCBI taxonomy): domain Eukaryota; kingdom Viridiplantae; phylum Streptophyta; class Magnoliopsida; order Liliales; family Melanthiaceae; genus Chamaelirium; species Chamaelirium japonicum. The sequence goes on along the minus strand of CANTAL010000077.1, from coordinate 1,041,485 downwards.
TTCATTCGCACGAATGTATCCATTCTAATTCATTCATATGATCCATTCTAATTCATTCATACAATCCATTCTAATTCTTTCACACGATCCATTCTAATTCATTCGTACGATCCATTCTAATTCATTTGCACGAATGTAACCAATTCTAATTCATTCGTACGATCCATTCTAATTCATTCGTACGATCCATTCTAATTCATTTGCACGAATGTATCCATTCTAATTCATTCATACGATCCATTCTAATTCATTCGTACGATCCATTCTAATTCATTCATACGATCCATTCTAATTCATTCATACGATCCATTCTAATTCATTCATACGATCCATTCTAATTCTTTCGTACGATCCATTCTAATTCATTCGTACGATCCATTCTAATTCATTCGCACGAATGTATCCATTCTAGTTCATTCTTACGATCCATTCTAATTCATTTGTACGATCCATTCTAATCCATTCGTACAATCCATTCTAATTCTTTCACACGATCCATTCTAATTCATTCGTAGGATCCATTCTAATTCATTCGTACAATCTATGCTATTTCATTCGTACGATCCATTCTTACTCATTCGTATGATCCATTCTAATTCATTCGGACGAATGTATCCATTCTAATTTATTCGTACGATCCATTCTAATTCATTCGTACGATCCATTCTAATTCATTCGTACGATCCATTCTTACTCATTCGTATGATCCATTCTAATTCATTCGTACGATCCATTCTAATTCATTCGTACGATCGATTCTAATTCATTCGCACTATCCATTCTAATTTATTCGTACGATCCATTCTAATTCATTCGTATGATCCATTCTAATTTATTCGTTCAAATATATCAATTCTAATTCATTCCGTATGATCCATTCTAATTCATTCGTACGATCCATTAATCTAATTCATTCGTACGAATGTATCCATTCTAATTCATTCGTACGATCCATTCTAATTCATTCATTTGATCCATTCTAATTCATTCATACGATCTATTCTAATTCATTCGTCCGATCCATTCTAATTAATTCTCATGAATGTATCCATTCTAATTCATTCGTACGATCCATTCTAATTCATTCGTACGATCCATTCTAATTCATTCGTAAGATCGATTCTAATTCTTTCCTACGATCCATTCTAATTCATTCGTACGATCCATTCTAATTCATTCGCACGAATGTATCCATTCTAGTTCATTCGTAGGATCCATTCTAATTCATTCGTACGATCCATTCTAATTCATTCGCACGATCCATTCTAATTCATTCGTACGATCCATTCTAATTCATTCATACGATCCATTCTAATTCATTCGCACGAATGTATCCATTCTAATTCATTCATACGATCCATTCTACTTCATTCGTACTATCCGTTCTAATTCACTCATACGATCCATTCTAATTCATTCATACGATCCATTCTAATTCATTTGCACGAATATATCCATTCTAATTCATTCGTACGATCCATTCTAATTCCTTCGTACGATCCATTCTAATTCCTTTGTACGATCCATTCTATTTCATTCGTTTGATCCATTCTAATTAATTCGTACGATCCATTCTAATTCATTCGTATGATCCATTCTAATTCATTCGTACGATCCATTCTTACTCATTCGTACGATCCATTCTAATTCATTCATACAATCCATTCTAATTCATTCCGTACGATCCATTCTAATTCATTCATACGATCCATTCTAATTCTTTCGTGCGAATGAATTAGAATAGATATCTTTGTGCATATGAATTAGAATGGATCGTACGAATGAATTAGAATGGATCATATTAATGAATTAGAATGGATCGTATGAATGAATTAGAATGGATACATTCGTGCGAATGAATTAGAATGGATCGTGCGAATCAATTAGACTAGATCGTGCGAATGAATAAGAATAGATCATACGAATGAATTAGAATGGATCGTACGAATTAATTAGAATGGGTACATTCGTGCGAATGAATTAGAATGGATTGTATGAATGAATTAGAATGGATCGTACGAATGAATTAGAATGGATCATACGAATTAATTAGAATGGATCGTACGAATGAATTAGAATGGATCGTACGAATGAATTAGAATGGATCATACGAATGAATTAGAATGGATCGTGCGAATGAATTAGAATGGATCGTACGAATGAATTAGAATGGATACATTTGTGCGAATGAATTAGAATGGATCGTATGAATGAATTAGAATGGATCGTATGAATGAATTAGAATGGATCGTACGAATGAATTAGAATGGATCGTGCGAATGAATTAGAATGGATCGTACGAATGAATTAGAATGGATCGTGTGAAAGAATTAGAATGGATCGTACGAATGAATTAGAATGGATCGTGCGAATGATTTAGAATGGATCGTACGAATGAATTAGAATGGATACATTTGTGCGAATGAATTAGAATGGATCGTACGAATGAATTAGAATGGATCGTATGAATGAATTAGAATGGATCGTACGAATGAATTAGAATGGATCGTGCGAATGAATTAGAATGGATCGTACGAATGAATTAGAATGGATCGTACGAATGAACTAGAATGGATACATTCGTGCGAATGAATTAGAATGGATCGTACGAATGAATTAGAATGGATCGTACGAATGAATTTGAATGGATCGTACGAATGAATTAGAATGGATCGAATGAATGAATTAGAATGGATATATTTGAGCGAATGAATTAGAATAGATCGTAGGAATGAATTAGAATGGATCATACGAATGAATTACAATGGATCGTACGAATGAATTAGAATGGATCGTACGAATGAATTTGAATGGATCATGTGAATGTATTAGAATGGATACATTCATGCGAATGAATTAGAATGGATCGTACGAATGGATTAGAATGGATCATACGAATGAATTAGAATGGATACATTTGTGCGAATGGATTAGAATGGATCGTACGAATGAATTAGAATGGATCGTATGAATGAATTAGAATGGATACATTCGTGCGAATGAATTAGAATGGATCGGACGAATAAATTAGAATGGATCGATAGAATGGATACATTCGAGCGAATGAATTAGAATGGATCATACGAATGAATTAGAATGGATCGTACGAATGGATTAGAATGGATCCTACGAATGGATTAGAATGGATACGTTTGTGCATATGAATTAGAATGGATCGTACGAATGAATTAGAATGGATCGTACGAAGGAATTAGAATGGATCGTACGAATGAATTAGAATGGATCGTACGAATGAATTAGATTAGATCATACGAATGAATTAGAATGGATCGTACGAAGGAATTAGAATGGATCGTACGAATGAATTAGAATGGATATATTCGTGCAAATGAATTAGAATGGATCGTATGAATGAATTAGAATGCATTGTATGAATGAATTAGAATGGATCGTATGAATGAATTAGAATGGATCGTGCGAATGAATTCGAATCGATCGCATGATCCATTCAAATAGAATGGATCGTATGAATGAATTAGAATGGATCGGGCGAATGAATTAGAATGGATTGTAGGAATAAATTAGAATGGATCGTATGAATGAATTAGCATGGATCGTATGAATGAATTAGAATGGATCGTGCGAATGAATTAGAATGGATCGTACGAATGAATTAGAATGGATCGTACGAATGAATTAGAATGGATCGTACGAATGAATTAGAATGGATCATACGAATGAATTAGAATAGATCATACGAATGAATTAGAATGGATCGTACGAAGGAATTAGAATGGATCGTACGAATGAATTAGAATGGATCGGATGAATGAATTAAAATGGATCGTACGAATGAATAAAAATGGATCAAATGAATGAATTAGAATGGTTACATTCATGCGAATGAATTAGAATGGATCGCAGGATCGTATGAATGAATTAGAATGGATCGTGCGAAAGAATTAGAATAGATCGTATGAATGAATTAGAATGGATCGTACGAATGAATTAGAATGGATCGTACGAATGAATTAGAATGGATCGTATGAAGGAATTAGAATGGATCGTACGAATGAATTAGAATGGATATATTCGTGCAAATGAATTAGAATAGATCGTATGAATGTATTAGAATGGATCGTACGAATGAATTAGAATGGATTCGTACGAATGAATTAGAATGGATACATTCGTGCGAATGAATTAGAATGGATCGTACCAATGAGTAAGAATGGATTGTACGAATGAATTAGAATGGATCGTGTGAAAGAATTAGAATGGATTGTATGAATAAATTAGAATGAATTCGTTCGATCAATTCTAATTCATTAGCACGATCCATTCTAATTCATTCGTATGATCCATTCTAATTCCTTCGTACGATCCATTCTAATTCCTTCGTATCCATTCTAATTCACTCATACGATCCATTCTAATTCATTCAAACGATCTATTCTAATTCATTCATACAATCCATTCTAATTCTTTCACACGATCTATTCTAATTCATTCGTACGATCCATTCTAATTCATTCGCACAATCCATTCTATTTCATTCGTACGATCAATTCTAATTCATTAGAATGGATCATATGAATGAATTAGAATGGATCATATTAATGAATTAGAATTGATCGTACGAATGAATTAGAATGGATCTTATAAATGAATTAGAATGGATCTTACGAATGAATTAGAATGAATTAGAATGGATCATACGAAAGAATTAGAATGGATCGTACGAATGAATTAGAATGGATCATACGAAAGAATTAGAATGGATCGTACGAATGAATTAGAATGAATTAGAATGGATCGTACGAATGAATTAGAATGGATCGTACGAATGAAATAGAAAGGATCGTACGAAAGAATTAGAATGGATTGTATGAATGAATTAGAATGGATCGTATAATGGATCGTACGAATGGAATGGATACATTCGTGCGAATGAATAAGAATGGATCGTACGAAGGAATTAGAATGGATCGTATGAATGAGTAAGAATGGATCGTACGAATGAATTAGAATGGATCGTACGAATGAATTAGAATGGATCGTACGAATAAGTTAGAATGGATACATTCGTCCGAATGAATTAGAATGGATCATACGAATGCATTCTAATTCCTTCGTACGATCCATTCTAATTCCTTCGTACGATCCATTCTATTTCATTCGTATGATCCATTCTAATTCCTTCGTACGATCCATTCTAATTCCTTCGTATCCATTCTAATTCACTCATACGATCCATTCTAATCCATTCGTACGATCTATTCTAATTCATTCGCATGAATGTAACCAGTCTAATTCATTCATTTGATCCATTCTAATTCATTCGTACGATCCATTCTAATTCATTCGTACGATCCATTGTAATTCTTTCATACAATCCATTTAGATTCATTCGCACAAATGTATCCATTCAAATTCATTCGTACGATCCTGTCTAATTCATTCGTACGATCCATTCTAATTCATTCGCACGAATATATCCATTCTAATTCTTTCGTACGATGCATTCTAATTCATTCGTACGATCCATTCTAATTCATTCGTACGATCCATTCTAATTCATTCGCACGAATGTATCCATTCTAATTCATTCGTACAATCCATTCTATTTCATTCGTACGATCCATTCTTACTCATTCGTATGATCCATTCTAATTCATTCGTATGATCCATTCTAATTCATTCGTACGATCCATTCTAATTCATTCGTATGATCCATTCTAATTCATTCGCATGATCCATTCTAATTCATTCATACGATCCATTGTAATTCATTCATACGATCCATTCTAATTCATTCCTACAATCCATTCTAATTCATTCGCCCGATCCATTCTAATTCATGCGATCCATTCGAATTCATGCGATTCATTCATGCGATCCATTCTAATTCATGCGATCCATTCTAATTCATACGATCCATTCTAATTCATTCGCCCGATCCATTCTAATTCATGCGATCCATTCTAATTCATGCGATTCATTCATGCGATCCATTCGAATTCATTCGCACGATCCATTTTAATTCATTCATACGATCCATTCTAATTCATTCACACAATGCATTCTAATTCTTTCACACGATCCATTCTAATTCATTCGTACGATCCATTCTGATTCATTAATATGATCGTACGAATGAATTAGAATGGATCATACGAATGAATTAGAATGGATACATTTGTGCGAATAAATTAGAATGGATCGTACGAATGAATTAGAATGGATCGTATGAATGAATTAGAATGGATCGTACGAATGAATTAGAATGGATCGTGCGAATGAATTAGAATGGATCGTACGAATGAATTAGAATGGATCGTACGAATGAATTAGAATGGATCATATTAATGAATTAGAATGGATCGTACGAATGAATTAGAATGGATCGTACGAATAAATTAGAATGGATACATTCGTCCGAATGAATTAGAATGGATCATACGAATGAGTAAGAATGGATCGTACGAATGAAATAGAATAGATTGTACGAATGAATTAGAATGGATCCTACGAATGAATTAGAATAAATCGTGTGAAAGAATGTATCGTACGAATGAATTAGAATGGATCGTACGAATGAGTAAGAATGGATCGTATGAATGAATTAGAATGGAATAGAATAGATTGTACGAATGAATTAGAATGGATCGTACGAATTAATTAGAATGGATCATACGAATGAATTAGAATGGATCGTACGAATGAATTAGAATGGATACATTCGTGCGAATGAATTAGAATCGATTGTATGAATGAATTAGAATGGATCGTACGATCCATTCGAATTCATTCGCATGATCCATTCTAATTCATTCATACAATCCATTCTAATTCATTCATACAATCCATTCTAATTCTTTCACACGATCCATTCTAATTCATTCGTAGGATCCATTCTAATTCATTATTACAATCTATTCTATTTCATTCGTACGATCCATTCTTACTCATTCGTATGATCCATTCTAATTCATTCGGACGAATGTATCCATTCTAATTTATTCGTACGATCCATTCTAATTCATTCGTACGATCCATTCTAATTCATTCGTACGATCCATTCTTACTCATTCGTATGATCCATTCTAATTCATTCGTACGATCCATTCTAATTCATTCGTACGATCCATTCTAATTCATTCGCACAATCTATTCTAATTCATTCGTACGATCCATTCTAATTCATTCGTACGATCGTACGAATGAATTAGAATGGATCGTACGGAATGAATTAGAATGGATTGTATGAATGAATTAGAATGGATATATTCGTGCGAATGAATTAGAATGGATCATACGAATGAGTAAGAATGGATCGTACGAATGAAATAGAATGGATTATACGAATGAATTAGAATGGATCGTACAAATGAATTAGAATGGATCGTACGAATGAATTAGAATGGATCATACGAATGAGTAAGAATGGATCGTACAAATGAAATAGAATGGATTGTACGAATGAATTAGAATGGATCGTACGAATGAATTAGAATGGATCGTGTGAAAGAATTAGAATGCATTGTATGAATGAATTAGAATGGATCGTATGAATGAATTAGAATGGATCGTGTGAATGAATTCGAATGGATCGCATGATCTATTCGAATAGAATGGATCGTATGAATGAATTAGAATGGATCGGGCGAATGAAGTAGAATGGATTGTAAGAATGAATTAGAATGGATCATATGAATGAATTAGAATGGATCGTATGAATGAATTAGAATGGATCGTGCGAATGAATTAGAATGGATCGTACGAATGAATTAGAATGGATCGTACGAATGAATTAGAATGGATCATACGAATGAATTACAATGGATCATACGAATGAGTAAGAATGGATCGTACGAATGAAATAGAATGGATTGTACGAATGAATTAGAATGGATACATTCATGCGAAGGAATTAGAATGGATCGGGCGATTGAATTAGAATGGATCGTACGATTCATTCTAATTCATTCGTACGATCCATTCTAATACATTCGTACGATTCATGCTAATTCATTCGCACGATCCATTCTAATTCATTCGTACGATCCATTCTTATTCATTCATACGATCCATTCTAATTCATTCGCACAATCCATTCTAATTCATTCGTACAATCCATTCTAAATCATTCGTATGATCCATTCTAACTCATTCGGTGGATCCATTCTAATTCATTCGTACGATCCATTCTAATTCATTCCCACGATCCATTCTAATTTATTCGTACGATCCATTCTAATTCATTCGTACGATCTATTCTAATTCATTCGCACGAATGTAACCATTCTAATTCATTCATACGATTCATTCTAATTCATTCGTATGAGCTATTCTAATTCATTCGTACGATCCATTCTAATTCATTCGTACGATCCATTTTAATTCATTCATACAATCCATTTAGATTCATTCGCACAAATGTATCCATTCAAATTCATTCGTACGATCCTGTCTAATTCATTCGTACGATCCATTCTAATTCCTTCGTACGATCCATTCTAATTCATTCATACGATCTATTCTAATTCATTCATACGATCCATTCTAATTCCTTCGTACGATCCATTCTAATTCATTCGTGCGATCCATTCTAATTCATTCGTACAATCTATTCTAATTCATTCGTGTGAATGAATTAGAATGGATCGTACGAATGAGTAAGAATGGATCGTACGAATGAAATAGAATGGATTGCACGAATGAATTAGAATGGATCGTACGAATGAATTAGAATGGATCGTGTGAAAGAATTAGAATGGATTGTATGAATGAATTAGAATGGATCGTACGAATGAATTAGAATGAATCGTACGAAGGAATTAGAATGGATCTTACGAATGAATTAGAATGGATCGTACGAATGAATTAGAATAGATCGTACGAATGAAATAGAATGGATCATACGAATGAGTAAGAATGGATCGTATGAATGAATTAGATTGGATACATTTGTGCGAATGAATTAGAATGGATTGTACGAATGAATTAGAATGGATCGTATGAATGAATTAGAATGGATCGTACGAATGAATTAGAATGGATCGTGCGAATGAATTAGAATGGATCGTACGAATGAATTAGAATGGATCATGTGAAAGAATTAGAATGGATCGTACGAATGAATTAGAATGGATCGTGCGAATGAATTAGAATGGATCCTATGAATGAATTAAAATAGATTTTGTGAATAAATTAGAACTGATCGTACGAATGAATTAGAATGGATCGTACGAATGAATTAGAATGGATACATTTGTGCGAATGAATTAGAATGGATCGTACGAATGAATTAGAATGGATCGTATGAATGAATTAGAATGGATATATTCGTGCGAATGAATTAGAATGGATCGTGCGAATCCATTAGACTAGATCGTGCGAATGAATAAGAATGGATCATACGAATGAATTAGAATGGATCGTACGAATTAATTAGAATGGATACATTCGTGCGAATGAATTAGAATGGATTGTATGAATGAATTAGAATGGATCGTACGAATGAATTAGAATGGATCATACGAATTAATTAGAATGGATCATACGAATGAATTAGAATGGATCGTACGAATGAATTAGAATGGATCGTACGAATGAACTAGAATGGATTGTACGAATGAAATAGAATAGATTGTACGAATGAATTAGAATGGATTCGTACGAATGAATTAGAATGGATATATTCGTGCTAATGAATTAGAATGGATATATTCGTGCGAAAGAATTAGAATAGATCGTATGAATGAATTAGAATGGATCGTGCGAATGAATTAGAATGGATCATACGAATGAATTAGAATGGATCATGCTAATGAATTAGAATTGATCGAATGAATGAATTAGCATGGATCGTGCTAATGAATTAGAATGGATCGTACGAATGAATTAGAATGGATCAAATGAATGAATTAGAATGGTTACATTCATGCGAATGAATTAGAATGGATCGTACGAATGGATTAGAATGGATCGTACGAATGGATTAGAATGGATACATTCGAGCGAATGAATTAGAATGGATCGTACGGAATGAATTAGAATGGATTGTGTTTGGGGGATTTTTCCTGGTCCTTGCGAGCCACCTGTAAGATCAAGAAAAGAGAAACGTGAGAACGGCTGGCTCCCTTAGGAGCGCAGACCCTCCGACGCTCAAGTCAGTTATGGTAACACAACGGAGAGCTGTTGTATACCAAAGTGGTAGTGAAAGGGATTTCGAACCTGTATTTTGGAGCCTGGGGGTGTGAATTTATAGACATGGGCGACCTATCGAGCTACGACGCGTGGAGGCTCTTTCCGGCACCTTCTAGGCCCCCACGTTCTAGCCTTCAATAGTTTCTGACAGTTCTTGGAACTTGGACCCCTGACATTCTTTGTCGTCTAGCTCTTCTGACGCAGTAGTGGGGGACAGCAGCTGCTATTCAGTTGCCGCCATAGGGATCTTCCAGAATGTTCAAGTCTAGGAGGTCTCAAACCGACTCTGACTGGCTTCCATGGACTGCAATCGTCCACGTAGCTTCAGTGGGTTCTCGACACCTGGCAATCTCAGGGAAAAAGCAAAGGCCAGCTCGCCCAATACTGCTCCGTCCTTTCGTCCATATTTATCAAGAGTTGGACCTCGCGGGAACAACCTCTTCGATAAACAGGGGTCTAGGCGAGCTTCTGGGCGAGCTTCTGAGTGAGCTTGGGCGAACTCCTGGGCGAGCGTGGGCGAGCTCCTGAGCGAGCTAGGCGATCTCCTGAGTGAGCATGGCGTGCTCCTAAATGAGCTTGGGCGAACTCCTATGCAAGCTAGGCGGGCTCATGAGTGAACATGGCGAGCTCCTGGACGAGCTAGGCGAGCTCCTGAGCGAGCATGGCGAGCTCCTGGACGAGCTAGGCGAGCTCCTGAGCGAGTATGGCGAGCTCCTGGACGAGCTTGGCGAGCTCCTGAGCGAGCATTTCGAGCTCCTGGACGAGCTAGGCGAGCTCCTGAGCGAGCATGGCGAGCTCCTGGACGAGCTTGGGCGATCTCCTTCTCGCTCTAAGCGAGCTCCTGAGCGAGCATGGCGAGCTTCTGGACGAGCTTGGTCGATCTCCTTCGCGCTCTTTGTCTAAGCCATTTATCGAATATGGGCGAGTATGGCGAGCTCCTGGATGAGCTTGGGCGAGCTCCTTCGCGCTCTTTGTCTAAGCCATTTATCGAATATGGGCGAGTATGGCGAGCTCCTGGATGAGCTTGGGCGAGCTCCTTCGCGCTCTTTGTCTAAGCCATTTATCGAATATGGGCGTGTCATTGTGGGGACTGGAGGTGCGAGCTGTACTTAGATACAAGATGTCCATCCAGCTCTCTGTGGGGGTGAGCTCCTGAAGGGCTGAGAGGGGGAGCTCCTTGCGAGCTGGAAAGGCAAGCTCCTTGCGAGGGTTCCAACTCCTGGACGGGCTATCCAAGATATGTGGTTTTTAACTACCCCCAACATTACCCCCTCCTGAGGGAGTGATCGAGGAAACTCGACACTTGCTCAGGAGTCTTAGCGAGTTCTTATCCCTCGTAATGTGCCTGATATCAATGTCTGCTGCAACAGTTTCCTGACGGGGCGGAGATAGTAGCTACGGGCGAGCTGCACCGAGAGTTTTGACTGCCAGTATTTCAACGAACGCTGGGCGGGCCGGAAGCATCGGCCACGAGCAATCTCCTTCTGGTGGTCGCTTCATCTTGAATGCGATGCGAGGCTGCGAGCATCTGCTATGAGCTATCTCCCCTTAGTGAAACCTCGAGAACGATGCTACTACAACAATCGCTGGGCGGGCCTGGAGCATCAGCCGCGAGCGATCTCCTTCCGGTGCAAGTATGTCACACGCGGTCAGGGTCTGCGTCGGACGGGCTGCGGGCTCCTGCCATGGGCGACCTGCGCCGAGAGCTTTGACTCCCAGTATTTCACAAATGCTGGGCGGATCACGAGCGTCAGCCACGAGCGATCTCCTTCCGATGCGAGCGTGTCACATGCGGCCAGGGTCTGCGTCGGGCGAGCTGCGGGCACCTACCGCGAGTCGATCTGTGCCGAGAGCTTTGACGGCCAGTACTTCACAAACGCTGGGCGGGCCACGAGCGTCAGCCACGAGCGATCTCCTTCCGATGTGAGCTTGTCACATGCGGCCAGGGTCTGCGTCGGGCGAGCTGCGGGCACCTGCCGCGAGCGATCTGCGCCGAGAGCTTTGACTGCCAGTACTTCACAAACGCTGGGCGGGCCACGAGCGTCAGCCACGAGCGATCTCCTTCCGGTGCAAGCATGTCACACGCGGTCAGGGTCTGCGTCGGGCGAGCTGCGGGCACCTGCCGCGAGCGATCTGCGCCGAGAGCTTTGACTGCCAGTACTTCACAAACGCTGGGCGGGCCACGAGCGTCAGCCACGAGCGATCTCCTTCCGATGCGAGCTTGTCACATGCGGCCAGGGTCTGCGTTGGGCGAGCTGCGGGCACCTGCCGCGAGCGATCTTGTGACTTGGGTATCGCACCAAATCTCCAACGGTCGCTTCGTCTTAAATGCGATGCGAGACTCAATGCTGATACAGCGAATCTCATCATGAGATCCCGATCGGCGCGAGACACGTGTCTCCTCCTCATTCGTTCTTCTTCTGTCAGAAATGACAGTGTCGGCGCCGGCGCAGCTTTTTCCACGCGTGGCCCACGTGGCGCTTGACGATTGGAAGGGAATGGGCTGTCGCTTCATCTGTCGTCACGTCGCCTCGCTGAGCGCGCTCGGGCATTAACTGCGGCCCGATTCACCTATCTCTCATTTGCCTATAAATAGGGGAAGGGGGACGATTTTTTACCGCTGCGTGAAAACAGCTCTCCCTTCTCCCCTAACTTTCTCAACTCGCAGCTCGCTTGCGCCCTCTTGCTCATGGCTTCCTCTGCTGCTGCTTCTTCTTCAGCCACTGCTGCTGCTGCTGCGATCTCCCGGGAGGAGCCTCTCAATGTCGCCCCCATCTCGGTGCGTGCTCCGGGCACCGAGAAAGAGGCTCCTCCCAAGGTGCCCGCCGTCCTCTGGTTCAACGACATCGGGGGCGTGCCGGTCCCCGAGAGTCTACGGACAGCGGCGGGCATCCCCCAAGAGCTCGACATCCTCCCTTTCCCGAGATCGGGGAGACCGCTCTCCGGAACTGCGGTCTCCGTGGGGCAAATATGGTCAGGGCTCCGACTGCCCCTGAACCATCTAGCCAGCGAGCTCCTGGAGCTGGCGGGCTTATGCCCCGCTCAGCTCCCAGGCAACTCGTGGGGGATTCTCTACGAGCTTTCTCAAATCGAGGAAGCCCTTAACGTGAGGATCCCCCTGGCCTATCTCCTGAAGAAGTGGTCCCTCAAGCCAGGGACAATCTTCAGCGAGGTCGACTGCGGCCACTACTACCTCGCAGGCCGTCCTGGCGAGGTGCTGCCCTTCTCCGCGGTCGAGAACAAAGACCGATATTGGAAGGAGTATCCGTTCGTGATCGAGGGCAACTGGCGAGGTCCCTGCGCCGGAGTCCGCTCCTTTCCCGGCAGACCGCCTCTGCCGGTCTTCAAGGAGATCGCGGAGTATCGCTCTAAGGGGAAGAAGTGTATCTCGGCAGCCCGAGAGAAATCTCTCGATGAGGCGATCCTGGAGTTCCTCGGCGGGCGGACTCCGGACAAGGTCCTGGCCCCGGACTTCTCCTTCCTCTGGAAGGATCTCCGGACGGGCACCATCATGACCCGCCAGAAGATCATGCGCAAGAAGGTGGCGGTCTCTCGCCGCACCGGGGCGACCTCCCAGGCTGCTGCCGCACCCTCCAGTGTCGGCATCTCTTCAGCGAAGAAGGGGAAGAAGAAGCGGGCTTCTCCGATTAGGATCGCCGATGAAGACACCATCGACATGATCCGCGAGGAGGATATTCCCTCGCCGCCGCCTCCGTCCCGCGAGGTTGCCCCAGGTCAGGCGAACTCCCCCTTCGTTTCCAATCCCCTCATGCACTCCTCAGTTTCGGAACCTCCACGACGTCAAGTTGTGATGGTCGACCCCGAGGACCCGCGCGTCGAGCTCCTTCTTGGCATGGCGGAGGTGGAAACCCCAATGGCCGAGTTGCTGATGCGCGAGTTCCCGGGCGACCTTTCTAAACCTCTTTATGTCGCGGTAATGACCCCAGAGATGGAGGGCGCCCATATAAAGAAGAAGAAGAAGAAGGCTCCAGCAGCCCGCCCAATGGCGGAGGACGACGCCGTTCGCAAGGCTCGTGAAGCCTATGCGCGAGCCATTGAGGACAGGAAGAAAGCCGCCCTCGAGGAAGCGGGCTTGCCATTAGGCGAGGATTCCAGCGACGAGTCCAGCTCGGAAGAAGAGGAGCCGCGGTCTCTCGAGGATGAGCTCGCTTCTACGACAGCGAGGCCTCCCCTGCCCTTCGAGGGACCGGCGCCAATGAGCCCGCTGCCTTCTGCACCCGCTCCGGCCAAGACCTCGGCACCGGCCGCTCCTGCCTCTGGCATGCCCGCGCAGGAACCTGCTCCCGAGCCCTCGCCTGTGCCTGCGCCTGCGCCCGAGCTCGGACCCGTGTCCGAGCCTGCGCCCGCGCAGGAACCTGCTCCTGCGTCCAGGCTCGCGCCTGCGCCCGCGCCCGAGCCCGCGCTTGCGCCTGAGCCCGCGCCTGCGACCGAGCCCGCGCCTGCTCCCGAGCCCGCGCGTGCGCCCGAGCCCGCGCCCGCGTCTGAGCCCGCGCCTGCGCCCAAGCCCACGCCTGCTTCCGAGCCCGCGCTCGCTCCCGAGCCTGCGCTTGCGCCTGAGCCCGCGCCTGCGCCCGAGCCCGCGCCTGCTCCTGAGCCCGCGCCTGCGCCCGAGCCCGCGCCTGCTCCCGAGCCCGCGCCTGCGCCCGAGCCCGCGCTCGCGCCCGAGCCCGCGCCTGCTTCCGAGCCCGCGCCTGCGCCCGAGCCCGCACTCGCGCCTGAGTCCGCGCCCGCCACTCTTGAGGTTCCCCCTCTCCCTGAGCTGGGCAGGTTGGCCTATTGGTCTCCGGACCTAGGGGCCATCCTGGACGACTTTCCGAGCTCCAGCTCGGAAGCCTCGGACCCGGACCTGCCGGGGCGAAGGGGAGCCGCCGCGCCTTCCCCTACCAACGAAGGAATTGCCGGCGCTCAAGAGGCCGAGCCTGCTGCTGCCTCCATCAGTGCGCCCCCTCCAGGTTCTCCCACCGAGGCGAGCCAAGCGGGCTCCTCCACTGGCGGTCCTGAGCGCGCCCCTTTCTTCATGCGGGAGATCCTGGGGCGCAATATCTTTTCCCAAGCTCCCTACGTCGATATCATTAACCGACTGCTCGAGGTAAGGCCGCCTCCATACTCCTTTGTCTCCAAACCCCCGCTTCAACTTCTAACTTAATCTGTTCGCTCTCTCCATAGGTAGAGCGGGTCGGCCGGGCTCTTGTTGACGAGGTCGCAGAAGTCGCGGGGAACACCGTTGCTCTCTACGATGACACTCTCCATGACTCGGAGAGGAGAGTAGACGAGTACATTCTTCGAATCCGCCAAATGGACCAGTCAGGCGAGCTGCGGGCTGAAGTGGACCGACTGCGCCAGCAGGTTGCCTCCTCTAACATGGAGGTCAATGAACTGCGCCAGCGGGCCGCCACCTTCACCACCACGCTAGCTTCGGTTGAGGATGCCCGCGACCGCGCCCTATCCGATGCGGAGGCCGCCCAGAAGGAAGTCTCCGAGCTTCAACGTCAGTTGGCGGCCTCCAGGGATGAGATCGCGTCTCTGAAGGAAACGCATCTCCAAGACCTCCACTCCCAGCAACGCCGCCTCCAGGCGCAACTCAACGAGCTTCTGCAGAAAGGCCCAATCGACGCCATCGAGAAGTACAAGGCCGAAAGGTCGAAAAAGAGGAAGCGCGGCGGTGACGACAAGGGCGCTGGTGCGGGCCCAGCTTAAGCTGTATCTCTGTAATTTTTGACTTAAATGAATGAAATGAGACTTTTTTGAGTCCGCTTGTTTCCATTTCTTTCTCTGTCTTGCCTTCGAGCTCGTTCTAGGAATTCGCAGCGATCTCGAGAATGATACCCCGGGCGAGGCAGCTAATTCGATTCAACCCTTTTTATTTTTTAAAGTATATGCAAACGAAAAACTTCGGCATGCTCGTAAAAATTCAAGTCTCTGAGCCCGGAAAACGTTTAAGCAAAACAAAAGGATTTCAAAAACTTCCCTACACTCAGAGACTAAAAACCATGTTTATTTTTAAATGAAACTAAATAAGTGCTAGCTGCCCCCTGCCCGGTTAATTTCTCTCGATGGTCCTGTTCAGCGGGCTCGCCCTTCGAGGGGTACGCCAACGCCAGGATGCTCAAGGTTGCCCACTGGCTGCCTCTGAGGATCCCGGTCTTGCTTTAAGTCCGCACAACGGCGGACTGCCCCGGGAAGCTCAAGGTCGCCCACTGGCTGCCTCTGAGGATCCCGGTCTTGCTTTAAGTCCGCACAACGGCGGACTGCCCCGGGAAGCTCAAGGTCGCCCACTGGCTGCCTCTGAGGATTCCGGTCTTGCTTTAAGTCCGCACAACGGCGGACTGCCCCGGGAAGCTCAAGGTCGCCCACTGGCTGCCTCTGAGGATCCCGGTCTTGCTTTAAGTCCGCACAACGGCGGACTGTTTTGTAGATTAAGCGAGCTCTTGGTACGGCGAGCTTCCGGGTGGAATTCTTTGTGAAAAACCCCATCATTCATTCATAACCTCTTTCAAAAAGAAAATTTACAAAAATTTCCTTAGGCATAGAACTTGCGAAGGTGCAAAGCATTCCAAGGCCGCTCTAACAGGTCGCCTTCAGCGGTCATCAACTGGTAAGCCCCCGAGCCACGCGCTTCGCGTATTATGTAGGGGCCCTCCCAGTTCGCCGCGAGCTTCCCTGCATTAGGTTCCTGCGTGTTTGCGAACACCTTTCTCATCACCATGTCCCCGGCTTTGAATGCCCGATGGCGGACTCTTTTGTTGTAGGCGCGCTTCATTTCTTGTCGGTACCCAGCGAGATGTAGATTGGCGCGCTCTCGTTTTTCTTCGAGCAGGTCGAGAGAGTCGGCGAGCAGAGCGTCGTTATCGACCTCACCTGCAGCAAGCTTTCTTTCTGTTGGCAGCTCGGCTTCGATGGGCAGCACGGCTTCACACCCGTAAGTTAGGCTGAAAGGCGATTCATCGGTTGAGCGACGTGGAGTGGTACGATAAGCCCACAGCACGCCGTCGAGCTCCTGCTCCCACAGTCCTTTCTTTCCTTCCAACCTTTTCTTGAGGTTGTCTAAGATTACTCGATTCGTAGCTTCGGCCTGCCCGTTGCTTTGAGGGTACCTCGGGGACGAGAATCTTAGGTCAACTCCATATTCAACACAAAAGCTTCTGATCAAGCGATTGTCGAACTGGCGACCATTGTCAGTGACGAGCACTCGGGGCAGCCCAAAGCGGCAGAAGATATTCTTCCAAAGGAAATCCTTGACTTGTTTCTCACCAATCTTAGCTAGCGGGACCGCTTCCACCCATTTGGTGAAGTAGTCCGTAGCTACTAAGATGAATTTCTTCTGTCGGGTAGACACAGGGAAAGGTCCCACTATGTCCATCCCCCATTGCTGGAAAGGCCAGGGGCTCGCCAACGGGTGGAGTTCTTCTGCGGGCATATGGTTCGTCGTGGCGTGCTTCTGGCATTGGATGCACCTCTGTGCGGCCTTCAAAGCGTCCTGCTCCAGAGTGGGCCACCAGTATCCTTGTCTTCGAACTTTCGCAGCTAGAGATCGCCCACCAGCATGATTTCCCAGCTCGCCAGAGTGGATGCAATTTAGTACTTCTTCGATCTCCGGGCTCTCGACGCAACGAAGATTCGGCCCGCCGAAAGATCTTCGAAAAAGGCAATCCCAGCGAATGAGATAGCGACCAGCACATTTCTCCATTCGCCGGGCTTCCTCTCTATCCTCCGGAAGCTCGCCCTTCTGAAGAAAACGAAGAATGGGAGCGATCCACCCGCCAGGAGATACGTCGGCAGAAACTTGATTAACAGCGGGCTCCACCTGCTGGAGCCGAGACTGACTTTGGACCTCAATGAGAATCTGCCGAGCTTCTGATGTTCCCAGCAAGGAGGCGGCGTTTGCCAAGGCATCAGCTCGCCTATTATCGGCTCGCGGAATTTGCTCGAAAGAGATCTTTTCGAACTCCGCGGCCTTGCTTTTCACCAGATCAACGTAGATCGCCATTCGTGCATCCCGGGAGGCGTACTCCCCATTGATTTGGCAAATAATTAGCTGGGAATCACTAAAGACTTTTAAGCGTTTGGCGCCTACCTCTTGAGCGAGCTCCAGACCGGCCAGTAACGCCTCATACTCTGCTTCATTGTTGGTAGCAGCGAAATCCAGCCGGACTGATTTCTCGAGCAGCATCTCTTGGGCGATCAGAGCGACCCCGATCCCAGCCCCCAAAGCGTTGGAGGAACCATCTACGAACAATTCCCATCCCATCGCCTCTGGATGCTCATTGGGAGGACGCTCGCCTTGGTTGTCCAAGAACCTCGCCTTCCCAGGGTGTGCCTCAGTTGGCTCATCCTCCTGGTACTGGACTGGTTCTTCTATGGGGAAGTCCGCCAAGAAATCAGCGAGAGCCTGTCCTTTGACAGCAACTCGAGGGACATATTCCAATCCATAGGCGGCGAGCTCGGCAGACCATCGATACAACCTGCCGGCTACCGAAGGCCTGGAGAGAGCGCTCTTCAGGGGATGCTCCGTGATGACTTTGACGATATGCGCTGAGAAGTAGGGATGAAGCTTTCTCGCGGTAAGGACCAAGGCCAATGCGACCTTCTCGATTGGTCGATACCGGAGCTCGGCGGGAAGCATCGTATGGCTCACAAAATAGACAGGTCGCTCTACCTTTGCTTCTTCTACTACCAGGACCCCGCTTACAGCGTTCTCCGTGACTGCGAGATACACGCCAAGCTCGGCGCCATCTTTTGGTGCCGCTAGGATCGGCGGGCTCGCAAGATAGTCTTTGATCTTCTGAAAGGCGCGCTCGCAATTTTCATCCCAGCAAATGCTTGCTCCTTTTCGCAGCAGCTCGAAAAGAGGTCGGCAATTGTCTGAGGATTTGGATATAAACCGGTTGAGCGCGGCGATTCGTCCGCTCAATCTCTGGACTTCTTGCCGGGTTCTTGGTGCGGGCATTTCGACAAGTGCTCGGATTTGCCCAGGGTCGGCCTCGATCCCCCTGTGGGTGACCAGGTACCCGAGGAATTTCCCCGACGTCACTCCGAATGCGCACTTCGCCGGGTTCAGCCTCATTCGGTACTTTCTCAGTATCTCGAAGGTTTCGCGGAGGTCGGCTACATGCCCTCCTCGCTCTCGACTTTTGACCAGAAGGTCGTCAACATAAACCTCGACATTTCTGCCGATCTGATTTTTAAACATTTGAGTGACTAACCTTTGGTAGGTCGCTCCAGCGTTCTTGAGTCCGAAGGGCATCACTCGATAGCAGTACAGCTTCTGATAGCCCGCTCCGGAGTAGAAAGCGGTCTTCTCTTGATCCTCGGGATGGAGGGGTATTTGGTTGTACCCTGAGTATCCATCCATGAATGACAGAGCTTGGAATCCGACAGCTGCGTCGACCAGTGCGCCGATTCTCGGAAGAGGAAATCCGTCCTTCGGGCATGCCTTGTTGAGGTCGGAGAAGTCAATGCATACCCTGACCGCTCCGCTCTTCTTAGGCACCGCCACGATATTGGAGATCCACTCGGGAAAGTGCGCCTCGCGGATGAAGCCGGCTCGCTCCAGCTTGTCTATCTCCGCCGCCACTGCTACGGACTTTGCAGCAGGTATGTGCCGAGCTTTCTGTTTGACCGGCGGGAACTCCTTCACGGTGTGCAGACGATGACAGGCGACCTCCGGGTCAATCCCTGGCATGTCCGCGAAGCTCCAGGCAAATACATCGCGGTATTCCCTGAGCAAGCTGGTTATGGTTTGGACCTCGCCCTCGGTTAACGAGGTCCCAAGACTAACAATTCTTGGCCCTTCTTTGCCGCCAATATCGATCTCTTGAAGTGCTTCGGCAACCGGAAAACTTCCTCTCTTGGGGGTTGTTAGGCGGCCTTCCTCCAACTTAAGATCCACACCGCTCCCACCCGAAGATGGAGTAGGGGACTTAAACAAAGAGGCCCCCAACGGGCTCCCCAGGAGCTCGCTCGTACCGGGCGGTAATTGCTAGGAGGGTGCGGGCCTCTTGGCCTCGGCGACCTCCACGTCCATGAGGTGAGGAGCATCCTGCTCGCATCTGGTTGCGGCTACCTGATCTCCCCGAATGACCACGACCCCACCCGCGGTTGGGAATTTGAGGGCCTGATGGTTGGGTGAAGATACTGCCTTCATCTGCCTTAGCCAAGGCCGCCCAAGAATGGCGTTAAAGGCCGAACTCCCGTCGACTACCGCGAAGCGGACTTGGCGAGCTTCCGGGCCCGCTGTCACGGTGAGGGTTATCTCTCCCGCTACTTTAGCGACCTCACCGGTGAATCCGCTGAGGGAGCTCGTCGAGGGAGACAAGTCGGCAAGTCTCAAACCCATTCGTAGGTAGGCCGACAGAAAGAGGATGTCAACGGCGCTCCCTGAATCCACCAGAGCTCGCCTTACCTCGATGTTTGCCATCATCAGGCGTATGACGAGGGGGTCATTGTGGGGCGCGACAACCCCAGCCATGTCATCCTCCGAAAACCATAGGAAATCGCGGGCTTCTGCCCTCGGTGCTTGAAGTAAAGTAGGAGTTAGCGAGACAGAAAATACCTTCTGCGCCCGCTCCATCTCCCTTACTCGCCGGCGGGCTTCATTACTTGATCTGGGGCCGCTCAGCCGCCCGCTAATGGTGTGGCAGATCGCCGGTCCTCCCGGGGGAGGAGGAGGTAAGGCGGGCTCCGTGAGTCCTGGGCGATCTCCCTCCCGAGGTGCTCGCTCTGGAATCACCTCGAACCTCCTCGGGAGCGAGATGAACTGGCTCAAGTGTCCCAAGGTGACCAAATCCTCCAGGTGGTTTTTCAGAGCCCGGCATCTATTAGCGTGATGCCCCGGGCTTCGATGAAAAGCGCACCGCCGCGAGTTGTCGGTCGAGCCAGGTTCTCCGACCTGTAGGGGTGGCGGGTACTGGAAGAAAGGCTCATTCCGAATCTGATGGAAGATTTGCCCCAGCGAGTGGGTCAGCACGGTGAAGTCCCGCTCCCCGGGTCCCGGAGGCAGGCGCCAGTTTGCTGGCCTTCCAGCGACCACCGCGGGGGCTTCAGCGGACGGTATTGCAGGAGCTGCGGACGGTCCGGGCAATGGTACCGAAAGTGGCACCTCCCTCCTCTCCACGGCCTTAACAACAAGAGGTCGCAAAGCCGGAGGAGGTCGCTGCTCTACTGCCTTTCCCTTCCGATCTAGCACTGCATCCTCGAGCTTGATGTGCTGCTGGACCAGGGCGAATAGTTCGACCATTGTGCGAGGGTCCTTGATTACTAAGGCGTCATGAAGCTTGCCCCCCTCGGGGAGGGCGCTTCTGAAGGCGCTCACCGCGGTACGATCCTGGCCCGCCGCGTCTTCCAGAGCGAGGTAAGCGCTTCGGAATCGCATTGCGAAGCATCGGAGCGTTTCGCGAGCTCCCATGGCCAGAGTAAACAGAGATTCGATCCTCTTCGGGGGCTGCCTGTTGCAGCGATACTGCTCCAGGAATAGCCTAGAGAGAGTTGGAAAGTTGGGGATCACGCCGGACGGCAGCTTGTGGAACCAATTCAATGCCGATCCGGTCAGACTGCTTGGAAACGCGCGACACAAGACATGGTCCTGGTCCCGGAAAAATAGAAGTTTCCTGTAGGCCAAGAGATGGTCGACGGGATCTTGCGATCCGTCGAACAATACAAACTTCGGGGGGGTCCAGTGGTGCGGAAAACCCCCTTGATGGACCTCGCTGGTGCAAGGCGAGCTTCCTCCGTGGGCGGCGAGGTCCTCCAGTAAATCCACTGGCGCACTAGGTCGCTGCCAGTGCCCGGGGAGAAATCCCAAAGGCGGCTGCGCAGGTCCTAGGCGCTCGTGCGCACTCCCTCTAGGAAGGGTCAGATCCACCCCACGGCGACCCTCGGGAGCCACCAATCGGCGGCCTCCTGGCTGCTCGCGCGCGGATCCCTTCAGCGAGGCGGTTGGTCTGTGGGAGGCCGTCACCTCTCGAGGTTCGGAAGGTAGAGTCACCGCGGGCTCTTTCCCTCGTCGCCGATGGCGCGGGTCGCGATCCCTCTCTTGAGACCTCGCCTCCGATCCGTCAGAGTCGACGCTCCGGCTACGTCGGCGAGGGATGGTCGCGCGCGAGGTCGCCTGGTTGTTGGACCGCTGGGTTACCAGCTTCTGTAACCTTGTGAGCGGGGTCTCCTTCGCTCCACGCACGGCCGTCCTCTCAACCGGGGGTTCCGGTCGGGAAGTTCGCCGTGCTGGGACGGTCGTGGGCAGACGCGACGAGACGGGAGGTCGCGCGGGGGACGCGGGCCTCGAAGGTCCTGACCGCCGGCTAGCCGCCGGAGCCTGACGCAAGCGCGTCAACTCCTCCATCATCGCCCGCTGGGTGGCCAACATCTCCAACAGGAGCTGGTCACTGAGCGGGACAAAGGGCTGGGGAGTCTCAGCGGGGGGTTCGCTGTGCACAGACCCCATACGGGCCCTCGCCCGCCTACGCCCCCTTGTCGCCGGAGCCATCTTTGGGGTTTCTAAGGCCGTCGACGCACAGCCGTATGGTCGTGAGCGTTCTCACAGGAACCAGTCGAGATCCCACAGACGGCGCCAAATGTTTGGGGGATTTTTCCTGGTCCTTGCGAGCCACCTGTAAGATCAAGAAAAGAGAAACGTGAGAACGGCTGGCTCCCTTAGGAGCGCAGACCCTCCGACGCTCAAGTCAGTTATGGTAACACAACGGAGAGCTGTTGTATACCAAAGTGGTAGTGAAAGGGATTTCGAACCTGTATTTTGGAGCCTGGGGGTGTGCATTTATAGACATGGGCGACCTATCGAGCTACGACGCGTGGAGGCTCTTTCCGGCACCTTCTAGGCCCCCACGTTCTAGCCTTCAATAGTTTCTGACAGTTCTTGGAACTTGGACCCCTGACATTCTTTGTCGTCTAGCTCTTCTGACGCAGTAGTGGGGGACAGCAGCTGCTATTCTGTTGCCGCCATAGGGATCTTCCAGAATGTTCAAGTCTAGGAGGTCTCAAACCGACTCTGACTGGCTTCCATGGACTGCAATCGTCCACGTAGCTTCAGTGGGTTCTCGACACCTGGCAATCTCAGGGAAAAAGCAAAGGCCAGCTCGCCCAATACTGCTCCGTCCTTTCGTCCATATTTATCAAGAGTTGGACCTCGCGGGAACAACCTCTTCGATAAACAGGGGGTCTAGGCGAGCTTCTGGGCGAGCTTCTGAGTGAGCTTGGGCGAACTCCTGGGCGAGCTTGGGCGAGCTCCTGAGCGAGCTAGGCGAGCTCCTGAGTGAGCATGGCGTGCTCCTAAATGAGCTTGGGCGAACTCCTATGCAAGCTAGGCGGGCTCATGAGTGAACATGGCGAGCTCCTGGACGAGCTAGGCGAGCTCCTGAGCGAGCATGGCGAGCTCCTGGACGAGCTAGGCGAGCTCCTGAGCGAGTATGGCGAGCTCCTGGACGAGCTTGGCGAGCTCCTGAGCGAGCATTTCGAGCTCCTGGACGAGCTAGGCGAGCTCCTGAGCGAGCATGGCGAGCTCCTGGACGAGCTTGGGCGATCTCCTTCTCGCTCTAAGCGAGCTCCTGAGCGAGCATGGCGAGCTTCTGGACGAGCTTGGTCGATCTCCTTCGCGCTCTTTGTCTAAGCCATTTATCGAATATGGGCGAGTATGGCGAGCTCCTGGATGAGCTTGGGCGAGCTCCTTCGCGCTCTTTGTCTAAGCCATTTATCGAATATGGGCGAGTATGGCGAGCTCCTGGATGAGCTTGGGCGAGCTCCTTCGCGCTCTTTGTCTAAGCCATTTATCGAATATGGGCGTGTCATTGTGGGGACAGGAGGTGCGAGCTGTACTTAGATACAAGATGTCCATCCAGCTCTCTGTGGGGGTGAGCTCCTGAAGGGCTGAGAGGGGGAGCTCCTTGCGAGCTGGAAAGGCAAGCTCCTTGCGAGGGTTCCAACTCCTGGACGGGCTATCCAAGATATGTGGTTTTTAACTACCCCCAACAGATTGTATGAATGAATTAGAATGGATCGTGCGAATGAATTAGAATGGATCGTACGAATGAATTAGAATGGATCTTACGAATGAATTAGAAGGGATCGTACGAATGAGTAAGAATGGATCGTACGAATGAAATAGGATGGATTGTACGAATGAATTAGAATGGATTCGTACGAATGAATTAGAATAGATACATTCGTGCGAATGAATTAGAATGGATCATACGAATGAGTAAGAATGGATCGTACGAATGAAATAGAATAGATTGTACGAATGAATTAGAATGGATCCTACGAATGAATTAGAATGGATCGTGTGAAAGAATTAGAATGGATTGTATGAATGAATTAGAATGGATCGTACGAATGAATTAGAATGGATCGTACGAATGAATTAGAATGGATACATTCGTGCGAATGAATTAGAATTGATCGTACGAATGAATTAGAATGGATCGTGCGAATGAATTAGAATGGATCGTACGAATGAATTAGAATGGATCGTACGAATGAACTAGAATGGATACATTCGTGCGAATGAATTAGAATGTATCGTACGAATGAATTAGAATGGATCGTACGAATGAATTAGAATGGATCTTACGAATGAATTAGAATGGATCGTACGAATGAATTAGAATGGATCGTACGAATGAATTAGAATAGATCGTGCGAATGAATTAGAATGGATCGGGCGAATGAATTAGAATGGATCATACGAATGAATTAGAATGGATCGTACGAATGAATTAGAATGGATCGTACGAATAAATTAGAATGGATACATTCGTCCGAATAAATTAGAATGAATCATACGAATGAGTAAGAAGGGATCGTACGAATGAAATAGAATGGATCGTACGAATGAACTAGAATGGATACATTCGTGCGAATGAATTAGAATGGATCGGACGAATGAATTAGAATGGATCGTACGAATGAATTAGAATGGATCGTACGAATGAATTAGAATGGATCGTATGAATGAATTAGAATAGATACATTCGTGCGAATGAATTAGAATTGATCGTACGAATGAATTAGAATGGATCGTGCGAATGAATTAGTATGGATCGTACGAATAAATTAGAATGGATCGTATGAATGAATTAGAATGGATACATTCGTGCGAATGAATTAGAATGGATCGTACGAATGAATTAGAATGGATCGTACGAATGAATTAGAATGGATCTTAGAAATGAATTAGAATGGATCGTACGAATGAATTAGAATGGATCGTACAAATGAATTAGAATGGATACATTCGTGCGAATGAATTAGAATGGATCGGACGAATGAATTAGAATGGATCATACGAATGAATTAGAATGGATCAAATGAATGAATTAGAATGGTTACATTCATGCGAATGAATTAGAATGGATCGTACGAATAGATTATAATGGATCGTACGAATGGATTAGAATGGATACATTCGAGCGAAATAATTAGAATGGATCGTACGAATGAATTAGAATGGATCGTACGAATGGATTAGAATGGATCCTACGAATGGATTAGAATGGATACCTTTGTGCATATGAATTAGAATGGATCGTAAGAATGAATTAGAATGGATCATATTATTGAATTAGAATGGATCGTACGAATGAATTAGAATGGATACATTCGTGCGCGATCCATTCTAATTCATTCGCACGAATGTATCCATTCTAATTCATTCGTACGATCCATTCTAATTCATTAATATGATCCATTCTAATTCATTCGTACGATCCATTCTAATTCATTCGCACAATCCATTCTAATTCATTCGCACGAATGTATCCATTCTAATTCATTCGTACGATCCATTCTAATTCATTCTTACGATCCATTCTAATTCATTAGTATGATCCATTCTAATTAATTCGTATGATCCATTCTAATTCATTCGTACGATCCATTCTAATTCATTCATACAATCTATTCTAATTCATTCGTACGATCCATTCTAATTCATTTGTACGCACGAATGTATCCATTCTAATTTATTCATACGAGTCCATTCTAATTCATTCGCACGATCCATTCTAATTCATTCGTACGATCCATTCTAATTCATTCGCACGATCCATTCTAATTCATTCGTACGATCCATTCTAATTCATTCGCACGGATGTATCCATTCTAATTTATTCGTTCGATCCATTCTAATTCATTCGTACGATCCATTCTAATTCATTCCTACGATCCATTCTAATTCATTCGCACGAATGTATCCATTCTAGTTCATTCGTACGATCCATTCTAATTCATTCGTACGATCCATTCTAATTCATTCGCACGATCCATTCTAATTCATTAGCACGATCCATGCTAATTCATTCGTTCGATCAATTCTAATTCATTAGCCTGATCCATTCTAATTCATTCGTACGATCCATTCTAATTCATTCGCACGATCCATTCTAATTCATTCCTAGGATCCATTCTTATACATTCGTACGATCCATTCTAATTCCTTCGTACGATCCATTCTAATTCATTCGTACGATCCATTCTAATTCATTCATACGAACCATTCTAATTCTTTCACACGATCCATTCTAATTCATTCGTACGATCCATTCTAAATCATTCGTGCAATCCATTCTATTTCATTCGTACGATCAATTCTAATTCATTCATTGGATCCATTCTAATTCATTCATACGATCTATTCTAATTCTTTCGCACGAATGTATCCATTCTAATTCATTCGCACGAATGTATCCATTCTAATTCATTTGTACGATCCATTCTAATTCTTTCACACGATCCATTCTAATTCATTCGTAGGATCCATTCTAATTCATTCGTACAATGAGTAAGAATGGATCGCACGAATGAAATAGAATGGATTGTACGAATGATTTAGAATGGATACATTCGTGCGAATGAATTAGAATGGATTGTGCGAATGAATTAGAATGGATCGTACGAATGAATTAGAATGGATCGTGTGAAAGAATTAGAATGGATTGTATGAATGAATTAGAATAGATCGTATGAATGAATTAGAATGGATCGTATGAGTGAATTAGAATGGATACGAAGGAATTAGAATGGATCGTACGAAGGAATTAGAATGGATCATATAAATGAATTAGACTGGATCGTGCTAATGAATTAGAATGGATATATTCGTGCGAATGAATTAGAATGGATCGTATGAATGAATTAGAATGGATCGTACGAATGAATTAGAATGGATCGTGCGAATGAATTAGAATGGATATATTCGTGCTAATGAATTAGAATGGATCGTGCGAATGAATTAGAATGGATCGTATGAATGAATTAGAATGGATAAATTCGTGCGAATAAATTAGAATGGATCGTATGAATCAATTAGAATAGATCGTGCTAATGAATTAGAATTAGAATGGATATATTCGTGCAAATGAATTAGAATGGATCGTACGAATGAATTAGAATGGATCATACGAATTAATTATAATGGATCATACGAATGAATTAGAATGGATCGTACGAATGAATTAGAATGGATCGTACGAATGAATTAGAATGGATCGTGCTAATGAATTAGAATGGATTATACAAATGAATTAGAATGGATACATTCGTACGAATGAATTAGAATGGATCGTACAAATGAATTAGAATGGATCGTACGAATGAACTAGAATGGATACATTCGTGCGAATGAATTAGAATGGATCGTTCGAATGAATTAGAATGGATCGTACGAATGAATTAGAATGGATCTTACGAATGAATTAGAATAGATCGTACGAATGAGTAAGAATGGATCGTACGAATGAAATAGAATGGTTTGTACGAATGAATTAGAATGGATTCGTACGAATGAATTAGAATGGATACATTCGTGCGAATGAATTAGAATGGATCATACGAATGAGTATGAATGGATCATACGAATGAAATAGAATAGATCGTACGAATGAATTAGAATGGATCCTACGAATGAATTAGAATGGATCATGTAAAAGAATTAGAATGGATTGTATGAATGAATTAGAATGGATCGTACGAATGAATTAGAATGGATCGTACGAATGAATTAGAATGGATACATTCGAGCGAATGATTCAGAATTGATCGTA
Source organism: Chamaelirium japonicum (assembly GCA_947650365.1). Classification (NCBI taxonomy): domain Eukaryota; kingdom Viridiplantae; phylum Streptophyta; class Magnoliopsida; order Liliales; family Melanthiaceae; genus Chamaelirium; species Chamaelirium japonicum. Next base: position 1,013,244 of record CANTAL010000077.1, on the reverse strand, counting down.
CGAATGAATTAGAATGGATCTTGCGAATGAATTAGAATTGATCGTACGAATGAATTAGAATGGATCGTACGAATGAACTAGAATGGATACATTCGTGCGAATGAATTAGAATGGATCGTACGAATGAATTATAATGGATCGTACGAATGAATTAGAATGGATCTTACGAATGAATTAGAATGGATCGTACGAATGAATTAGAATGGATACATTCGTGCGAATGAATTAGAATGGATCGGATGAATGAATTAGAATGGATCGTACGAATGAATTAGAATGGATCGTATGAATGAATTAGAATGGATCGTACGAATAAATTAGAATGGATATATTCGTCCGAATGAATTAGAATAGATTATACGAATGAGTAAGAATGGATCGTACAAATGAAATAGAATGGATCGTACGAATGAACAAGAATGGATACATTCATGCGAATGAATTAGAATGGATCGTACGAATGAATTAGAATGGATCGTACAAATGAATTAGAATGGATCTTATGAATGAATTAGAATGGATCGTACGAATGAATTAGAATGGATCGTACAAATGAATAAAAATGGATACATTCGTGCGAATGAATTAGAATGGATCGGACGAATGAATTAGAATGGATCGTACGAATGAATTAGAATGGATCGTACGAATGAATTAGAATGGATCGTACGAATAAATTAGAATGGATACAGTCGCCCGAATGAATTAGAATGGATCATATGAATGAATTAGAATGGATCGTACGAATTAATTAGAATGGATCATATTAATGAATTAGAATGGATCGTACGAATGAAATAGAATGGATACATTCGTGCGAATGAATTAGAATGGAACGTGCACGAATGTATCCATTCTAATTCATTCGTACGATCCATTCTGCACAAAGGTATCCATTCTAATCCATTCGTAGGATCCATTCTAATCCATTCGTACGATCCATTCTAATTCATTCGTACGATCCATTCTAATTCATTCGCTCGAATGTAGCCATTCTAATCCATTCGTACGATCCATTCTAATCCATTCGTACGATCCATTCTAATTCATTCGCATGAATGTAACCATTCTAATTCATTCATTTGATCCATTCTAATTTATTCGTACGATCCATTCTAATTCATTCGTCCGATCCATTCTAATTCATTCGCACGAATGTATCCATTCTAATTCATTCGTACGATCCATTCTAATTCATTCGTACGATCCATTCTAATTCATTCGTAAGATCCATTCTAATTCATTCGTACGATCCATTCTAATTTATTCGTACGATCCATTCTATTTCATTCGCACGAATGTATCCATTCTAGTTCATTCGTTCGATCCATTCTAATCCATTCGTATGATCCATTCTAATTCATTCGCATGAATGTAACCATTCTAATTCATTCATTTGATCCATTCTAATTCATTCGTACGATCCATTCTAATTCATTCGTCCAATCCATTCTAATTCATTCGCACGAATGTATCCATTCTAATTCATTCGCACGATCCATTCTAATTCATTCGTACGATCCATTCTAATTCATTCGTACGATCCATTCTAATTCATTCGTAGGATCTTAGAATGGAATATACGAATGAATTAGAATGGATCGTACGAATGAATTAGAATGGTTCGTATGAATGAATTAGAATAGATCGTACGAATGAATTAGAATTGATCGTGCGAATGAATTCGAATGGATCGTACGATCCATTCTAATTCATTCATACAATCCATTCTAATTCATTCGCATGAATGTATCCATTCTAATCCATTCGTACGATCCATTCTAATCCATTCGTACGATCCATTCTAATTCATTCGCACAAATATATCCATTCTAATTCATTCGTACGATCCATTCTAATTCATTCGTAAGATCCAATCTAATTCATTCGTACGATCCATTCTAATTCATTCGTACGATCTATTCTAATTCATTCGCACGAATGTATCCATTCTAGTTCATTCGAATGATCCATTCTAATTCATTCGTACGATCCATTCTAATTCCTTCGTACGATCCATTCTAATTCATTCGTAATTCATTCTAATTCATTCATATAATCCATTCTAATTCTTTCACACGATCCATTCTAATTCATTCGTACGTTCCATTCTAATTCATTAGCACGATCCATGCTAATTCATTCGTTCGATCAATTCTAATTCATTAGCACGATCCATTCTAATTCATTCGTACGATCCATTCTAATTCATTCGCATGATCCATTCTAATTCATTCATAGGATCCATTCTAATTCATTCATACGATCTATTCTAATTCTTTCGCACGAATGTATCCATTCTAATTCATTCGCACGAATGTATCCATTCTAATTCATTCGTACGATCCATTCTAATTCATTCGTACGATCCATTCTAATTCATTCATACGATCCATTCTAATTCATTCATACGATCTATTCTAATTCATTCTTACAATCCATTCTTATTCTTTCACACGATCTATTCTAATTCATTCGTACGATCCATTCTAATTCATTCGCACAATCCATTCTATTTCATTCGTACGATCCATTCTTACTCATTCGTATGATCCATTCTAATTCATTCCCACGAATGTATCCATAATGGATCATACAAATGAGTAAGAATGGATCGTACGAATGAAATAGAATGGATTGTGCGAATGAATTAGAATGGACCGTACGAAAGAATTAGATGTACGAATGAATTAGAATGGATACATTCGTGCGAATAAATTAGAATGGATCATACGAATGAGTAAGAATGGATCGTCATTCTAATTCATTCGTATGATCCATTCTAATTCATTCACGCAATCTATTCTAATTCATTCGTACGATCCATTCTAATTCATTCGTACAATCCATTCTAATTCATTCATACAATCCATTCTAATTTATTCGCACGAATGTATCCATTCTAATTCATTCGTACGATCCATTCTAATTCATTCGTACGATCCATTCTAATTCATTCGTACGATCCATTCTAATTCATTATTATCATCCATTCTAATTCATTCGTACGATCCATTCTAATGAATTAGAATTGATCGTACGAATGAAATAGAATGGATTGCACGAATGATTTAGAATGGATCGTACGAATGAATTAGAATGGATCGTGTGAAAGAATTAGAATGGATTGTATGAATGAATTAGAATGGATCGTACGAATGAATTAGAATAGATCGTACGAAGGAATTAGAATGGATCGTACGAAAGAATTAGAATGGATCGTACGAATGAATTAGAATAGATCGTACGAATGAATTAGAATGGATCATACGAATGAGTAAGAATGGATCGTACGAATGAAATAGAATGGATTGTACGAACGAATTAGAATGGATACATTCGTGCGAATGAATTAGAATGGATCGTACGAATGAATTAGAATGGATCGTATGAATGAATTAGAATGGATCGTACGAAGGAATTAGAATGCATTCGTATGATCCATTCTAATTCATTCGGACGAATGTATCCATTCTAATTTATTCGTACGATCCATTCTAATTCATTCGTACGATCCATTCTAATTCATTCGTACGATCCATTCTTACTCATTCGTATGATCCATTCTAATTCATTCGTACGATCCATTCTAATTCATTCGCACGAATGTATCCATTCCATTCGTACGATCCGTTCATACGATCCATTCTAATTCATTCATACAATCCATTCTAATTCTTTCACACGATCCATTCTATTTCATTCGTACGATCCATTCTAATTCATTCGTACGATCCATTCTAATTAATTCGTACGATCCATTCTAATTCATTCTAATTCATTCGTACGATCCATTCTACGATCCATTCTAATTCATTTGTTTCCATTATATTTCATTCTCACGATCCATTCTAATTCATTCATGCAATCTATTCTAATTCATTCGTACGATCCATTCTAATTCATTCGTACGATCCATTCTAATTCATTCATACAATTCATTCTAATTTATTCGCACGAATGTATCCATTCTAATTCATTTGCACGATCCATTCTAATTCATTCCTATGATCTATTCTAATTCATTCGTACGATCCATTCTAATTCATTCTAATTCATTCGTACGATCCATTCTACGATCCATTCTAATTCATTCGTATATTCCATTCTAATTCATTAGCACGATCCATGCTAATGAATTAGAATGGATCGTACGATCCAATCTAATTCATTCATACGATCCATTCTTACTCATTCGTATGATCCATTCTAATTCAATCGTACGATCCATTCTAATTCATTCGTACGATCCATTCTAATTCCTACGTACGATCCATTCTAATTCATTCGTACGATCCATTCTAATTCATTCGTACGATCCATTCTAATTCCTTCGTACGATCCATTCTAATTCATTCATACAATCCATTCTAATTCATTCTAATTCATTCGCACGATCCATTCTAATTCATTCGTACGATCCATTCTAATTCATTCATACGATCCATTCTAATTCATTCGCACGAATGTATCCATTCTAATTCATTCGTACGATCCATTCTAATTCATTCGTATGATCCATTCTAATTCCTTCGTACGATCCATTCTAATTCCTTCGTATCCATTCTAATTCACTCATACGATCCATTCTAATTCATTCATACGATCTATTCTAATTCATTCATACAATCCATTCTAATTCTTTCACACGATCCATTCTAATTCATTTGTACGATCCATTCTAATTCATTCGCACAATCCATTCTAATTCATTCGCACGAATGTATCCATTCTAAATCATTCGTACAATCCATTCTATTTCATTCGTACGATCCATTCTTACTCATTGTACGAATGAATAAGAATGGATCCTACGAATGAATTAGAATGGATCGTGTGAAAGAATTAGAAAGGATCGTACAAATGAATTAGAATGGATACATTCGTGCGAATGAATTAGAATGGATACATTCGTGCGAAAGAATTAGAATAGATCGTATGAATGAATTAGAATGGATCCTATGAATGAATTAGAATTGATCGTACGAATGAAATAGAATGGATTGCACGAATGATTTAGAATGGATCGTACGAATGAATTAGAATGGATCGTGTGAAAGAATTAGAATAGATTGTATGAATGAATTAGAATGGATCGTACGAAGGAATTAGAATGGATCGTACGAATGTATTAGAATGGATCCTATGAATGAATTAGAATGGATCGTGCGAATGAATTAGAATGGATCGTACGAATGAATTAGAATGGATCGTCCTAATGAATTAGAATTGATCGAACGAATGAATTAGCATGGATCGTGCTAATGAATTAGAATGGATCGTCTGAATGAATTAGAATGGATCGTACGAATGAATTAGAATGGATCGTACGAATGAACTAGAATGGATACATTCGTGCGAATGAATTAGAATGGATCGTATGAATGAATTAGAATGGATCGTACGAATGAATTAGAATGGATCTTACGAATGAATTAGAATGGATCGTACGAATGAATTAGAATGGATTGTACAAATGAATTAGAATGGATACATTCGTGCGAATGAATTAGAATGGATCGGACAAATGAATTAGAATGGATCGTATGAATGAATTAGAATGGATCGTACGAATGAATTAGAATGGATTCGTTCGAATGAATTAGAATGGATACATTCGTGCGTACGAATGAATTAGAATGGATCGTACGAATGAATTAGAATAGATTGTATGAATGAATTATAATGGATCGTATGAATGAATTAGAATGGATCATACGAATTAATTAGAATGGATCATACGAATGAATTAGAATAGATCGTACGAATGAATTAGAATGGATCGTACGAATGAATTAGAATGGATACATTCGTGCGAATGAATTAGAATGGATTGTGCGAATGAATTAGAATGGATCGTACGAATGAATTAGAATGGATCATATTAATGAATTAGAATGGATCGTACGAATGAATTAGAATAGATACATTCGTGCGAATGAATTAGAATGGATCGTGCATGAATGTATCCATTCTAATTCATTCGTACGATCCATTCTAATTCATTAATATGATCCATTTTAATTCATTCGTACGATCCATTCTAATTCATATGCACAAAGGTATCCATTCTAATCCATTTGTAGGATCCATTCTAATCCATTCGTACGATCCATTCTAATTCATTCGTACGATCCATTCTAATTCATTCGCTCGAATGTATCCATTCTAATCCATTTGTATGATCCATTCTAATCCATTCGTACGATCCATTCTAATTCATTCGCATGAATGTAACCATTCTAATTCATTCATTTGATCCATTCTAATTCATTCGTATGATCCATTCTAATTCATTCGTCCGATCCATTCTAATTCATTCGCACGAATGTATCTATTCTAATTCATTCGTACGATCCATTCTAATTCATTCGTACGATCCATTCTAATTCATTCATAAGATCCATTCTAATTCATTCGTACGATCCATTCTAATTCATTCGTACGATCCATTCTAATTCATTCGTATGATCCATTCTAATTCATTCGTACGGTCCATTCTAATTCATTCGCACGAATGTATCCATTCTAGTTCATTCGTACGATCTATTCTAATTCATTCGTACGATCCATTCTAATTCATTTGCACGATCCATTCTAATTCATTCGTACGATCAATTCTAATTCATTCGCACGAATGTATCCATTCTAATTCATTCATACGATCCATTCTAATTCATTCGTATGATCCTTTCTATTTCATTCGTACGATCCATTCTAATTCATTCGTCCGATCCATTCTAATTCATTTGCATGAATGTATCCATTCTAGTTCATTCGTACGATCCATTCTATTTCATTCCTACGATCCATTCTTACTCATTCGTATGATCCATTCTAATTCATTCGGACGAATGTATCCATTCTAATTTATTCGTACGATCCATTCTAATTCATTCGTACGATCCATTCTAATTCATTCGTACGATCCATTCTAATTCATTCGTACGATCCATTCTAATTCATTCGTCCGATCCATTCTAATTCATTCACACGAATGTATCCATTCTAATTCATTCGTACGATCCATTCTAATTCATTCGTAACATCCATTCTAATTCATTCGTATGATCCATTCTAATTCATTCGTACGATCTATTATACTTTATTCGCACGAATGTATCCATTCTAGTTCATTCGTACGATCCATTCTAATATGTTCGTACGATCCATTCTAATTCATTCGCACGATCCATTCTAATTCATTCGTACGACCAATTCTAATTCATTCGCACGAATGTATCCATTCTAATTCATTCGTATGATCCATTCTAATTCATTCGTACGATCCATTCTAATTCATTCATACAATCCATTCTAATTCTTTCACACGGTCCATTCTAATTCATTCGTAGGATCCATTCTAATTCATTCGTACAATCTATTCTATTTCATTCGTACGATCCATTCTTACTCATTCGTATGATCCATTCTAATTCATTCGCACGAATGTATCCATTCTAATTCATTCGTACGAATCCATTCTAATTCATTCGTACAATCCATTCTATTTCATTCGTACGATCCATTCTTACTCATTCGTACGATCCATTCTAATTCATTCGTAAGATCCATTCTAATTTATTCGTACGATCCATTCTAATTCATTCGCACGATCCATTCTAATTCATTCATACAATCCATTCTAATTCATTCCGTACGATCCATTCTAATTCATTCGCTCGAATGTATCCATTCTAATCCATTCGTACAATCCATTCTAATCCATTCGTACGATCCATTCTAATTCATTCGCATGAATGTAACCATTCTAATTCATTCAATTGATCCATTCTAATTCATTCGTACGATCCATTCTAATTCATTAGCATGATTCATGCTAATTCATTCGTTCGATCAATTCTAATTCATTAGCACGATCCATTCTAATTCATTCGTACGATCCATTCTAATTCATTCGCACGATCCATTCTAATTCATTCATAGGATCCATTCTAATTCATTCGTACGATCCATTCTAATTCATTCGTATGATCCATTATAATTAATTCGTATGATACATTCTAATTCATTCGTACGATCCATTCTAATTCATTCATACAATCCATTCTAATTTATTCGCACGAATGTATCTATTCAAATTAATTCGTACGATCCATTCTAATTCATTCGTATGATCCATTCTTATTTATTCGCACGATCCAGTCTAATGGATTCGCACGATCCATTCTAATTCATTCGCACGAATGTATCCATTCTAATTCATTCATACGATCCATTCTAATTCATTCGTACGATCCATTCTAATTCATTCGCACAAATGTATCCATTCTAATTCATTCGTACGATCCTTTCTAATTCATTCGTACGATCAGTTCTAATTCATTCACAAAATCTATTCTAATTCATTCATACGATCCATTCTAATTCATTCGCACGATCCATTCTAATTCATTTGTACGATCCATTCTAATTCTTTCACACGATCCATTCTAATTCATTCGTACGATCCATTCTAATTCATTCGCACGATCCATTCTAATTTATTCGTACGATCCATTCTAGTTCATTCATACGATCCATTCTAATTCATTCGTACGATCGATTCTAATTCATTCGCATAAATGTATCCAATCTAATTCATTCATACGATCCATTCTTACTCATTCATATGATCCATTCTATTTCATTCGTACGATCTATTCTAATTCATTCGTAAGATCCATTCTAATTCCTTCGTACGATCCATTCTAATTCATTCGTACGATCTATTCTAATTCATTCGTACGATCCATTCTAATTCCTTCGTACGATCCATTCTAATTCATTCGTACGATCCATTCTAATTCATTCGTACGATCTATTCTAATTCATTCGTACGAATGGATACATTCGTGTGAATGAATTAGAATGGATCGTACGAATGAGTAAGAATGGATCGTACGAATGAAATAGAATGGATTGCACGAATGAATTAGAATGGATCGTACGAATGAATTAGAATGGATCGTGTGAATGAATTAGAATGGATCGTACGATCCATTCTTACTCATTCGTATGATCCATTCTTACTCATTCGTACGATCCATTCTTACTCATTCGTATGAATTAGAATGGATCGTACGATCCATTCTTACTCATTCGTATGAATTAGAATGGATCGTACGAATGAATTAGAATAGATCGTACGAATTCATACAATCTATTCTATTTCATTCGTACGATCCATTCTTACTCATTCGTATGATCCATTCTAATTCATTCGGACGAATGTATCCATTCTAATTTATTCGTACGATCCATTCTAATTCATTCGTACGATCCATTCTAATTCATTCGTACGATCCATTCTTACTCATTCGTATGATCCATTCTAATTCATTCGTACGATCCATTCTAATTCATTCGTACGATCGATTCTAATTCATTCGCACTATCCATTCTAAATCATTCGTACGATCCATTCTAATTCATTCGTATGATCCATTCTAATTTATTCGTTCAAATATATCCATTTTAATTCATTCGTACGATCCATTCTAATTCATTCGCACGATCCATACTAATTCATTCGCATGAATGTATCCATTCTAATTCATTTGCACGATCCATTCTAATTCATTCCTATGATCTATTCTAATTCATTCGTACGATCCATTCTAATTCATTCTAATTCATTCGTACGATCCATTCTACGATCCATTCTAATTCATTCGTATATTCCATTCTAATTCATTAGCACGATCCATGCTAATGAATTAGAATGGATCGCACGATCCAATCTAATTCATTCATAGGATCCATTCTTACTCATTCGTATGATCCATTCTAATTCAATCGTACGATCCATTCTAATTCATTCGTACGATCCATTCTAATTCCTTCGTACGATCCATTCTAATTCATTCGTTCGATCCATTCTAATTCATTCGCGCAATCTATTCTAATTCATTCGTACGATCCATTCTAATTCATTCGTACGATCCATTCTAATTCATTCATAAAATCCATTCTAATTTATTCGCACGAAGGTATCCATTCTAATTCATTCGTACGATCCATTCTAATTCATTCGCACAATCTATTCTAATTTATTCATACGATCCATTCTAATTCATTCGCACGAATGTATCCATTCTAATTCATTCATACGATCCAATCTACTTCATTCGTACTATCCGTTCTAATTCACTCATACGATCCATTCTAATTCATTCATACGATCCATTCTAATTCATTTGCATGAATATATCCATTCTAATTCATTCGTACGATCCATTCTAATTCATTCGTACGATCCATTCTAATTCATTCGTACGATCCATTCTAATTCCTTCATACGATCCATTCTAATTCATTTGTACGATCCATTCTAATTCATTTGTACAATCTATTCTAATTCATTCGTACGAATGGATACATTCGTGTGAATGAATTAGAATGGATCGTACGAATGAGTAAGAATGGATCGTACGAATGAAATAGAATGGATTGCACGAATGAATTAGAATGGATCGTACGAATGAATTAGAATGGATCGTGTGAAAGACTTAGAATGGATTGTATGAATGAATTAGAATGGATCGTACGAATGAATTAGAATGGATCATACGAATTAATTAGAATGGATCATACGAATGAATTAGAATGGATCATACGAATGAATTAGAATGGATCGTACGAATGAATTAGAATGGATACATTCGTGCGAATGAATTAGAATGGATTGTGCGAATGAATAAGAACAGATCGTGCGAATTAATTAGAATGGATCGTACGAATAAATTAAAATGGATCGTGCGAATGAATTAGAATGGATCGTACGAATGAATTAGAATGGATACATTTGTGCGAATGAATTAGAATGGATCGTACGAATGAATTAGAATGGATCGTATGAATGAATTAGAATGGATCGTACGAATGAATTAGAATGGATCGTGCGAATGAATTAGAATGAATCGTACGAATGAATTAGAATGGATCGTGTGAAAGAATTAGAATGGATCGTACGAATGAATTAGAATGGATCGTGCGAATGAATTAGAATGGATCGTACGAATGAATTAGAATGGATACATTTGTGCGAATGAATTAGAATGGATACATTTGTGCGAATGAATTAGAATGGATCGTACGAATGAATTAGAATGGATCGTATGAATGAATTAGAATGGATCGTAAGAATGAACTAGAATGGATCGTGCGAATGAATTAGAATGGATCGTATGAATGAACTAGAATGGATACATTCGTGCGAATGAATTAGAATGGATCGTACGAATGAATTAGAATGGATCGTACGAATGAATTAGAATGGATCTTACGAATGAATTAGAATGGATCGTACGAATGAATTAGAATGGATCGTACGAATGAATTAGAATGGATACATTCGTGCGAATGAATTAGAATGGATCGTACGAATAGATTAGAATGGATCGTATGAATGGTTTAGAATGGATACATTCGTGCGAATGAATTAGAATGGATCGGACGAATGAATTAGAATGGATCGTACGAATGAATTAGAATTGATCAAATGAATGAATTAGAATGGTTGCATTCATGCGAATGAATTAGAATGGATCGTAGGAATGGATTAGAATGGATCGTACGAATGGATTAGAATGGATAGCAAATAAATTAGAATGGATCATATGAATGAGTAAGAGTGGATCGTACAAACGAAATAGAATGGATTGTACGAATGAATTAGAATGGATCGTGCGAATGAATTTGAATGGATCGTACGAATGAATTAGAATGGATCGTGCTAATGAATTAGAATTGATCGTACGAATGAAATAGAATGGATTGTACGAATGATTTAGAATGGATCGTACGAATGAATTAGAATGGATCGTACGAATGATTTAGAATGGATACATTCGTGCAAATGAATTAGAATGGATCATATGAACAGTAAGAATGGATCGTACGAATGAAATAGAATGGATCATATTAATGAATTAGAATGGATCGTACGAATGAATTAGAATGGATACATTCGTGCGAATGAATTAGAATGGATCATGCACGAATGTATCCATTCTAATTCATTCGTACGATCCATTCTAATTCATTAATATGATCCATTCTAATTCATTCGTACGGTCCATTCTAATTCATATGCACAAAGGTATCCATTCTAATCCATTCGTAGGATCCATTCTAATCCATTCGTACGATCCATTCTAATTCATTCGTATGATCCATTCTAATTCATTCGCTCGAATGTATCCATTCTAATCCATTCGTACGATCCATTCTAATCCATTCGTACGATCCATTCTAATTCATTTGCATAAATGTAAGCATTCTAATTCATTCATTTGATCCAATCTAATTGATTTGTACGATCAATTCTAATTCATTCGTCCGATCCATTCTTATTCATTCGCACGAATGTATCCATTCTAATTCATTCGTACGATCCATTCTAATTCATTCGTACGATCCATTCTAATTCATTCGTAAGATCCATTCTAATTCATTCGTACGATCCATTCTAATTCATTCGTACGTTCCATTCTAATTCATTCGTACGATACATTCTAATTCATTCGTACGAATCCATTCTAATTCATTCGTCCGACGGTGGTCCGACGACTTCCGGGAGCTGCTCCCGGCCGAGGTCGGCGTTCTCATATCCTTCAGGTACCTGCGCTCTCTCTCTGTCTCCCTGTCTGTCTTTATTATCTACACCCACACGCTTCTACTCGCCGTCTTAAACAAATTGCAACGCCACGAATTCAACGCTTTGGTGGAGGTGAGTTTCTGCAGCAGAGTAGTTGGGATTTGTTGTACAAGACCTCAGATGAAGGAGAGAACGGTGAAGCCAATATTTAAAAACCACAAAAAATTTGAAATAAAGAACAAGAAATCCCCTAATTTAGTACTTGCTCCTCCGATCTCAACCGGTCATTTGCCGTCGGCGAATCAATTGGGTGTCATTTGTGAGTGAGAATTAAGTGGTTGTTTCAGTCTGGACCTCACGGCCGATGGTATGAATGTCGTTCCATCCAGCTCCGTTTGGCGGGAGAAGGGCCAGGCCAGGCCAGGCTTATTGGGGAGTAACCGGTTATAGCCGGCGGACAATTAGTGGTGGTGGTTCGATGAATTTTTGGTTACGGCCCAATCTTGATGTGCCACATCGTCAATTAAAAGGACGTACGGGTTATTGCTAACGAACGTAGGGTGCCCCATTTATCCCATTAGGCTGGACGACATCACAGAACATAACAATTGGGCCAAACCAATTAGGTAGCAAAATTGCTCTTTATAATACCATTGAATAGTCAGAATATGCTTTCATCTTAGATTTTGTTGCGACAAGTGGCTGTTCATTCACACGATCCATTCGAATTCATTCGCACGATCCATTCTAATTCATTCATACAATCCATTCTAATTCTTTCACACGATCCATTCTAATTCATCCGTAGGATCCATTCTAATTCATTCGTACAATCTATTCTATTTCATTCGTACGTTCCATTCTTACTCATTCGTATGATCCATTCTAATTCATTCGGACGAATGTATCAATTCTAATTTATTCGTACGATCCATTCTAATTCATTCGTACGATCCATTCTAATTCATTCGTACGATCCATTCTAATTCATTCGTCCGATCCATTTTAATTCATTCGCATGAATGTATCCATTCTAATTCATTCGAACGATCCATTCTAATTCATTCGTACGATCCATTCTAATTCATTCGTAAGATCCATTCTAATTCATTCATACGATCCATTCTAATTCATTCGTACGATCCATTCTAATTCATTCGCATGAATGTATCCATTCTAGTTCATTCGTACGATCCATTCTAATTCATTCGTACGATCCATTCTAATTCATTCGCCTGATCAATTCTAATTCATTCATACGATCCATTCTAATTCATTCATACGATCCATTCTAATTCATTCGTATGATCCATTCTAATTCATTCACACAAATGTATCCATTCTAATTCATTCGTGCGATCTATTCTAATTCATTCGCACGATCCATTCTAATTCATTCGTACGATCCATTCTAATTCATTCGCACGATCTGTTCTTATTCATTCGCACAATCAATTCTAATTCATTCGCACGAATGTATCCATTCTAATTTATTCGTACGATCCATTCTAATTCATTCGTATGATCCATTCTAATTCATTCGTATGATCCATTCTAATTCATTCGTATGATCTATTCTAATTCATTCATACAATCCATTCTAATTCATTCGCACGAATGTATCCATTCTAATTAATTCGTACGATCCATTCTAATTCATTCGTAAGATCTATTCTTATTCATTCGCACGATCCAGTCTAATTGATTCGCACGATCCATTCTAATTCATTCGCACGAATGTATCCATTCTAATTGATTCGTACGATCCATTCTAATTCATTAATATGATCCATTCTAATTCATTCGTACGATCCATTCTAATTCATATGCACAAAGGTATCCATTCTAATCCATTCGTAGGATCCATTCTAATCCATTCGTACGATCCATTCTAATTCATTCATACGATCCATTCTAATTCATTCGCTCGAATGTATCCATTCTAATCCATTCGTACGATCCATTCTAATCCATTCGTATGATCCATTCTAATTTATTCGCATGAATGTAACCATTCTAATTCATTCATTTGATCCAGTCTAATTCATTCGTATGATCCATTCCAATTCATTCGTCTGATCCATTCTAATTCATTCGCTCGAATGTATCTATTCAAATTCATTCGTACGATCTATTCTAATTCATTCGTACGATCCATTCTAATTCATTCGTAAGATCCATTCTAATTCATTCGTACGATCCATTCTAATTCATTCGCACGAATGTATCCATTCTTGTTCATTTGTACGATCCATTCTAATTCATTTGTACGATCCATTCTAATTCATTCGCACGATCCATTCTAATTCATTCGTACGATCCTGAATTAGAATGGATCGTACGAATGGATCAAACGAATGAATTATAATGGATCGTACGAATGAATTAGAATGGATCGTACGAATGAACTAGAATGGATCGTACGAATGAACTAGAATGGATACATTCGTGCGAATGAATTAGAATGGATCGTACGAATGAATTAGAATGGATCGTACGATTCATTCTAATTCATTCGTACGATCCATTCTAATACATCCGTACGATTCATGCTAATTCATTCGCACGATCCATTCTAATTCATTCGTACGATCCATTCTTATTCATTCATACGATCCATTCTAATTCATTTGCACAATCCATTCTAATTCATTCGTGCAATCCATTCTAATTCATTTGTATGATCCATTCTAACTCATTCGGTGGATCCATTCTAATTCATTCGTATGATCCATTCTAATTCATTCCCACGATCCATTCTAATTTATTCGTACGATCCATTCTAATTCATTCGTACGATCTATTCTAATTCATTCGCACGACTGTAACCATTCTAATTCATTCATACGATTCATTCTAATTCATTCGTATGAGCTATTCTAATTCATTCGTACGATCCATTCTAATTCATTCGTACGATCCATTGTAATTCATTCATACAATCCATTTAGATTCATTCGCACAAAAGTATCCATTCAAATTTATTTGTACGATCCAGTCTAATTCATTCGTACGATCCATTCTAATTCATTCGTACGATCCATTCTAATTCATTCGTACGATCCATTCTAATTCATTCGTATGATCCATTCTAATTTATTCGCACAAATGTATCCATTCTAATTCATTCGTACGATCCATTCTAATTCATTCGTACGATCCATTCAAATTCATTCGCACAAATGTATCCATTCTAATTCATTCGTACGATTCATTCTTACTCATTCGTATGATCCATTCTAATTCATTCGTACGATCCATTCTAATCCATTCGTACGATCCATTCTAATTCATTCGCATGAATGTAACCATTCTAATTCATTCATTTGATCCATTCTAATTCATTCGTACGATCCATTCTAATTCATTCGTCCGATCCATTCGAATTCATTCGCACGAATGTATCCATTCTAATTCATTCATACGATCCATTCTAATTCATTCGTACGGTCCATTCTAATTTATTCGCACAATCCATTCTAACTCATTCGTATGATCCATTATAATTTATTCTAATTCTTTCACACGATCCATTTTAATCCATTCTAATCCATTCTAATTCTTTCAGACGATCCATTCTAATTAATTCGCACGTTTCATTCTAATTCATTAGCACGATCCATGCTAATTCATTCGTTCGATCAATTCTAATTCATTAGCACGATCCATTCTAATTCATTCGTAAGATCTATTCTAATTCATTCGTACTATCCATTCTAATTCATTCGCACGATCCATTCTAATTCATTCGTACGATCAATTCTAATTCATTCGCACGAATGTATCCATTCTAATTCATTCGCACGATCCATTCTAATTCATTCGTACGATCCATTCTAATTCATTCGTAGGATCTTAGAATGGAATATACGAATGAATTAGAATGGATCGTACGAATGAATTAGACCATTCTTACTTATTCGTATGATCCATTCTAATTTATTCGCACGAATGTATCCATTCTAATCCATTCGTACGATCCATTCTAATCCATTCGTACGATCCATTCTAATTCATTCGCATAAATGTATCCATTCTAATTCATTCGTACGATCCATTCTAATTCATTCGTACGATCCATTCTAATTCATTCATAGGAACCATTCTAATACATTCGTACGATCCATTCTAATTCCTTCGTACGATCCATTCTAATTCATTCGTATGATCCATTCTAATTCATTCATACAATGCATTCTAATTCTTTCACCCGATCCATTCTAATTCATTCGTACGATCCATTCTAAATCATTCATGCAATCCATTCTATTTCATTCGTACGATCAATTCTAATTCATTCATAGGATCCATTCTAATTCATTCATACAATCTATTCTAATTCTTTCACACGATCCATTCTATTTCATTCGTACGATCCATTCTTACTCATTGGTACGATCCATTCTAATTCATTCGTACGATCCATTCTAATTCATTCGTACGATCCATTCTAACTCATTCGTTCGATCCATTCTAATTTATTCGCACGAATGTATCCATTCTAATTCATTCGTACGATCCATTCTAATTCATTCGTATGATCCATTCTAATTCATTCGTAAGATCCATTCTAATTCATTCGTACGATCCATTCTAATTCATTCGTACGATCCATTCTAATTCCTTCGTACGATCCATTCTAATTCATTCGTACGATCCATTCTATTTCATTCGTACGATCGATTCTAATTCCTTCGTACGATCTATTCTAATTCATTCGTACGATCCATTCTAATTCATTCGAGCAATCTATTCTAATTCATTCATACGATCCATTCTAATTCATTCGTACGATCCATTCTAATTCATTCGCACGATCCATTCTAATTCATTCGCGCAATCTATTCTAATTCATTAGCACGATCCATTCTAATTCATTCGTACGATCCATTCTAATTCTTTCACACGATCCATTCTAATTCATTCGTACGATCCGTTCTAATTCATTCGTACGATCTATTCTAATTCATTCGTACGATCCATTCTAATTCATTCGTACGATCCATTCTAATTCCTTCGTACGATCCATTCTAATTCATTCATAATATCCATTCTAATTCTTTCACTCGATCCATTCTAATTCATTCGTACGATCCATTCTAATTCATTCGTGCAATCCATTCTATTTCATTCGTACGATCCATTCTTGCTCATTCGTACGATCCATTCTAATTCATTCACACTAATGTATCCATTAGTACGAATGAATTAGAATAGATTGTACGAATGAATTAGAATGGATCGTACGAATGAATTAGAATGGATCGTACGAAGGAATTAGAATGGATCGTACGAATGAATTAGAATGGACCATATGAATGAATTAGAATAGATCGTACGAATGAATTAGAATGGATCGTACGAAGGAATTAGAATGGATCGTACGAATGAATTAGAATGGATATATTCGTGCAAATGAATTAGAATGGATCGTATGAATGAATTAGAATGGATCGTATGAGTGAATTAGAATGGATCGTACGAATGAATTAGAATGGATTGTATGAATGAATTAGAATGGATCGTACGAATGAATTAGAATGGATCTTGTGAATGAATTAGAATAGATCGGACGAATGAATTAGAATGGATCGTACGAATGAATTATAATGGATCGTACGAATGAATTAGAATGGATCGTACGAATAAATTAGAATGGATACATTCGTCCGAATGAATTAGAATGGATCATACGAATGAGTAAGAATGGATCGTACGAATGAAATAGAGTAGATCGTGTGAATGAATTAGAATGGATCGTACGAATGAATTAGAATGGATCGTGCGAATGAATTCGAATGGATCGTATGAATGAATTAGAATGGATACCTTTGTGCAAATGAATTAGAATGGATCGTATGATTGAATTAGAATGGATCGTATGAGTGAATTAGAACGTATAGTACGAATGAAGTAGAATGGATCGTATGAATGAATTAGAATGGATACATTCGTGCGAATGAATTAGAATGGATCGTATGAATGAATTAGAATAGATTGTGCGAATGAATTAGAATGGATCGTACGAATGAATTAGAATGGATACATTCATGCGAATAAATTAAAATGGATCGTACGAATGAATTAGAATGTATCGTACGAATGGATTAGAATGGATCCTATGAATGGATTAGAATGGATCCTACGAATGGATTAGAATGGATACCTTTGTGCATATGAATTAGAATGGATCGTATGAATGAATTAGAATGGATCGTAGAATGGATTGTACGAATGAATTAGAATGGATCGTACGAATGAATTAGAATAGATCATAGGAATGAATTAGAATGGATCGTGCAAATGAATTAGAATGGATACATTCGTGCGAATGAATTAGAATGGATCGGACGAATGAATTAGAATAGATCGTACGAATGAGTAAGAATGGATCGTACGAATGAAATAGAATAGATCGTACGAATGAATTAGAATGGATCGTACGAAGGAATTAGAATGGATCGTACGAATGAATTAGAATGGATATATTCGTGCAAATGAATTAGAATGGATCGTATGAATGTATTAGAATGGATCGTATGAGTGAATTAGAATGGATCGTACGAATGAATTAGAATGGATCGTATGAATGAATTAGAATGGATACATTCGTGTTAATGAATTAGAATGGATCGTATGAATGAATTAGAATAGATTTTGTGAATGAATTAGAACTGATCGTCAGAATGAATTAGAATGGATACATTCGTGCGAATGAATTAGAATGAATTAGAATGGATCGGACGAATGAATTAGAATGGATCGTACGAATGAATTAGAATGGATCAAATGAATGAATTAAAATGGTTATATTCATGCGAATGAATTAGAATGGATCGTACGAATGGATTAGAATGGATCGTACGAATGGATTAGAATGGATACATTCGTGCGAATGAATTAGAATGGATCATACTAATGAGTAAGAATGGATCGTACGAATGAAATAGAATGGATTGTACGAATGAATTAGAATAGATCATGCGAATGAATTTGAATGGATCGTACGAATGAATTAGAATAGATCGTGCTAATGAATTAGAATGATTTAGAATGGATCGTACGAATGAATTAGAATGGATCGTACGAATGATTTAGAATGGATACATTCGTGCGAATGAATTAGGATGGATCATACGAATGAGTAAGAATGGATCGTACGAATGAAATAGAATAGATTGTACGAATGAATTAGAATGGATTCGTACGAATGAATTAGAATGGATACATTCTTGCGATCCATTCTAATTCATTCATACGATCTATTCTAATTCATTCATACAATCCATTCTAATTTTTTCACACGATCCATTCTAATTCATTCGTACGATCCATTCTAATTCATTCACACAATCCATTCTATTTCATTCGTACGATCCATTCTTACTCATTGGTACAATCCATTCTAATTCATTCGCACGAATGTATCCATTCTAATTCATTCGTACGAATCCATTCTAATTCATTCGTACGAATCCATTCTAATTCATTCGAACGATATTTTCTATTTCATTCGTACGATCCATTCTTACTCATTCGTATGATCCATTCTAATTCATTCGGACGAATGTATCCATTCTAATTTATTCTTACTCATTCGTATGATCCATTCTAATTCATTCGTCCGATCTATTCTAATTCATTCGCACGAATGTATCCATTCTAATTCATTCGTACGATCCATTCTAATTCATTCGTACGATCCATTCTAATTCATTCGTAAGATCTATTCTAATTCATTCGTACGATCCATTCTAATTCCTTCGTACGATCCATTCTAATTCATTCGTACGATCCATTCTAATTCAATCGTACGATCCATTCTAATTCCTTCGTACGATCCATTCTAATTCATTCGTACGATCCATTCTAATTCATTCGCGCAATCTATTCTAATTCATTCGTATGATCCATTCTAATTCATTCGTACGATCCATTCTAATTCATTCGCGCAATCTATTCTAATTCATTCGCACGATCCATTCTAATTCATTCGTACGATCCACTCTAATTCTTTCACACGATCCATTCTAATTCATTGGTACGATCCATTCTAATTCATTCGTACGATCTATTCTAATTCATTCGTACGATCCATTCTAATTCATTCGTACGATCCATTCTAATTCCTTCGTACGATCCATTCTAATTCATTCATACAATCCATTCTAATTCTTTCACACGATCCGTTCTAATTCATTCGTACGATCCATTCGAATTCATTCGTGCAATCCATTCTATTTCATTCGTATGATCCATTCTTACTCATTTGTACGATCCATTCTAATTCATTCACATGAATGTATCCATTCGTACGAATGAATTAGAATAGATTGTACGAATGAATTAGAATGGATCGTACGAATGAATTAGAATGGATCGTACGAAGGAATTAGAATGGATCGTACGAATGAATTAGAATGGATCATACGAATGAATTAGAATAGATCGTACGAATGAATTAGAATGGATCGTACGAAGGAATTAGAATGGATCGTACGAATGAATTAGAATGGATATATTCGTGCAAATGAATTAGAATGGATCGTATGAATGTATTAGAATGGATCGTATGAGTGAATTAGAATGGATCGTACGAATGAATTAGAATGGATTGTATGAATGAATTAGAATGGATCGTACGAATGAATTAGAATGGATCGTGTGAATGAATTAGAATGGATCGGACGAATGAATTAGAATGGATCGTACGAATGAATTAGAATGGATCGTACGAATGATTTAGAATGGATCGTACGAATAAATTAGAATGGATACATTCGTCCGAATGAATTAGAATGGATCATACGAATGAGTAAGAATGGATCGTACGAATGAAATAGAATAGATTGTACGAATGAATTAGAATGGATCATGCGAATGAATTAGAATGGATCGTACAAATGAATTAGAATGGATCGTACGAATGAATTAGAATGGATCGTGCGAATGAATTCGAATGGATCGTACGAATGAATTAGAATGGATACCTTGGTGCAAATGAATTAGAATGGATCGTATGAATGAATTAGAATGGATCGTATGAGTGAATTAGAACGGATAGTACGAATGAGGTAGAATGGATCGTATGAAAGAATTAGAATGGATACATTCGTGCGAATGAATTAGAATGGATCGTATGAATGAATTAGAATAGATTGTCCGAATGAATTAGAATGGATCGTACGAATGAATTAGAATGGAAACATTCGTGCGAATAAATTAGTACGGATCGTACGAATGAATTAGAATGAATCGTACGAATGGATTAGAATGGATCCTACGAATGGATTAGAATGGATACCTTTGTGCATATGAATTAGAATGGATCGTATGAATGAATTAGAATGGATCGTAGAATGGATCGTACCAATGAATTAGATTGAATTAGAATGGATCGTACGAATGAATTAGAATAGATCATAGGAATGACTTAGAATGGATCGTGCAAATGAATTAGAATAGAGACATTCATGCGAATGAATTAGAATGGATCGGACGAATGAATTAGAATGGATCGTACGAATGAGTAAGAATGGATCATACGAATGAAATAGAATAGATCGTACGAATGAATTAGAATGGATCGTACGAAGGAATTAGAATGGATCGTACGAATGAATTAGAATGGATATATTCGTGCAAATGAATTAGAATGGATCGTATGAGTGTATTAGAATGGATCGTACGAATGAATTAGAATGGATCGTACGAATGAATTAGAATGGATCGTATGAGTGAATTAGAATGGATACATTCGTGTGAATGAATTAGAATGGATCGTATGAATGAATTAGAATAGATTTTGTGAATGAATTAGAACTGATCGTACAAATGAATTAGAATGGATACATTCGTGCGAATGAATTAGAATGAATTAGAATGGATCGGACGAATGAATTAGAATGGATCATACGAATGAATTAGAATGGAACAAATGAATGAATTAGAATGGTTACATTCATGCGAATGAATTAGAATGGATCGTACGAATGGATTAGAATGGATCATACGAATGGATTAGAATGGATACATTCGTGCGAATGAATTAGAATGGATCATACGAATGAGTAAGAATGGATCGTATGAATGAAATAGAATGGATTGTATGAATGAATTAGAATGGATCGTGCGAATGAATTTGAATGGATCGTACGAATGCATTAGAATGGATCGTGCTAATGAATTAGAATTGATCGTACGAATGAAATAGAATGGATTGTACGAATGATTTAGAATGGATCGTACGAATGAATTAGAATGGATCGTACGAACGATTTAGAATGGATACATTCGTGCGAATGAATTAGAATGGATCATAGGAAGGAGTAAGAATGGATCGTACGAATGAAAAAGAATGGATTGTACGAATGAATTAGAATGGATTCGTACGAATGAATTAGAATGGATACATTCGTGCGATCCATTCTAATTCATTCATATGATCTATTCTAATTCATTCATATAATCCATTCTAATTCTTTCACACGATCCATTCTAATTCATTCGTACGATCCATTCTAATTCATTCGCACAATCCATTCTATTTCATTCGTACAATCCATTCTTACTCATTGGTACGATCCATTCTAATTCATTCGCACGAATGTATCCATTCTAATTCATTCGTACGAATCCATTCAAATTCATTCGTACTATCTTTTCTATTTTATTCGTACGATCCATTCTTACTCATTCGTATGATCCATTCTAATTCATTCGGGTGAATGTATCTATTCTAATTTATTCGTACGATCCATTCTAATTCTTTCGTACGATCCATTCTAATTCATTCGTCTGATCCATTCTAATTCATTCGCACGAATATATCCATTCTAATTTATTCGTACGATCCATTCTAATTCATTCGTACGATCCATTCTAATTCATTCGTAAGATCCATTCTAATTCATTCGTACGATCCATTCTAATTCATTCGTACGATCCATTCTAATTCCTTCGTACGATCCATTCTAATTCATTCATACGATCCATTCTAATTCATTCGTACGATCCATTCTAATTCCTTCGTACGATCCATTCTAATTCATTCGTACAATCCATTCTAATTCATTCGCGCAATCTATTCTAATTCATTCGTACGATCCATTCTAATTCATTCGTACGATCCATTATAATTCATTCGCACGATCCATTCTAATTCATTCGCGCAATCCATTCTAATTCATTCGCACGATCCATTCTAATTCATTCGTACGATCCATTCTAATTCTTTCACACGATCCATTCTAATTCATTCGTACAATCTATTCTAATTCATTCGTACGATCTATTCTAATTCATTCGTACGATCCATTCTAATTCATTCGTACGATCCAATCTAATTCCTTCGTACGATCCATTCTAATTCATTCATACAATCCATTCTAATTCTTTCACACGATCCATTCTAATTCATTCGTACGATCCATTCTAATTCATTCGTGCAATCCATTCTATTTCATTCGTACGATCCATTCTTACTCATTCGTACGATCCATTCTAATTCATTCACACGAATGTATCCATTCGTACGAATGAATTAGAATAGATTGTACGAATGAATTAGAATGGATCGTACGAATGAATTAGAATGGATCATACGAAGGAATTAGAATGGATCGTACGAATGAATTAGAATGGATCGTACGAATGAATTAGAATAGATCATACGAATGAATTAGAATGGATCGTACGAAGGAATTCGAATGGATCGTACGAATGAATTAGAATGCATATATTCGTGCAAATGAATTATAATGGATCATATGAATGTATTAGAATGGATCGTATGAGTGAATTAGAATGGATCGTACGAATGAATTAGAATGGATTGTATGAATGAATTAGAAAGGATCGTACGAATGAATTAGAATGGATCGTGTGAATGAATTAGAATGGATCGGACGAATGAATTAGAATGGATCGTACAAATGAATTAGAATGGATTGTACGAATGAATTAGAATGGATCGTACGAATAAATTAGAATGGATACATTCGTCCGAATGAATTAGAATGGATCATACGAATGAGTAAGAATGGATCGTACTAATGAAATAGAATAGATTGTACGAATGAATTAGAATGGATCGTGCGAATGAATTAGAATGGATCGCACGAATGAATTAGAATGGATTGTACGAATGAATTAGAATGGATCGTGCGAATGAATTCGAATGGATCATACGAATGAGTTAGAATGGATACCTTTCTGCAAATGAATTAGAATGGATCGTATGAATGAATTAGAATGGATCGTATGAGTGAATTAGAACGGATAGTACGAATGAAGTAGAATGGATCGTATGAATGAATTAGAATGGATACATTCGTGCGAATGAATTAGAATGGATCGTATGAATGAATTAGAATAGATTGTGCGAATGAATTAGAATGGATCGTACGAATGAATTAGAATGGATACATTCGTGCGAATAAATTAGAATGGATCGTACGAATGAATTAGAATGTATCGTACGAATGGATTAGAATGGATCCTACGAATGGATTAGAATGGGTACCTTTGTGCATATGAATTAGAATGGATCGTATGAATGAATTAGAATGGTTCGTAGAGTGGATCGTATGAATGAATTAGAATGAATTAGAATGGATCGTACGAATGAATTAGAATAGATCATAGAAATGAATTAGAATGGATCGTGCAAATGAATTAGAATGGATACATTCACGTGAATGAATTAGAATGGATCGGACGAATTAATTAGAATGGATCGTACGAATGAGTAAGAATGGATCGTACGAATGAAATAGAATAGATCATACGAATGAATTAGAATGGATCGTACGAATGAATTAGAATGGATCGTACGAATGAATTAGAATGGATCGTACGAATGAACTAGAATGGATATATTCGTGCAAATGAATTAGAATGGATCGTATGAATGTATTAGAATGGATCGTATGAGTGAATTAGAATGGATCGTACGAATGAATTAGAATGGATTGTATCAATGAATTAGAATGGATACATTCGTGTGAATGAATTAGAATGGATCGTATGAATGAATTAGAATAGATTTTGTGAATGAATTAGAACTGATTGTACGAATGAATTAGAATGGATACATTCGTGCGAATGAATTAGAATGAATTAGAATGGATCGAACGAATGAATTAGAATGGATCGTACGAATGAGTTAGTATGGATCAAATGAATAAATTAGAATGGTTACATTCATGCAAATGAATTAGAATGGATCGTACGAATGGATTAGAATGGATCGTACGAATGGATTAGAATGGATCGTACGAATGGATTAGAATGGATTATACGAATGAGTAAGAATGGATCGTACGAATGAATTAGAATGGATTGTACGAATGAATTAGAATGGATCGTGCGAATGAATTTGAATGGATCGTACGAATGAATTAGAATGGATCGTGCTCATGAATTAGAATTGATCGTACGAATGAAATAGAATGGATTGTACGAATGATTTAGAATGGATCGTACGAATGAATTAGAATGGATCGTACGAATGATTTAGAATGGATACATTCGTGCGAAAGAATTAGAATGGATCATACGAATGAGTAAGAACGGATCGTACGAATAAAATAGAATGGATTGTACGAATGAATTAGAATGGATTCGTACGAATGAATTAGAATGGATACATTCGTGCGATCAATTCTAATTCATTCATACGATCTATTCTAATTCATTCATACAATCCATTCTAATTCTTTCACACGATCCATTCTAATTCATTCGTACGATCCATTCTAATTCATTCGTACGATCCATTCTAATTCATTCGCACAATCCATTCTATTTCATTCGTACGATCCATTCTTACTCATTGGTACGATCCATTCTAATTCATTCGTACGAATGTATCCATTCTAATTCATTCGTATGAATCCATTCTAATTCATTCGTACAATCTATTCTATTTCATTCGTACAATCCATTCTTACTCATTCGTATGATCCATTCTAATTAATTCGGACGAATGTATCCATTCTAATTTATTCGTACGATCCATTCTAATTCATTCGTACGATCCATTCTAATTCATTCGTCCGATCCATTCTAATTCATTCGCACGAATGTATCCATTCTAATTCGTTCGTACAATCCATTCTAATTCATTCGTACGATCCATTCTAATTCATTCGTAAGATCCATTCTAATTCATTCGTACGATCCATTCTAATTCCTTCCTACGATCCATTCTAATTCATTCGTACGATCCATTCTAATTCCTTCGTACGATCCATTCTAATTCATTCGTACGATCCATTCTAATTCATTCGCGCAATCTATTCTAATTCATTCGTACGATCCATTCTAATTCATTCGTACGATCCATTCTAATTCATTCGCACAATCTATTCTAATTCATTCGCACGATCCATTCTAATTCATTCGTACGATCTATTCTAATTCTTTCACACGATCCATTCTAATTCATTCGTACGATCCATTCTAATTTATTCATACGATCTATTCTAATTCATTCGTACGATCCATTCTAATTCATTCGTACGATCCATTCTAATTCCTTCGTACGATCCATTCTAATTCAATCATACAATCCATTCTAATTCTTTCACACGATCCATTCTAATTCATTCGTACGATCCATTCTAATTCATTCGTGCAATCCATTCTATTTCATTCGTACGATCCATTCTTACCCATTCGTACGATCCATTCTAATTCATTCACACGAATGTATCCATTCGTACGAATGAATTAGAATAGATTGTACAAATGAATTAGAATGGATCGTACGAATGAATTAGAATGGATCGTACGAAGGAATTAGAATGGATCGTACAAATGAATTAGAATGGATCGTACGAATGAATTAGAATAGATCGTACGAATAAATTAGAATGGATCGTACGAAGGAATTAGAATGGATCGTACGAATGAATTAGAATGGATATATTCGTGCAAATGAATTAGAATGGATCGTATGAATGTATTAGAATGGATCGTATGAGTGAATTAGAATGGATCGTACGAATGAATTAGAATGGATTGTATGAATGAATTAGAATGGATCGTACGAATGAATTAGAATGGATCGTGTGAATGAATTAGAATGGATCGGACGAATGAATTAGAATGGATCGTACAAATGAATTAGAATGGATCGTACGAATGAATTAGAATGGATCGTGCGAATGAATTCGAATGGATCGTACGAATGAATTAGAATCGATACCTTTGTGCAAATGAATTAGAATGGATCGTATGAATGAATTAGAATGGATCGTATGAGTGAATTAGAACAGATAGTACAAAAGAAGTAGAATGGATCGTATGAATGAATTAGAATGGACACATTCGTGCGAATGAATTAGAATGGATCGTATGAATGAATTAGAATAGATTGTGCGAATGAATTAGAATAGATCGTACGAATGAATTAGAATGGATACATTCGTGCGAATAAATTAGAATGGATCGTACGAATGAATTAGAATGTATCGTACGAATGGATTAGAATGGATCCTACGAATGGATTAGAATGGATACCTTTGTGCATATGAATTAGAATGGATCGTATGAATGAATTAGAATGGATCGTAGAATGGATCGTACGAATGAATTAGAATGAATTAGAATGGAACGTACGAATGAATTAGAATATATCATAGGAATGAATTAGAATGGATCGTGCAAATGAATTAGAATGGATACATTCGTGCGAAAGAATTAGAATGGATCGGACGAATGAATTAGAACCGATCGTACGAATGAGTAAGAATGGATCGTACGAATGAAATAGAATAGATCGTACGAATGAATTAGAATGGATCGTACGAAGGAATTAGAATGGATCGTACGAATGAATTAGAATGGATATATTCGTGCAAATGAATTAGAATGGATCGTATGAATGTATTAGAATGGATCGTATGAGTGAATTAGAATGGATCGTCCGAATGAATTAGAATGGATCGTATGAATGAATTAGAATGGATACATTCGTGTGAATGAATTAGAATGGATCGTATGAATGAATTAGAATAGATTTTGTGAATGAATTAGAACTGATCGTACGAATGAATTAGAGTAGATACATTCGTGCGAATGAATTAGAATGAATTAGAATGGATCGGACGAATGAATTAGAATGGATCATACGAATAAATTAGAATGGATCAAATGAATGAATTAGAATGGTTACATTCATGCGAATGAATTAGAATGGATCGTACGAATGGATTAGAATGGATCGTACGAATGGATTAGAGTGGATACATTCGTGCGAATGAATTAGAATGGATCATACGAATAAGTAAGAATAGATCGTACGAATGAAATAGAATGGATTGTACGAATGAATTAGAATGGATCGTGCGAATGAATTTGAATGGATCGTACGAATGAATTAGAATGGATCGTGCTAATGAATTAGAATTGATCGTACGAATGAAATAGAATGGATTGTACGAATGATTTAGAATGGATCATACGAATGAATTAGAATGGATCGTACGAATGTTTTAGAATGGATACATTCGTGCGAATGAATTAGAATAGATCATACGAATGAGTAAGAATGGATCGTACGAATGAAATAGAATGGATTGTACGAATGAATTAGAATGGATTCGTTCGAATGAATTAGAATGGATACATTCGTGCGATCCATTCTAATTCATTCGAACGATCTATTCTAAATCATTCGCACAATCCATTCTATTTCATTCGTACGATCCATTCTTACTCATTGGTACGATCCATTCTAATTCATTCGCACGAATGTATCCATTCTAATTCATTCGTACGAATCCATTCTAATTCATTCGTACAATCTATTCTATTTCATTCGTACGATCCATTCTTACTCATTCGTATGATCCATTCTAATTTATTCGGACGAATATATCCATTCTAATTTATTCGTACGATCCATTCTAATTCATTCGTACGATCCATTCTAATTCATTCGTACGATCCATTCTAATTCATTCGTCCGATCCATTCTAATTCATTCGCACGAATGTATCCATTCTAATTCATTCGTACGATCCATTCTAATCTAGTTCATTCATACGAATGAATTAGAATGGATCGGACGATTGAATTAGAATGGATCGTACGATTCATTCTAATTCATTCGTACGATCCATTCTAATACATTCGTACGATTCATGCTAATTTATTCGCACGATCCTTTCTAATTCATTCGTACGATCCATTCTTATTCATTCATACGATCCATTCTAATTCATTCGCACAATCCATTCTAATTCATTCGTGCAATCCATTCTAATTCATTCGTATGATCTATTCTAACTCATTCGGTGGATCCATTCTAATTCATTCGTACGATCCATTCTAATTCATTCCCACGATCGATTCTAATTTATTCGTACGATCCATTCTAATTCATTCGTACGATCTATTCTAATTCATTCGCACGAATGTAACCATTCTAATTCATTCATACGATTCATTATAATTCATTCGTATGAGCTATTCTAATTCATTCGTACGATCCATTCTAATTCATTCGTACGATCCATTGTAATTCATTCATACAATCCATTTAGATTCATTCGCACAAATGTATCCATTCAAATTCATTCGTACGATCCATTCTAATTCATTCGTACGATCCATTCTAATTCATTCATACGATCTATTCTAATTCATTCATACAATCCATTCTAATTCTTTCACACGATCCATTCTAATTCATTCGTACGATCCATTCTAATTCATTCGTACGATCCATTTTAATTCACTCATACGATCCATTCTAATACATTCATACGATCCATTCTAATTCATTTGCACGAAGATATCCATTCTAATACATTCGTACGATCGATTCTAATTCATTCATACGGTCCATTCTAATTCATTTGCACGAATATATCCATTCTAATTCATTCGTACGATCCATTCTAATTCATTCGTACGATCCATTCTAATTCATTAATATGATCCATTCTAATTCATTCGTACGATCCATTCTAATGAATTAGAATTGATCGTACGAATGAAATAGAATGGATTGCACGAATGATTTATAATGGATCGTACCAATGAATTAGAATTGATCGTGTGAAAGAATTAGAATGGATTGTGTGAATGAATTAGATCCGATCGTACGAATGAATTAGAATGGATCTTACAAATGAATTAGAATGGATCGTACGAATGAAATAGAATGGATTGTACGAATGAATTAGAATGGATACATTCGTGCGAATGAATTAGAATGGATCGTACGAATTAATTAGAATGGATCATACGAATGAATTAGAATGGATCGTACGAATGAATTAGAATGGATCGTGCGAATGAATTAGAATGGATCGTACGAATGAGTTAGAATGGATACATTTGTGCGAATGAATTAGAATGGATCGTACGAATGAATTAGAATGGATCGTACGAATGAATTAGAATGGATCGTGCGAATGAATTAGAATGGATCGTACGAATGAATTAGAATGGATCATGTGAAAGAATTAGAATGGATCGTACGAATGAATTAGAATGGATCGTGCGAATGAATTAGAATAGATCATACGAATGAATTAGAATGGATATATTTGTGCGAATGAATTACAATGGATCGTACGAATGAATTAGAACGGATTGTACGAATGAATTAGAATGGATCGTGCGAATGAATTAGAATGGATCGTACGAATGAATTAGAATGGATTGTACGAATGAATTAGAATGGATCGTGCGAATGAATTAGAATGGATCGTACGAATGAATTAGAATGGATCGTACGAATGAATTAGAATGAATTAGAATGGATCGTGCGAATGAATTAGAATGGATCGTGCGAATGAATTAGAATGAATTAGAATGGATCGTACGAATGAATTAGAATGGATCGTACGAATGAATTAGAATGGATTATACGAATGAATTAGAATGGATCGTGCGAATGAATTAGAATGGATCGTACGAATGAATTAGAATCGATCGTACGAATGAATTAGAATGGATCGTACGAATGAATTAGAATGGATACATTCGTGCGAATGAATTAGAATGGATCGGACGAATGAATTAGAATGGATCGTACGCTCGAATGTATCCATTCTAATCCATTCATACGATCCATTCTAATCCATTCGTACGATACATTCTAATTCATTCGCATGAATGTAACCATTCTAATTCATTCATTTGATCCATTCTAATTCATTTGTACGATCCATTCTAATTCATTCATATGATCCATTCTAATTCATTCGTACGATCCATTCTAATTCATTCGCATGAATGTAACCATTCTAATTCATTCATTTGATCCGTTCTAATTCATTCGTACGATCCATTCTAATTCATTCGTCCGATCCATTCTAATTCATTGGCACGAATGTATCCATTCTAATTCATTCGTACGATCCATTCTAATTCAATCGTACGATCCATTCTAATTCATTCGTAAGATCCATTCTAATTCATTCGTACGATCCATTCTAATTCATTCGTACGATCCATTCTAATTCATTCGCACGATCCATTCTAATTCATTTGCATGAATATATCCATTCTAATTCATTCGTACGATCCATTCTAGTTCCTTCGTACGATCCATTCTAATTCATTCGTACGATCTATTCTAATTCATTCGTACGATTCATTCTAATTCATTCGCACGATCCATTCTAATTCATTCATAGGATCCATTCTAATTCATTCATACGATCTTTTCTAATTCTTTCGCACGAATGTATCCATCTAATTCATTCGCACGAATGTATCCATTCTAATTCATTCGTACGAATCCATTCTAATTCATTCGTACAATCTATTCTATTTCATTCGTACGATCCATTCTAGTTCATTCGTACGATCCATTCTAATTCATTCGTACGTATTTCATTCGTACGATCCATTCTTACTCATTCGTATGATCACTTATGGATACATTCGTGTGAATGAATTAGAATGGATCATACGAATGAGTAAGAATGGATCGTACGAATGAAATAGAATGGATTGTGCGAAGGAATTAGAATGGATCGTAGAATGGATCAGAATAGATCGTGTGAAAGAATTAGAATGGATTGTATGAATGAATTAGAATGAATTCGTACGATCCATTCGAATTCATTCGCACGATCCATTCTAATTCATTCATACGATCCATTCTAATTCTTTCACACGATCTATTCTGATCCATTCTACGATCCATTCTAATTCATTCGCACAATCCATTCTATTTCATTCGTACGATCCATTCTTACCCATTCGTATGATCCATTCTAATTCATTCGCACGAATGTATCCATAATGGATCATACGAATGAGTAAGAATGGATCGTACGAATGAAATAGAATGGATTGTACGAATGAATTAGAATGGATCGTGCGAATGAATTAGAATGGCTCGTACAAATGAATTAGAATGGATCGTACGAATGAATTAGAATAGATCGTACGAATGAATTAGAATGGATCTTACGAATGAAATAGAATGGATTGTACGAATGAATTAGAATGGATCGTACGAATGAAATATAATAGATTGTACGAATG
Organism: Chamaelirium japonicum; assembly: GCA_947650365.1. NCBI lineage: Eukaryota > Viridiplantae > Streptophyta > Magnoliopsida > Liliales > Melanthiaceae > Chamaelirium > Chamaelirium japonicum. The sequence continues at coordinate 980,126 of CANTAL010000077.1, read as the reverse complement.
AATTAGAATGGATCGTACGAATGAATTAGAATGTGTACGAATGAATTAGAATGGATCCTACGAATGAATTAGAATAGATCGTGTGAAAGAATTAGAATGGATTGTATGAATGAATTAGAACGAATTCGTACGATCCATTCGAATTCATTCGCACGATCCATTCTAATTCATTCATACGATCCATTCTAATTCATTCATACAATCCATTCTAATTCTTTCACACGATCCATTCTAATTCATTCGTAGGATCCATTCTAATTCATTCGTACAATCTATTCTATTTCATTCGTACGATCCATTCTTACTCATTCGTATGATCCATTCTAATTCATTCGGATGAATGTATCCATTCTAATTTATTCGTACGATCCATTCTAATTCATTCGTACGATCCATTCTAATTCATTCGTACGATCCATGCTAATTCATTCGTCCGATCCATTATAATTTATTCGCACGAATGTATCCATTCTAATTCATTCGTACGATCCATTCTATTCTAGTTCATTCGTACGATCCATTCTAATTCATTCGTACGATCCATTCTAATTCATTCGTATGATCAATTCTAATTCATTTGCACGAATGTATCCATTCTAATTCATTCGTACGATCCATTCTAATTCATTCATACAATCCATTCACATTCTTTCACACAATCTATTCTAATTCATTCGTAGGATCCATTCTAATTCATTCGTACACATTCTAATTCATTCGTACGATCCATTCTAATTCATTCGTACGATCCATTCTAATTCATTCGAACGATCCATTCTAATTCATTAGCACAAATGTATCCATTCTAATTCATTCGTACGACCCATTCTAATTCATTCGTACGATCCATTCTAATTCATTCGTAAGATCCATTCTGATTCATTCGTACGATCCATTCTAATTCATTCGTACGATCCATTCTAATTCATTCGCGAATGTATCCATTCTAATTCATTCGTATGATCCATTCTAATTCATTCGTACGATCCATTCTAATTCCTTCGTTCGATCCATTCTAATTCATTCGTACGATCTATTCTAATTCATTCGTACGATCCATTCTAATTCCTTCGTACGATCCATTCTAATTTCTTCGTACGATCCATTCTAATTCATTCATACGATCCATTCTAATTCATTCGTACGATCCATTCTAATTAATTCGTATGATCCATTCTAATTAATTCGTACGATCCATTCTAATTCATTCGTATGAATTAGAATGGATCATACGAAGGAATTAGAATGGATCGTACGAATGAATTAGAATGGATCGTACGAAGGAATTAGAATGGATCGTACGAATGAATTAGAATGGATCGTACGAATGAATTAGAATAGATCATACGAATGATTAGAATGGATTGTACGAAGGAATTAGAATGGATCGTACGAATGAATTAGAATGGATCATACGAATGAACTAGAATGGATACATTTGTGCGAATTAATTAGAATGGATCGTACGAATGAATTAGAATGGATACATTCGTGAATGAATTAGAATGGATCGTACGAATGAATTAGAATGGATCGTACGAATGAATTAGAATGGATCTTACGAATGAATTAGAATGGATCATACAAATGACTTAGAATGGATCGTACGAATGAATTAGAATGGATACATTTGTCCGAATGAATTAGAATGGATCGTACGAATGAATTAGAATGGATCATACGGATGAATTAGGATGGATCGTACGAATGAATTAGAATGGATCGTACGAATGAATTAGAATGAATCATACGAATGAATTAGAATGGATCATACGAATGAGTAAGAATGGATCATACGAATGAATTAGAATGGATAATGTGAAAGAATTAGAATGGATCGTACGAATAAATTAGAATGGATCGTGCGAATGAATTAGAATGGATCGTACGAATGAATTAGAATGGATACATTTGTGCAAATGAATTAGAACGGATCGTACGAATGAATTTGAATGGATCGTGTGAAAGAATTAGAATGGATTGTACGAATGAATTAGAATGGATCCGATGAATGAATTAGAATGGATCGTGCGAATGAATTAGAATGGATCGTACGAATGAATTAGAATGGATCAAATGAATGAATTAGAATGTACGAATGGATTAGAATGGATCGTACGAATGGATTAGAATGGATACATTCGTGTGAATGAATTAGAATGGATTGTATGAATGAATTAGAATGGATCGTACGATCCATTCGAATTCATTCGCACGATCCATTCTAATTCATTCGTACGATCCACTCTAATTCATTCATACGATCCATTCTAATTCATTCGTACGATCCATTCTAATTCATTCGTATATTCCATTCTAAGATCCTACGAATGAATTAGAATGGATCGTACCAATGAATTAGAATGGATCGTACGAATGAATTAGAATGGATCGTGCGAATGAATTAGAATGGATACATTCGTGCGAATGAATTAGAATGGATCAGACGAATGAATTAGAATGGATCGTACGAATGAATTAGAATGGATCAAATGAAAGAATTAGAATGGTTACATTCATGTGAATGAATTAGAATGGATCGTACGAATGGATTAGAATTGATCGTACGAATGAACTAAAATGGATACATTCATGCGAATGAATTATAATGGATCGTACGAATGAATTAGAATGGATCGTACGAATGAATTAGAATGGATCTTACGAATGAATTAGAATGGATCGTACGAATAAATTAGAATGGATCGTACGAATGAATTAGAATGGATACATTCGTGCGAATTAATTAGAATGGATCGGAGGAATGAATTAGAATGGATTGTACGAATGAATTAGAATGGATCAAATGAATGAATTAGAATGGTTACATTCATGCGAATGAATTAGAATGGATCGTACGAATGGATCGTACGAATGGATTAGAATGGATACATTCGAGCGAATGAATTAGAATGGATCGTACGAATGAATTAAAATGGATCGTATGAATGGATTAGAATGGATCCTACGAATGGATTAGAATGGATACCTTTGTGCAGAATGGATCGTACGAATGAATTAGAATGGATACATTCGTGCACGATCCATTCTAATTCATTCGCACGAATGTATCCATTCTAATTCATTCGTACGATCCATTCTAATTCATTAATATGATCCATTCTAATTCATTCGTACAATCCATTCTAATTCATTCGTATGATCCATTCTAATTCATTCGGATGAATGTGTCCATTCTAATTTATTCGTACAATCCATTCTAATTCATTCGTATGATCCATTCTAATTCATTCGTACGATCCATTCTAATTCATTTGTCCGATCCATTCTAATTCATTCGCACGAATGTATCCATTCTAATTCATTCGTACGATCCATTCTAATTCATTCGTACGATCCATTGTAATTCATTCGTAAGATCCATTCTAATTCATTCATACGATCCATTCTAATTCATTCGTACGATCCATTCTAATTCATTCGCACGAATGTATCCATTCTAGTTCATTCGTACGATCCATTCAATTTCATTCGTACGATCCATTCTTACTCATTCGTATGATCCATTCTAATTCATTCGGACGAATGTATCCATTCTAATTTATTCGTACGATCCATTCTAATTCATTCATACGATCCATTCTAATTCATTCGTACAATCCATTCTAATTCATTCGTCCGATCCATTCTAATTCATTCGCACGAATGTATCCATTCTAATTCATTCGTACGATCCATTCTAATTCATTCGTAAGATCCATTCTAATTCATTCGTACGATCCATTCTATTTCATTCGCACGAATGTATCCATTCTAGTTCATTCGTACGATCCATTCTAATTCATTCGTACGATCCATTCTAATTCATTCGCACGATCCATTCTAATTCATTCGTACGATCAATTCTAATTCATTCGCACGAATGTATCCATTCTAATTCATTCGTACGATCCAATCTAATTTATTCGTACGATCCATTCTAATTCATTCATACAATCCATTCTAATTCTTTCACACGATCCATTCTAATTCATTCGTAGGATCCATTCTAATTCATTCGTACAATCTATTCTATTTCATTCGTACGATCCATTCTTACTCATTCGTATGATCCATTCTAATTCATTCGCAGGAATGTATCCATTCTAATTCATTCGTACGAATCCATTCTAATTCATTCGTACAATCCATTCTATTTCATTCGTACGATCCATTCTTACTCATTCGTACGATCCATTCTAATTCATTCGTAAGATCCATTCTAATTCATTCGTACGATCCATTCTAATTCATTCGTACGATCCATTCTAATTCACTCATACGATCCATTCTAATACATTCATACGATCCATTCTAATTCATTTGCACGAATATATCCATTCGAATTCATTCGTACGATCCATTCTAATTCCTTCGTACGATCCATTCTAATTCATTCGTACGATCTATTCTAATTCATTCGTACGATCCATTCTAATTCATTCGTACGATCCATTCTAATTCCTTCATATGATCCATTCTAATTCATTCGTACGATCCATTCTAATTCATTCGTACAATCTATTCTAATTGATTCGTACGAATGGATACATTCGTGTGAATGAATTAGAATGGATCTTACGAATGAGTAAGAGTGGATCGTACGAATGAAATAAAATGGATTGCACGAATGAATTAGAATGGATCGTACGAATGAATTAGAATGGATCGTGTGAAAGAATTAGAATGGATTGTATGAATGAATTAGAATGGATCGTACGAAGGAATTCGAATGGATCGTACGAATGAATTAGAATGGATCGTACGAATGAATTAGAATGGATCGTACGAAGGAATTAGAATGGATCGTACGAATGAATTAGAATGGATATATTCGTGCAAATGAATTAGAATGGATCGTATGAATGTATTAGAATGGATCGTATGAGTGAATTAGAATGGATCGTACGAATGAATTAGAATGGATCGTATGAATGAATTAGAATGGATACATTCGTGTGAATGAATTAGAATGGATCGTATGAATGAATTAGAATAGATTTTGTGAATAAATTAGAACTGATCGTACGAATGAATTAGAATGGATACATTCGTGCGAATGAATTAGAATGGATTGTATGAATGAATTAGAATGGATCGTACGAATGAATTAGAATGGATCGTATGAGTGAATTAGAATGGATACGAAGGAATTAGAATGGATCGTACGAATGAATTAGAATGGATCGTACGAAGGAATTAGAATGGATCGTACGAATGAATTAGAATGGATCGTACGAATGAATTAGAAAAGATCGTACGAATGAATTAGAATGGGTCGTACGAAGGAATTAGAATGGATCGTACGAATGAATTAGAATGGATCGTACGAATGAACTAGAATGGATACATTAGTGCGAATGAATTAGAATGGATCGTACGAATGAATTAGAATGGATCGTACGAATGAATTAGAATGGATCTTACGAATGAATTAGAATGGATCGTACGAATGAATTAGAATGGATCGTACGAATGAATTAGAATGGATACATTCGTGCGAATGAATTAGAATGGATCGGACGAATGAATTAGAATGGATCGTACGAATAAATTAGAATGGATACATTCGTCCGAATGAATTAGAATGGATCATACGAATGAGTAAGAATGGATCGTACGAATGTATTAGAATAGATTGTACGAATGAATTAGAATGGATTAGGCGAATGAATTAGAATGGATCGTGTGAAAGAATTAGAATGGATTGTATGAATGAAATTGAATGGATCGTATGAATGAATTAGAATGGATCGTGCGAATGAATTCGAATGGATCGAACGAATTCATTCTAATTCATTCATACAATCCATTCTAATTCTTTCACACGATCTATTCTAATTCATTCGTAGGATCCATTCTAATTCATTCGTACAATCTATTCTATTTCATTCGTACGATCCATTCTTACTCATTCGTATGATCCATTCTAATTCATTCGGACGAATGTATCCATTCTAATTTATTCGTACGATCCATTCTAATTCATTCGTACGATCCATTCTAATTCCTTCGTACGATCCATTCTAATTCATTCGTACAATCCATTCTAATTCACTCATACGATCCATACTAATTCATTCGTACGATCCATTCTAATTCATTCGCACAAATGTATCCATTCTAATTCATTCGTACGAAGGAATTAGAATGGATCGTACGAATGAATTAGAATGGATCGTACAAATGAATTAGAATGGATCGTACGAATGAATTAGAATGGATCGAACGAATGAATTAGAATGGACATATTCATGCAAATGAATTAGAATGGATCGTATGAATGTATTAGAATGGATCGTATGAGTGAATTACAATGGATCGTACGAATGAATTAGAATGGATCGTATGAATAAATTAGAATGGTTACATTCGTGCGAATGAATTAGAATAGATCGTACGAATGAATTAGAATGGATCGTACGAATAAATTAGAATGGATTGTGGGAATGAATTAGAATGGATCGTACGAATGAATGATCCATCCTAATTCATTCATACGATCCATTCTAATTCATTTGCACGAATATATCCATTCTAATTCATTCGTACGATCCATTCTAATTCCTTCGTACGATCCATTCTAATTCCTTCGTACGATCCATTCTATTTCATTCGTATGATCCATTCTAATTCCTTCGTACGATCCATTCTAATTCCTTCGTTTTTATTCTAATTCACTCATACGATCCATTCTAATTCATTCATACGATCTATTCCAATTCATTCATACAATCCATTCTAATTCTTTCACACGATCCATTCTAATTCATTCGTACGATCCATTCTAATTCATTCGCACAATCCATTCTATTTCATTATTACGATCCATTCTTACTCATTGGTACGATCCATTCTAATTCATTCGTACGAATGTATCCATTCTAATTCATTCATACGAATGAATTAGAATGGATCGTGCGAATGAATTAGAATGGATCGTGCGAATGAATTAGAATGGATCGTACGAATGAATTCGAATGGATCGTACGAATGAACTAGAATGGATACATTCGTGCGAATGACATAGAATGGATCGTACGAATGAATTAGAATGGATCGTACGAATGAATTAGAATGGATCTTACGAATGAATTATAATGGATTGTACGAATAAATTAGAATGGATCGTATGAATGGTTTAGAATGGATACATTCGTGCAAATGAATTAGAATGGATCGGACGAATGAATTAGAATGGATCGTACGAATGAATTAGAATGGATCAAATGAATGAATTAGAATAGTTACATTCATGCGAATGAATTAAAATGGATCGTAAGAATGGTTTAGAATGGATCGTACCAATGTATTAGAATGGATACATTCGTGCGAATGAATTAGAATGGATCATACGAATGAGTAAGAATGGATCGTACGAATGAAATAGAATGGATTATACGAATGAATTAGAATGGATCGTGCGAATGAATTTGAATGGATCGTACGAATGAATTAGAATGGATCGTGCTAATGAATTAGAATTGATCGTATGAATGAAATAGAATGGATTGTACGAATGATTTAAAATGGATCGTACGAATGAATTAGAATGGATCGTACGAATAATTTAGAATGGATAAATTCGTGCGAATGAATTAGAATGGATCATACGAATGAGTAAGAATGGATCGTACGAATGAAATAGAATGGATTGTACGAATGAATTAGAATGGATTCGTACGAATGAATTAGAATGGATACATTCGTGCGAATGAATTAGAATGGATCGTACCAATGAGTAAGAATGGATCGTACGAATGAAATAGAACGGATTGTGCGAATGAATTAGAATGGATCGTACGAATGAATTAGAATGGATCGTGTGAAAGAATTAGAATGGATTGTATAAATGAATTAGAATAGATCGTATGAATGAATTAGAATGGATCGTACGAATGAATTAGAATGGATCATATGAATGAATTAGAATGGATCGTACGAATGAATTAGAATGGATACATTCGTGCGAATGAATTAGAATGGATACATTCGTGCGAAAGAATTAGAATAGATCGTATGAATGAATTAGAATGGATCCTATGAATGAATTAGAATGGATCGTGCGAATGAATTAGAATGGATCGTACGAATGAATTAGAATGGATCGTGCTAATGAATTAGAATTGATCGAACGAATGAATTAGCATGGATCGTGCTAATGAATTAGAATGGAACGTACGAATGAATTAAAATGGATCGTGTGAAAGAATTAGAATGGATTATTTGAATGAATTAGAATGAATTCGTACGATCCATTCGAATTCATTCGCACGATCCATTCTAATTCATTCATATGATCCATTCTAATTCATTCATATGATCTATTCTAATTCATTCATACAATCCATTCTAATTCTTTCACACGATCCATTCTAATTCATTCGTAGGATCCATTCTAATTCATTCTTACAATCTATTCTATTTCATTCGTACGATCCATTCTTACACATTCGTATGATCCATTCTAATTCATTCGGACGAATGTATCCATTCTAATTTATTTGTACGATCCATTCTAATTCATTCGTACGATCCATTCTAATTCATTCGTACTATCCATTCTAATTCATTCGTCCGATCCATTCTAATTCATTCGCACGAATGTATCCATTCTAAGTCATTCGTACGATCCATTCTAATTCATTTGTACGATCCATTCTAATTCATTCGTAAGATCCATTCTAATTCATTCGTACGATCCATTCTAATTTATTCGCACGAATGTATCCATTCTAGTTCATTCGTACGATCCATTCTAATTCATTCGTACGATCCATTCTAATTCATTCGCACGATCCATTCTAATTCATTCGTACAATCCGTTCTATTTCATTCGTACGATCCATTCTTACTCATTCGTATGATCCATTATGGATACATTTGTGCGAATGAATTAGAATGGATCATACGAATGAGTAAGAATGGATCGTACGAATGAAATAGAATGGATTGTGCGAATGAATTAGAATGGATCGTAGAATGGATCAGAATAGATCGTGTGAAAGAATTAGAATGGATCGTATGAATGAATTAGAATGGATCGTGCGAATGAATTCGAATGGATCGTACGAATTCATTCTAATTCATTCATACAATCCATTCTAATTCTTTCACACGATCTATTCTGATCCATTCTACGATCTATTCTAATTCATTCGCACAATCCATTCTACTTCATTCGTACGATCCATTCTTACTCATTCGTATGATCCATTCTAATTCATTCGCACGAATGTATCCATAATGGATCATACGAATGAGTAAGAATGGATCGTACGAATGAAATACGTACGAATGAATTAGAATGGATCGTATGAATGAACTAGAATAGATCGTACGAATGAAATAGAATAGATTGTACGAATAAATTAGAATGGATTCGTACGAATGAATTAGAATGGATACATTCGTGCGAATGAATTAGAATGGATACATTCGTGCGAAAGAATTAGAATAGATCGTATGAATGAATTACAATGGATCCTATGAATGAATTAGAATGGATCGTGCGAATGAATTAGAATGGATCGTACGAATGAATTAGAATAGATCGTACGAATGAATTAGAATGGATCGTACGAAGGAATTAGAATGGATCGTACGAATGAATTAGAATGGATATATTCGTGCAAAGGAATTAGAATCGATCGTGCGAATGAATTAGAATGGATCGTACGAATGAATTAGAATGGATCGTACGAATGAATTTGAATGGATCTTACGAATGAATTAGAATGGATCGTACGAATGAATTAGAATGGATCGTACGAATGAATTAGAATGGATACATTCGTGCGAATGAATTAGAATGGATCGGACGAATGAATTAGAATGGATCGTACGAATGAATTAGAATGGATCGTACGAATGAATTAAAATGGATCGTACGAATAAATTAGAGTGGATACATTCGTCCGAATGAATTAGAATGGATCATACGAATGAGTAAGAATGGATCGTACGAATGAAATAGAATGAATCGTACGAATGAACTAGAATGGATACATTCGAGCGAATGAACTAGAATGGATTAGAATAGATCGTACGAATGGATTAGAATGGATACATTCGAGCGAATGAATTAGAATGGATCGTACGAATGAATTAGAATGGATCGTACGAATGGATTAGAATGGATCCTACGAATGGATTAGAATGGATACCTTTGTGCATATGAATTAGAATGGATCGTACGAATGAATTAGAATGGATCATATTAATGAATTAGAGTCGATACATTCGTGCGAATGAATTAGAATGGATCGTACGAATGAATTAGAATGGATCGTGCGAATGAATTAGAATGGATCTTACGAATGAATTAGAATGGATCATACGAATGAATTAGAATAGTTACATTCATGCGAATGAATTAGAATAGATCGTACGAATGAATTAGAATGGATCGTACGAATAAATTAGAATGGATCGTGGGAATGAATTATAATGGATCATACGAATGAATTAGAATGGATCCACCGAATGAGTTCGAATGGATCATACGAATGAATTAGAATGGATTGTACGAATGAATTAGAATGGATTGTGCAAATGAATTAGAATGGATCGTATGAATGAATAAGAATGGATGAAATAGAATGGATCGTATGAATGAATTAGAATGGATACATTCGTGTGAATGAATTAGAATGGATCGTATGAATGAATTAGAATAGATTTTGTGAATGAATTAGAACTGATCGTACGAATGAATTAGAATGGATACATTCGTGCGAATGAATTAGAATGGAATGTATGAATGAATTAGAATGGATCATACGAATGAACTAGAATGGATACATTCGTGCGAATGAATTAGAATGGATCGTACGAATGAATTAGAATGGATCGTACGAATGAATTACAATGAATCTTACGAATGAATTAGAATGGATCGTACGAATGAATTAAAATGGATCGTACGTATGAATTAGAATGGATACATTCGTGCGAATGAATTAGAATGGATCGGACGAATGAATTAGAATGGATCGTACGAATGAATTAGAATGGATCGTACGAATAAATTAGAATGGATATATTCATCCGAATGAATTAGAATGGATCATACGAATGAGTAAGAATGGATCGTACGAATGAAATAGAATAGATTGTACGAATGAATTAGAATGGATCCAATGAAATAATTAGAATGGATCCTGTGAAAGAATTAGAATGGATCGTACGAAGGAATTAGATTGGATCGTACGAATGAATTAGAATGAATCATATGAGTGAATTAGAATGGATAGTGCGAATGAATTAGAATGGATCGTATGAATGAATTAGAATGGATCGTGCGAATGAATTCGAATGGATCGTACGAATGCGTAAGAATGGATCGTACGAATGAAATAGAATGGATCGTACGAATGAATTAGAATGGATCGTATGAATAAATTAGAATGGATACATTCGTCCGAATGAATTAGAATGGATCATACGAATGAGTAAGAATGGATCGTACGAATAAAATAGAATAGATTGTATGAATGAATTAGAATGGATCCTACGAATGAATTAGAATGGATCATGTGAAAGAATTAGAATGGATTGTATGAATGAATTAGAATGGATTGTATGAATGAATTAGAATGGATCCTATGAATGAATTAGAATGTATCGTGCGAATGAATTAGAATGGATCGTACGAATGAATTAGAATGGATCGTGCTAATGAATTAGAATTGATCGAACGAATGAATTAGCATGGATCGTGCTAATGAATTAGAATGGAAAGTATGAATGAATTAGAATGGATCGTGTGAAAGAATTAGAATGGATTGTATGAATGAATTAGAATGAATTCGTACGATCCATTCGAATTCATTCGCACGATCCATTCTAATTCATTCATACGATCCATTCTAATTGATTCATACAATCCATTCTAATTCTTTCACACGATCCATTCTAATTCATTCGTAGGATCCATTCTAATTCATTCGTACAATCTATTCTATTTCATTCGTACGATCCATTCTTACTCATTCGTATGATCCATTCTAATTCATTCGGATGAATGTATCTATTCTAATTTATTCGTACGATCCATTCTAATTCATTCGTACGATCCATTCTAATTCATTCGTACGATCCATTCTAATTCATTCGTCCGATCCATTCTAATTTATTTGCACAAATGTATCCATTCTAATTCATTCGTACAATCCATTCTAATTCATTCGTACTATCCATTCTAATTCATTCATAAGATCCATTCTAATTCATTCGTACGATCCATTCTAATTCATTCGTACGATCCATTCTAATTCATTCGCAGGAATGTATCCATTCTAGTTCATTCGTACGATCCATTCTAATTTATTCATACAATCCATTCTAATTCATTAGAATGGATCGTGTGAATGAATTAGAATGGATCGTACGAATGAATTAGAATAGATTGTATGAATGACTTAGAATGAATTCGTACGATCCATTCGAATTCATTCGCACGATCCATTCTAATTCATTCATATGATAAATTCTAATTCATTCATACAATCCATTCTAATTCTTTCACACGATCCATTCTAATTCATTCGTAGGATCCATTCTAATTCATTCGTACAATCTATTCTATTTCATTCGTACGATCCATTCTTACTCATTGGTACGATCCATTCTAATTCATTCCATTCTAATTCATTCGCTCGAATGTATCCATTCTAATTCATTCGTATGATCCATTCTAATCCATTCGTACGATCCATTCTAATTCATTCGCATGAATGTAACCATTCTAATTCATTCGTACGATCCATTCTAATTCATTCGTACGATCCATTCTAATTCATTCGTACGATCCATTCTAATTCATTCGCACGAATGTATCCATTCTAATTCATTCATATGATCCATTCTAATTCATTCATACAATCCATTCTAATTCTTTCACACGATCCATTCTAATTCATTCGTACGATCCATTCTAATTCATTCGTACAATCCATTCTAATTCATTTGCACGAATGTATCCATTCTAATTCATTCATACGATCCATTCTAATTCATTCGTACGATCCATTCTAATTCCTTTGTACGATCCATTCTAATTCATTCGTACGATCTATTCTAATCATTCGTACGATCCATTCTAATTCATTCGTAAGATCCATTCTAATTCATTCATACGATCTATTCTAATTCATTTTTTACGATCCATTCTAATTCATTCGCACGAATGTATCCATTCTAGTTCATTCGTACGATCCATTCTCATTCATTCGTACGATCCATTCTAATCCATTCGTACAATCCATTCTAATTCTTTCACACGATCCATTCTAATTCATTCGTAGGATCCATTCTAATTCATTCGTACAATCTATTCTTACGATCCATTCGTACGATCCATTCTTACTCATTCGTATGATCCATTATAATTCATTCGGACGAATGTATCCATTCTAGTTTATTCGTACGATCCATTATAATTCATTCGTACGATCCATTCTAATTCATTCGTACGATCCATTCTTACTCATTCGTATGATCCATTCTAATTCATTCGTACGATCCATTCTTATTCATTCGTACGATCGATTCTAATTCATTCGCACTATCCATTCTAATTTATTCGTACGATCCATTCTAATTCATTCGTATGATCCATTCTAATTTATTCGTTCAAATATATCCATTCTAATTCATTCCGTATGATCCATTCTAATTCATTCGTACTATCCATTCTAATTCATTCGTACGAATGTATCCATTCTAATTCATTCGTACGATCCATTCTAATTCATTCATTTGATCCATTCTAATTCATTCGTATGATCCATTCTAATTCATTCGACCGATCCATTCTAATTCATTCTCACGAATGTATCCATTCTAATTCATTCGTACGATCTATTCTAATTCATTCGTACGATCCATTCTAATTCATTCGTAAGATCGATTCTAATTCTTTCGTATGATCCATTCTAATTCATTCGTACGATCCATTCTAATTCATTTGCACGAATGTATCTATTCTAGTTCATTCGTACGATCCATTCTAATTCATTCGTACGATCCATTCTAATTCATTCGCACGATCCATTCTAATTCATTCGTACGATCCATTCTAATTCATTCATACGATCCATTCTATTTCATTCGCACGAATGTATCCATTCTAATTCATTCATACGATCCATTCTACTTCATTCGTACTATCCGTTCTAATTCACTCATACGATCCATTCTAATTCATTCATACGATCCATTCTAATTCATTTGCACGAATATATCCATTCTAATTCATTCGTACGATCCATTCTAATTCCTTCGTACGATCCATTCTAATTCCTTCGTACGATCCATTCTATTTCATTCGTATGATCCATTCTAATTAATTCGTACGATCCATTCTAATTCATTCGTATGAGCCATTCTAATTCATTCGTACGATCCATTCTTACTCATTCGTACGATCCATTCTAATTAGTTCATACAATCCATTCTAATTCATTCCGTACGATCCATTCTAATTCATTCATACGATCTATTCTTTCATACAATCCATTCTAATTCTTTCGTGCGAATGAATTAGAATGGATATCTTTGTGCATATGAATTAGAATGGATCGTACGAATGAATTAGAATGGATCATATTAATGAATTAGAATCGATCGTACGAATGAATTAGAATGGATACATTTGTGCGAATGAATTAGAATGGATCGTGCGAATCAATTTGACTGGATCGTGCGAATGAATAAGAATAGATCATACGAATGAATTAGAATGGATCGTACGAATTAATTAGAATGGGTACATTCGTGCAAATGAATTAGAATGGATTGTATGAATGAATTAGAATGGATCGTACGAATGAATTAGAATGGATCATACGAATTAATTAGAATGGATCGTACGAATGAATTAGAATGGATCGTACGAATGAATTAGAATGGATCGTACGAATGAAATAGAATGGATCGTGCGAATGAATTAGAATGGATCGTACGAATGAATTAGAATGGATACATTTGTGCGAATGAATTAGAATGGATCATACGAATGAATTAGAATGGATCGTGCGAATGAATTAGAATGGATCGTACGAATTAATTAGAATGGATCGTGTGAAAGAATTAGAATGGATCGTACGAATGAATTAGAATGGATCGTGCGAATGAATTAGAATGGATCGTACGAATGAATTAGAATGGATACATTTGCGCGAATGAATTAGAATGGATCGTACGAATGAATTAGAATGGATCGTATGAATGAATTAGAATGGATCGTACGAATGAATTAGAATGGATCGTGCGAATGAATTAGAATGGATCGTACGAATGAATTAGAATGGACCGTACGAATGAACTAGAATGGATACATTCTTGCGAATGAATTAGAATGGATCGTACGAATGAATTAGAATGGATCGTACGAATGAATTAGAATGGATCGTACGAATGGATTAGAATGGATCATACGAATGAATTAGAATGGATCGTTCGAATGAATTAGAATGGATCGAATGAATGAATTAGAATGGATATATTCGAGCGAATGAATTAGAATAGATGGTAGGAATGAATTAGAATGGATTATACGAATGAATTACAATGGATCGTACGAATGAATTAGAATGGATCGTACGAATGAATTGGAATGAATCGTGTGAATGTATTAGAATGGATATATTCATGCGAATGAATTATAATGGATCGTACGAATGGATTAGAATGGATCGTACGAATGAATTAGAATGGATACATTTGTGCGAATGGATTAGAATGGATCGTACGAATGAGTTAGAAAGGATCGTATGAATGAATTAGAATGGATACATTCGTGCGAATGAATTAGAATGGATCGGACGAATGAATTAGAATGGATCGTACGAATGAATTAGAATGGATCAAATGAATGAATTAGAATGGTTACATTCATGCGAATGAATTAGAATGGATCGTACGAATGGATTAGAATGGATCGTACGAATGGATTAGAATGGATACATTCGAGCGAATGAATTAGAATGGATCATACGAATGAATTAGAATGGATCATACGAATGGATTAGAATGGATCCTACGAATGGATTAGAATGGATACCTTTGTGCATATGAATTAGAATGGATCGTACGAATGAATTAGAATGGATCGTACGACTGAATTAGAATGGATCGTACGGATGAATTAGAATAGATCGTATGAATTAATTAGAATGGATCGTACGAAGGAATTAGAATGGATTGTACGAATAAATTAGAATGGATATATTCGTGCAAATGAATTAGAATGGATCGTATGAATGAATTAGAATGCATTGTATGAATGAATTAGAATGGATCGTTTGAATGAATTAGAATGGATCGTGCGAATAAATTCGAATGGATCGCATGATCCATTCGAATAGAATGGATCGTATGAATGAATTAGAATGGATCGGGCGAATGAATTAGAATGGATTGTAGGAATGAATTAGAATGGATCGTATGAATGAATTAGCATGGATCGTATGAATGAATTAGAATGGATCGTGCGAATGAATTAGAATGGATCGTACTAATGAATTAGAATGGATCGTACGAATGAATTAGAATGGATCGTACGAATGAATTAGAATGGATCATACGAATGAATTAGAATAGATCGTACGAATGAATTCGAATGGATCGTACGAAGGAATTAGAATGGATCGTACGAATGAATTAGAATGGATCGGATGAATGAATTAGAATGGATCGTACGAATGAATTAGAATGGATCAAATGAATGAATTAGAATGGTTACATTCATGCGAATGAATTAGAATGGATCATAGGATCGTATGAATGAATTAGAATGGATCGTTCGAATGAATTAGAATAGATCGTATGAATGAATTAGAATGGATCGTACGAATGAATTAGAATGGATCGTACGAATGAATTAGAATAGATCGTACGAATGAATTAGAATGGATCGCACGAAGGAATTAGAATGGATCGTACGAATGAATTAGAATGGATATATTCGTGCAAATGAATTAGAATGGATCGTATGAATATATTAGAATGGATCGTACGAATGAATTAGAATGGATTCGTACGAATGAATTAGAATGGATACATTCGTGCGAATGAATTAGAATGGATCGTACCAATGAGTAAGAATGGATCGTACGAATGAATTAGAATGGATCGTGTGAAAGAATTAGAATGGATTGTATGAATGAATTAGAATGAATTCGTTCGATCAATTCTAATTCATTGGCACGATCCATTCTAATTCATTCGTATGATCCATTCTAATTCCTTCGTACGATCCATTCTAATTCCTTCGTATCCATTCTAATTCACTCATACGATCCATTCTAATTCATTCAAACGATCTATTCTAATTCATTCATACAATCCATTCTAATTCTTTCACACGATCCATTCTAATTCATTCGTACAATCCATTCTAATTCATTCGCACAATCCATTCTATTTCATTCATACGATCAATTCTAATTCATTAGAATGGATCGTACGAATGAATTAGAATTGATCATATTAATGAACTAGAATGGATCGTACAAATGAATTAGAATGGATCGTACGAATGAATTAGAATGGATCTTACAATGAATTAGAATAGATCGTACGAATGAATTAGAATGGATCATACGAATGAATTAGAATGGATCGTACGAATGAATTAGAATGGATCGTACGAATGAATTAGAATGGATCGTACGAATGAACTAGAATGGATCATACGAATGAAATAGAATAGATCGTGTGAAAGAATTAAAATGGATTGTATGAATGAATTAAAATGGATCGTATGAATGGATCGTACGAATGGAATGGATACAATCGTGCGAATGAATTAGAATGGATCGTACGAATGAATTAGAATGGATCATACGAATGAGTAAGAATGGATCGTACGAATGAATTAGAATGGATTGTACGAATGAATTAGAATGGATCGTACGAATAATTAGAA
This sequence comes from Chamaelirium japonicum, assembly GCA_947650365.1. Classification (NCBI taxonomy): domain Eukaryota; kingdom Viridiplantae; phylum Streptophyta; class Magnoliopsida; order Liliales; family Melanthiaceae; genus Chamaelirium; species Chamaelirium japonicum. Next base: position 962,194 of record CANTAL010000077.1, on the reverse strand, counting down.
TGGATACATTCGTCCGAATGAATTAGAATGGATCATACGAATGCATTCTAATTCCTTCGTACGATCCATTCTAATTCCTTCGTACGATCCATTCTATTACATTCGTATGATCCATTCTAATTCCTTCGTACGATCCATTCTAATTCCTTCGTATCCATTCTAATTCACCCATACGATCCATTCTAATCCATTCGTACGATCCATTCTAATTCATTCGCATGAATGTAACCATACTAATTCGTTCATTTGATCCATTCTAATTCATTCGTACGATCCATTCTAATTCATTCGTACGATCCATTGTAATTCATTCATACAATCCATTTAGATTCATTCGCACAAATGTATCCATTCAAATTCATTTGTACGATCCAGTCTAATTCATTCGTACGATCCATTCTAATTCATTCGCACGAATATATCCATTCTAATTCTTTCGTACGATGCATTCTAATTCATTCGTACGATCCATTCTAATTCATTCGTACGATCCATTCTAATTCATTCGTACGATCCATTCTAATTCATTCGCATAAATGTATCCATTCTAATTCATTCGTACAATCCATTCTATTTCATTCGTACGATCCATTCTTACTCATTCGTATGATCCATTCTAATTCATTCGTATGATCCATTCTAATTCATTCGTACGATCCATTCTAATTCATTCATACGATCCATTCTAATTCATTCATACGATCCATTCTAATTCATTCCTACGATCCATTCTAATTCATTCGCCCGATCCATTCTAATTCATTCATACGATCCATTCTATTCGAATGGATCATGCGATCCATTCGAATTCATTCGCATGATCCATTTTAATTCATTCATACGATCCATTCTAATTCATTCACACAATGCATTCTAATTCTTTCACACGATCCATTCTAATTCATTCGTACGATCCATTCTAATTCATTAATATGATCGTTCGAATAAATTAGAATGGATCATACGAATGAATTAGAATGGATACATTTGTGCGAATGAATTAGAATGGATCGTATAAATGAATTAGAATGGATCGTATGAATGAATTAGAATGGATCGTACGAATGAATTAGAATGGATCGTGCGAATGAATTAGAATGGATCGTACGAATGAATTAGAATGGATCGTATGAATGAATTAGAATGGATCATATTAATGAATTAGAATGGATCGTCCGAATGAATTAGAATGGATCATACGAATAAATTAGAATGGATACATTCGTCCGAATGAATTAGAATGGATCATACGAATGAGTAAGAATGGATCGTACGAATGAATAGATTGTACGAATGAATTAGAATGGATCCTACTAATGAATTAGAATAGATCGTGTGAAAGAATGTATTGTACGAATGAACTAGAATGGATCGTACGAATGAGTAAGAATGGATCGTACGAATGAATTAGAATGGAATAGAATAGATTGTACGAATGAATTAGAATGGATCAAACGAATTAATTAGAATGGATCATACAAATGAATTAGAATGGATCGTACGAATGAATTAGAATGGATCGTACGAATGAATTAGAATTGATCGTACGAATGAATTAGAATGGATACATTTGTGCGAATGAATTAGAATGGATCGTACGAATGGATTAGAATGGATCGTACGAATGGATTAGAATGGATACATTCGTGCGAATGCATTAGAATGGATTATATGAATGAATTAGAATGGATCGTACGATCCATTCGAATTCTTTCGCACGATCCATTCTAATTCATTCATACGATCCATTCTAATTCATTCGTACAATCCATTCTAATTCTTTCACACGATCCATTCTAATTCATTCGTGGGATCCATTCTAATTCATTTGTACAATCTATTCTATTTCATTCGTACGATCCATTCTTACTCATTCGTATGATCCATTCTAATTCATTCGGACGAATGTATCCATTCTAATTTATTCGTACGATCCATTCTAATTCATTCGTACGATCTATTCTAATTCATTCGTACGATCCATTCTTACTCATTCGTATGATCCATTCTAATTCATTCGTACGATCCATTCTAATTCATTCGTACGATCCATTCTAATTCATTCGCACAATCTATTCTAATTCATTCGTACGATCCATTCTAATTCATTCGTACGATCGTACGAATGAATTAGAATGGATCGTACGGAATGAATTAGAATGGATTGTATGAATGAATTAGAATGGATTATACGAATGAAATAGAATGGATCGTACAAATGAATTAGAATGGATCGTACGAATGAATTAGAATGGATCATACGAATGAGTAAGAATGGATCGTACAAATGAAATAGAATGGATTGTACGAATGAATTAGAATGGATCGTACGAATGAATTAGAATGGATCGTGTGAAAGAATTGGAATACATTGTATGAATGAATTAGAATGGATCGTATGAATGAATTAGAATGGATCGTGCGAATGAATTCGAATGGATCGCATGATCCATTCGAATAGAATGGATCGTATGAATGAATTAGAATGGATCGGGCGAATGAATTAGAATGGATTGTAGGAATGAATTAGAATGGATCGTATGAATGAATTAGAATGGATCGTATGAATGAATTAGAATGGATCGTGCGAATGAATTAGAATGGATCGTACGAATGAATTAGAATGGATCGTATGAATGAATTAGAATGGATCATACGAATGAATTACATTGGATCATACGAATGAGTAAGAATGGATCGTACGAATGAAATAGAATGGATTGTACAAATGAATAAGAATGGATACATTCATGCGAAGGAATTAGAATGGATCGGACGATTGAATTAGAATGGATCGTACGATTCATTCTAATTCATTCGTACGATCCATTCTAATACATTCGTACGATTCATGCTAATTCATTCGCACGATCCATTCTAATTCATTCGTACGATCCATTCTTATTCATTCATACGATCCATTCTAATTCATTCGCACAATCCATTCTAATTCATTCGTACAATCCATTCTAATTCATTCGTATGATCCATTCTAACTCATTCGGTGGATCCATTCTAATTCATTCGTACGATCCATTCTAATTTATTCCCACAATCCATTCTAATTTATTCGTACGATCCATTCTAATTCATTCGTACGATCTATTCTAATTCATTCGCACGAATGTAACCATTCTAATTCATTCATACCATTCATTCTAATTCATTTGTATGAGCTATTCTAATTCATTCGTACGATCCATTCTAATTCATTCGTACGATCCATTGTAATTCATTCATACAATCCATTTAGATTCATTCACACAAATATATCCATTCAAATTCATTCGTACGATCCAGTCTAATTCATTCGTACGATCCATTCTAATTCCTTCGTACGATCCATTCAAATTCATTCGTACGTTCTATTCTAATTCATTCGTACGATCCATTCTAATTCATTCGTACAATCAATTCTAATTCATTTGTACGATCCATTCTAATTCATCCGTACAATCTATTCTAATTCATTCGTGTGAATGAATTAGAATGGATCGTACGAATGAGTAAGAATGGATCGTACGAATGAAATAGAATGGATTGCACGAATGAATTAGAATGGATCGTACGAATGAATTAGAATGGATCGTGTGAAAGAATTAGAATGGATTGTATGAATGAATTAGAATGGATCGTACGAATGAATTAGAATGGATCGTAATAAGGAATTAGAATGGATCGTACGAATGAATTAGAATGGATCGTACGAATGAATTAGAATAGATCGTACGAATGAAATAGAATGGATCATATGAATGAGTAAGAATGGATCGTATGAATGAATTAGATTGGATACATTTGTGCGAATGAATTAGAATGGATCGTACGAATGAATTAGAATGGATCGTATGAATGAATTAGAATGGATCGTACGAATGAATTAGAATGGATCGTGCGAATGAATTAGAATGGATCGTACGAATGAATTAGAATGGATCGTGTGAAAGAATTAGAATGGATCGTACGAATGAATTAGAATGGATCGTGCGAATGAATTAGAATGGATCGTATGAATGAATTAGAATAGATTTTGTGAATAAATTAGAACTGATCGTACAAATGAATTAGAATGGATCGTACGAATGAATTAGAATGGATACATTTGTGCGAATGAATTAGAATGGATCGTACGAATGAATTAGAATGGATCGTATTAATGAATTAGAATGGATATATTCGTGCGAATGAATTAGAATGGATCGTGCGAATCAATTAGACTGGATCGTGCGAATGAATAAGAATGGATCATACGAATGAATTAGAATGGATCGTACGAATTAATTAGAATGGATACATTCGTGCGAATGAATTAGAATGGATTGTATGAATGAATTAGAATGGATCGTACGAATGAATTAGAATGGATCATACGAATGAATTAGAATGGATCGTACGAATGAATTAGAATGGATCGTACGAATGAACTAGAATGGATCGTACGAATGAAATAGAATAGATTGTACGAATGAATTAGAATGGATTCGTACGAATGAATTAGAATGGATACATTCGTGCAAATGAATTAGAATGGATACATTCGTGCGAAAGAATTAGAATAGATCGTATGAATGAATTAGAATGGATCCTATGAATGAATTAGAATGGATCGTGCGAATGAATTAGAATGGATCGTACGAATGAATTAGAATGGATCGTGCTAATGAATTAGAATTGATCGAACGAATGAATTAGCATGGATCGTGCTAATGAATTAGAACGGATCGTACGAATGAATTAGAATGGATCAAATGAATGAATTAGAATGGTTACATTCATGCGAATGAATTAGAATGGATCGTATGAATGGATTAGAATGGATCATACGAATGGATTAGAATGGATACATTCGAGCAAATGAATTAGAATGGATCATACGGAATGAATTAGAATGGATTGTATGAATTAATTAGAATGAATCGTGCGAATGAATTAGAATGGATCGTACGAATGAATTAGAATGGATCTTACGAATGAATTAGAATGGATCGTACGAATGAGTAAGAATGGATCGTACGAATGAAATAGAATGGATTGTACGAATGAATTAGAGTGGATTCGTACGAATGAATTAGATTGGATACATTCGTGCGAATGAATTAGAATGGATCATACGAATGAGTAAGAATGGATCGTACGAATGAAATAGAATAGATTGTACGAATAAATAAGAATGGATCCTACGAATGAATTAGAAAGGATCGTGTGAAAGAATTAGAATGGATTGTATGAATGAATTAGAATGGATCGTACGAATGAATTAGAATGGATCGTATGAATGAATTAGAATGGATACATTCGTGCGAATGAATTAGAATTGATCGTACGAATGAATTAGAATGGATCGTGCGAATGAATTAGAATGGATCATACGAATGAATTAAAATGGATCGTATGAATGAACTAGAATGGATACATTCGTGCGAATGAATTAGAATGGATCGTACGAATGAATTAGAATGGATCGTACGAATGAATTAGAATGGATCGTACGAAGGAATTAGAATGGATCGTACGAATGAATTAGAATGGATCGTACGAATGAATTAGAAAAGATCGTACGAATGAATTAGAATGGGTCGTACGAAGGAATTAGAATGGATCGTACGAATGAATTAGAATGGATCGTACGAATGAACTAGAATGGATACATTAGTGCGAATGAATTAGAATGGATCGTACGAATGAATTAGAATGGATCGTACGAATGAATTAGAATGGATCTTACGAATGAATTAGAATGGATCGTACGAATGAATTAGAATGGATCGTACGAATGAATTAGAATGGATACATTCGTGCGAATGAATTAGAATGGATCGGACGAATGAATTAGAATGGATCGTACGAATAAATTAGAATGGATACATTCGTCCGAATGAATTAGAATGGATCATACGAATGAGTAAGAATGGATCGTACGAATGTATTAGAATAGATTGTACGAATGAATTAGAATGGATTAGGCGAATGAATTAGAATGGATCGTGTGAAAGAATTAGAATGGATTGTATGAATGAAATAGAATGGATCGTATGAATGAATTAGAATGGATCGTGCGAATGAATTCGAATGGATCGAACGAATTCATTCTAATTCATTCATACAATCCATTCTAATTCTTTCACACGATCTATTCTAATTCATTCGTAGGATCCATTCTAATTCATTCGTACAATCTATTCTATTTCATTCGTACGATCCATTCTTACTCATTCGTATGATCCATTCTAATTCATTCGGACGAATGTATCCATTCTAATTTATTCGTACGATCCATTCTAATTCATTCGTACGATCCATTCTAATTCCTTCGTACGATCCATTCTAATTCATTCGTACGATCCATTCTAATTCATTCATACGATCCATACTAATTCATTCGTATGATCCATTCTAATTCATTCGCACAAATGTATCCATTCTAATTCATTCGTACGAAGGAATTAGAATGGATCGTACGAATGAATTAGAATGGATCGTACAAATGAATTAGAATGGATCGTACGAATGAATTAGAATGGAACGAACGAATGAATTAGAATGGATATATTCGTGCAAATGAATTAGAATGGATCGTATGAATGTATTAGAATGGATCGTATGAGTGAATTACAATGGATCGTACGAATGAATTAGAATGGATCGTATGAATAAATTAGAATGGTTACATTCGTGCGAATGAATTAGAATAGATCGTACGAATGAATTAGAATGGATCGTACGAATAAATTAGAATGGATTGTGGGAATGAATTAGAATGGATCGTACGAATGAATGATCCATTCTAATTCATTCATACGATCCATTCTAATTCATTTGCACGAATATATCCATTCTAATTCATTCGTACGATCCATTCTAATTCCTTCGTACGATCCATTCTAATTCCTTCGTACGATCCATTCTATTTCATTCGTATGATCCATTCTAATTCCTTCGTACGATCCATTCTAATTCCTTCGTTTTTATTCTAATTCACTCATACGATCCATTCTAATTCATTCATACGATCTATTCCAATTCATTCATACAATCCATTCTAATTCTTTCACACGATCCATTCTAATTCATTCGTACGATCCATTCTAATTCATTCGCACAATCCATTCTATTTCATTATTACGATCCATTCTTACTCATTGGTACGATCCATTCTAATTCATTCGTACGAATGTATCCATTCTAATTCATTCATACGAATGAATTAGAATGGATCGTGCGAATGAATTAGAATGGATCGTGCGAATGAATTAGAATGGATCGTACGAATGAATTAGAATGGATCGTACGAATGAACTAGAATGGATACATTCGTGCGAATGACATAGAATGGATCGTACGAATGAATTAGAATGGATCGTACGAATGAATTAGAATGGATCTTACGAATGAATTATAATGGATCGTACGAATAAATTAGAATGGATCGTATGAATGGTTTAGAATGGATACATTCGTGCAAATGAATTAGAATGGATCGGACGAATGAATTAGAATGGATCGTACGAATGAATTAGAATGGATCAAATGAATGAATTAGAATAGTTACATTCATGCGAATGAATTAAAATGGATCGTAAGAATGGTTTAGAATGGATCGTACCAATGGATTAGAATGGATACATTCGTGCGAATGAATTAGAATGGATCATACGAATGAGTAAGAATGGATCGTACGAATGAAATAGAATGGATTATACGAATGAATTAGAATTGATCGTGCGAATGAATTTGAATGGATCGTACGAATGAATTAGAATGGATCGTGCTAATGAATTAGAATTGATCGTATGAATGAAATAGAATGGATTGTACGAATGATTTAAAATGGATCGTACGAATGAATTAGAATGGATCGTACGAATAATTTAGAATGGATAAATTCGTGCGAATGAATTAGAATGGATCATACGAATGAGTAAGAATGGATCGTACGAATGAAATAGAATGGATTGTACGAATGAATTAGAATGGATTCGTACGAATGAATTAGAATGGATCGTACCAATGAGTAAGAATGGATCGTACGAATGAAATAGAACGGATTGTGCGAATGAATTAGAATGGATCGTACGAATGAATTAGAATGGATCGTGTGAAAGAATTAGAATGGATTGTATAAATGAATTAGAATAGATCGTATGAATGAATTAGAATGGATCGTACGAATGAATTAGAATGGATCATATGAATGAATTAGAATGGATCGTACGAATGAATTAGAATGGATACATTCGTGCGAATGAATTAGAATGGATACATTCGCGCGAAAGAATTAGAATAGATCGTATGAATGAATTAGAATGGATCCTATGAATGAATTAGAATGGATCGTGCGAATGAATTAGAATGGATCGTACGAATGAATTAGAATGGATCGTGCTAATGAATTAGAATTGATCGAACGAATGAATTAGCATGGATCGTGCTAATGAATTAGAATGGAACGTACGAATGAATTAAAATGGATCGTGTGAAAGAATTAGAATGGATTGTTTGAATGAATTAGAATGAATTCGTACGATCCATTCGAATTCATTCGCACGATCCATTCTAATTCATTCATATGATCCATTCTAATTCATTCATATGATCTATTCTAATTCATTCATACAATCCATTCTAATTCTTTCACACGATCCATTCTAATTCATTCGTAGGATCCATTCTAATTCATTCTTACAATCTATTCTATTTCATTCGTACGATCCATTCTTACACATTCGTATGATCCATTCTAATTCATTCGGACGAATGTATCCATTCTAATTTATTTGTACGATCAATTCTAATTCATTCGTACGATCCATTCTAATTCATTCGTACTATCCATTCTAATTCATTCGTCCGATCCATTCTAATTCATTCGCACGAATGTATCCATTCTAAGTCATTCGTACGATCCATTCTAATTCATTCGTACGATCCATTCTAATTCATTCGTAAGATCCATTCTAATTCATTCGTACGATCCATTCTAATTTATTCGCACGAATGTATCCATTCTAGTTCATTCGTACGATCCATTCTAATTCATTCGTACGATCCATTCTAATTCATTCGCACGATCCATTCTAATTCATTCGTACAATCCGTTCTATTTCATTCGTACGATCCATTCTTACTCATTCGTATGATCCATTATGGATACATTTGTGCGAATGAATTAGAATGGATCATACGAATGAGTAAGAATGGATCGTACGAATGAAATAGAATGGATTGTGCGAATGAATTAGAATGGATCGTAGAATGGATCAGAATAGATCGTGTGAAAGAATTAGAATGGATCGTATGAATGAATTAGAATGGATCGTGCGAATGAATTCGAATGGATCGTACGAATTCATTCTAATTCATTCATACAATCCATTCTAATTCTTTCACACGATCTATTCTGATCCATTCTACGATCCATTCTAATTCATTCGCACAATCCATTCTACTTCATTCGTACGATCCATTCTTACTCATTCGTATGATCCATTCTAATTCATTCGCACGAATGTATCCATAATGGATCATACGAATGAGTAAGAATGGATCGTACGAATGAAATACGTACGAATGAATTAGAATGGATCGTACAAATGAACTAGAATAGATCGTACGAATGAAATAGAATAGATTGTACGAATAAATTAGAATGGATTCGTACGAATGAATTAGAATGGATACATTCGTGCGAATGAATTAGAATGGATACATTCGTGCGAAAGAATTAGAATAGATCGTATGAATGAATTACAATGGATCCTATGAATGAATTAGAATGGATCGTGCGAATGAATTAGAATGGATCGTACGAATGAATTAGAATGGATCGTACGAAGGAATTAGAATGGATCGTACGAATGAACTAGAATGGATATATTCGTGCAAAGGAATTAGAATCGATCGTGCGAATGAATTAGAATGGATCGTACGAATGAATTAGAATGGATCGTACGAATGAATTTGAATGGATCTTACGAATGAATTAGAATGGATCGTACGAATGAATTAGAATGGATCGTACGAATGAATTAGAATGGATACATTCGTGCGAATGAATTAGAATGGATCGGACGAATGAATTAGAATGGATCGTACGAATGAATTAGAATGGATCGTACGAATGAATTAAAATGGATCGTACGAATAAATTAGAGTGGATACATTCGTCCGAATGAATTAGAATGGATCATACGAATGAGTAAGAATGGATCGTACGAATGAAATAGAATGAATCGTACGAATGAACTAGAATGGATACATTCGAGCGAATGAACTAGAATGGATTAGAATAGATCGTACGAATGGATTAGAATGGATACATTCGAGCGATTGAATTAGAATGGATCGTACGAATGAATTAGAATGGATCGTACGAATGGATTAGAATGGATCCTACGAATGGATTAGAATGGATACCTTTGTGCATATGAATTAGAATGGATCGTACGAATGAATTAGAATGGATCATATTAATGAATTAGAGTCGATACATTCGTGCGAATGAATTAGAATGGATCGTACGAATGAATTAGAATGGATCGTGCGAATGAATTAGAATGGATCTTACGAATGAATTAGAATGGATCATACGAATGAATTAGAATAGTTACATTCATGCGAATGAATTAGAATAGATCGTACGAATGAATTAGAATGGATCGTACGAATAAATTAGAATGGATCGTGGGAATGAATTAGAATGGATCATACGAATGAATTAGAATGGATCCACCGAATGAGTTCGAATGGATCATACGAATGAATTAGAATGGATTGTACGAATGAATTAGAATGGATTGTGCGAATGAATTAGAATGGATCGTATGAATGAATAAGAATGGATGAAATAGAATGGATCGTATGAATGAATTAGAATGGATACATTCGTGTGAATGAATTAGAATGGATCGTATGAATGAATTAGAATAGATTTTGTGAATGAATTAGAACTGATCGTACGAATGAATTAGAATGGATACATTCGTGCGAATGAATTAGAATGGAATGTATGAATGAATTAGAATGGATCATACGAATGAACTAGAATGGATACATTCGTGCGAATGAATTAGAATGGATCGTACGAATGAATTAGAATGGATCGTACGAATGAATTACAATGGATCTTACGAATGAATTAGAATGGATCGTACGAATGAATTAAAATGGATCGTACGTATGAATTAGAATGGATACATTCGTGCGAATGAATTAGAATGGATCGGACGAATGAATTAGAATGGATCGTACGAATGAATTAGAATGGATCGTACGAATAAATTAGAATGGATATATTCATCCGAATGAATTAGAATGGATCATACGAATGAGTAAGAATGGATCGTACGAATGAAATAGAATAGATTGTACGAATGAATTAGAATGGATCCTACGAAATAATTAGAATGGATCCTGTGAAAGAATTAGAATGGATCGTACGAAGGAATTAGATTGGATCGTACGAATGAATTAGAATGAATCATATGAGTGAATTAGAATGGATAGTGCGAATGAATTAGAATGGATTGTATGAATGAATTAGAATGGATCGTGCGAATGAATTCGAATGGATCGTACGAATGAGTAAGAATGGATCGTACGAATGAAATAGAATGGATCGTACGAATGAATTAGAATGGATCGTATGAATAAATTAGAATGGATACATTCGTCCGAATGAATTAGAATGGATCATACGAATGAGTAAGAATGGATCGTACGAATGAAATAGAATAGATTGTATGAATGAATTAGAATGGATCCTACGAATGATTTAGAATGGATCATGTGAAAGAATTAGAATGGATTGTATGAATGAATTAGAATGGATTGTATGAATGAATTAGAATGGATCCTATGAATGAATTAGAATGTATCGTGCGAATGAATTAGAATGGATCGTACGAATGAATTAGAATGGATCGTGCTAATGAATTAGAATTGATCGAACGAATGAATTAGCATGGATCGTGCTAATGAATTAGAATGGAAAGTATGAATGAATTAGAATGGATCGTGTGAAAGAATTAGAATGGATTGTATGAATGAATTAGAATGAATTCGTACGATCCATTCGAATTCATTCGCACGATCCATTCTAATTCATTCATACGATCCATTCTAATTGATTCATACAATCCATTCTAATTCTTTCACACGATCCATTCTAATTCATTCGTAGGATCCATTCTAATTCATTCGTACAATCTATTCTATTTCATTCGTACGATCCATTCTTACTCATTCGTATGATCCATTCTAATTCATTCGGATGAATGTATCTATTCTAATTTATTCGTACGATCCATTCTAATTCATTCGTACGATCCATTCTAATTCATTCGTACGATCCATTCTAATTCATTCGTCCGATCCATTCTAATTTATTTGCACAAATGTATCCATTCTAATTCATTCGTACGATCCATTCTAATTCATTCGTACTATCCATTCTAATTCATTCATAAGATCCATTCTAATTCATTCGTACGATCCATTCTAATTCATTCGTACGATCCATTCTAATTCATTCGCACGAATGTATCCATTCTAGTTCATTCGTACGATCCATTCTAATTTATTCATACAATCCATTCTAATTCATTAGAATGGATCGTGTGAATGAATTAGAATGGATCGTACGAATGAATTAGAATAGATTGTATGAATGACTTAGAATGAATTCGTACGATCCATTCGAATTCATTCGCACGATCCATTCTAATTCATTCATATGATAAATTCTAATTCATTCATACAATCCATTCTAATTCTTTCACACGATCCATTCTAATTCATTCGTAGGATCCATTCTAATTCATTCGTACAATCTATTCTATTTCATTCGTACGATCCATTCTTACTCATTGGTACGATCCATTCTAATTCATTCCATTCTAATTCATTCGCTCGAATGTATCCATTCTAATTCATTCGTATGATCCATTCTAATCCATTCGTACGATCCATTCTAATTCATTCGCATGAATGTAACCATTCTAATTCATTCGTACGATCCATTCTAATTCATTCGTACGATCCATTCTAATTCATTCGTACGATCCATTCTAATTCATTCGCACGAATGTATCCATTCTAATTCATTCATATGATCCATTCTAATTCATTCATACAATCCATTCTAATTCTTTCACACGATCCATTCTAATTCATTCGTACGATCCATTCTAATTCATTCGTACAATCCATTCTAATTCATTTGCACGAATGTATCCATTCTAATTCATTCATACGATCCATTCTAATTCATTCGTACGATCCATTCTAATTCCTTTGTACGATCCATTCTAATTCATTCGTACGATCTATTCTAATCATTCGTACGATCCATTCTAATTCATTCGTAAGATCCATTCTAATTCATTCATACGATCTATTCTAATTCATTTTTTACGATCCATTCTAATTCATTCGCACGAATGTATCCATTCTAGTTCATTCGTACGATCCATTCTCATTCATTCGTACGATCCATTCTAATCCATTCGTACAATCCATTCTAATTCTTTCACACGATCCATTCTAATTCATTCGTAGGATCCATTCTAATTCATTCGTACAATCTATTCTTACGATCCATTCGTACGATCCATTCTTACTCATTCGTATGATCCATTATAATTCATTCGGACGAATGTATCCATTCTAGTTTATTCGTACGATCCATTATAATTCATTCGTACGATCCATTCTAATTCATTCGTACGATCCATTCTTACTCATTCGTATGATCCATTCTAATTCATTCGTACGATCCATTCTTATTCATTCGTACGATCGATTCTAATTCATTCGCACTATCCATTCTAATTTATTCGTACGATCCATTCTAATTCATTCGTATGATCCATTCTAATTTATTCGTTCAAATATATCCATTCTAATTCATTCCGTATGATCCATTCTAATTCATTCGTACTATCCATTCTAATTCATTCGTACGAATGTATCCATTCTAATTCATTCGTACGATCCATTCTAATTCATTCATTTGATCCATTCTAATTCATTCGTATGATCCATTCTAATTCATTCGACCGATCCATTCTAATTCATTCTCACGAATGTATCCATTCTAATTCATTCGTACGATCTATTCTAATTCATTCGTACGATCCATTCTAATTCATTCGTAAGATCGATTCTAATTCTTTCGTATGATCCATTCTAATTCATTCGTACGATCCATTCTAATTCATTTGCACGAATGTATCTATTCTAGTTCATTCGTACGATCCATTCTAATTCATTCGTACGATCCATTCTAATTCATTCGCACGATCCATTCTAATTCATTCGTACGATCCATTCTAATTCATTCATACGATCCATTCTATTTCATTCGCACGAATGTATCCATTCTAATTCATTCATACGATCCATTCTACTTTATTCGTACTATCCGTTCTAATTCACTCATACGATCCATTCTAATTCATTCATACGATCCATTCTAATTCATTTGCACGAATATATCCATTCTAATTCATTCGTACGATCCATTCTAATTCCTTCGTACGATCCATTCTAATTCCTTCGTACGATCCATTCTAATTCCTTCGTACGATCCATTCTATTTCATTCGTATGATCCATTCTAATTAATTCGTACGATCCATTCTAATTCATTCGTATGATCCATTCTAATTCATTCGTACGATCCATTCTTACTCATTCGTACGATCCATTCTAATTAGTTCATACAATCCATTCTAATTCATTCCGTACGATCCATTCTAATTCATTCATACGATCTATTCTTTCATACAATCCATTCTAATTCTTTCGTGCGAATGAATTAGAATGGATATCTTTGTGCATATGAATTAGAATGGATCGTACGAATGAATTAGAATGGATCATATTAATGAATTAGAATCGATCGTACGAATGAATTAGAATGGATACATTTGTGCGAATGAATTAGAATGGATCGTGCGAATCAATTTGACTGGATCGTGCGAATGAATAAGAATAGATCATACGAATGAATTAGAATGGATCGTACGAATTAATTAGAATGGGTACATTCGTGCGAATGAATTAGAATGGATTGTATGAATGAATTAGAATGGATCGTACGAATGAATTAGAATGGATCATACGAATTAATTAGAATGGATCGTACGAATGAATTAGAATGGATCGTACGAATGAATTAGAATGGATCGTACGAATGAAATAGAATGGATCGTGCGAATGAATTAGAATGGATCGTACGAATGAATTAGAATGGATACATTTGTGCGAATGAATTAGAATGGATCGTACGAATGAATTAGAATGGATCGTGCGAATGAATTAGAATGGATCGTACGAATGAATTAGAATGGATCGTGTGAAAGAATTAGAATGGATCGTACGAATGAATTAGAATGGATCGTGCGAATCAATTAGAATGGATCGTACGAATGAATTAGAATGGATACATTTGTGCGAATGAATTAGAATGGATCGTACGAATGAATTAGAATGGATCGTACGAATGAATTAGAATGGATCGTACGAATGAATTAGAATGGATACATTCGTGCGAATGAATTAGAATGGATCGTACGAATGAATTAGAATGGATCGTGCGAATGAATTAGAATGGATCGTACGAATGAATTAGAATGGACCGTACGAATGAACTAGAATGGATACATTCTTGCGAATGAATTAGAATGGATCGTACGAATGAATTAGAATGGATCGTACGAATGAATTAGAATGGATCGTACGAATGGATTAGAATGGATCATACGAATGAATTAGAATGGATCGTTCGAATGAATTAGAATGGATCGAATGAATGAATTAGAATGGATATATTCGAGCGAATGAATTAGAATAGATGGTAGGAATGAATTAGAATGGATTATACGAATGAATTACAATGGATCGTACGAATGAATTAGAATGGATCGTACGAATGAATTGGAATGAATCGTGTGAATGTATTAGAATGGATATATTCATGCGAATGAATTAGAATGGATCGTACGAATGGATTAGAATGGATCGTACGAATGAATTAGAATGGATACATTTGTGCGAATGGATTAGAATGGATCGTACGAATGAGTTAGAAAGGATCGTATGAATGAATTAGAATGGATACATTCGTGCGAATGAATTAGAATGGATCGGACGAATGAATTAGAATGGATCGTACGAATGAATTAGAATGGATCAAATGAATGAATTAGAATGGTTACATTCATGCGAATGAATTAGAATGGATCGTACGAATGGATTAGAATGGATCGTACGAATGGATTAGAATGGATACATTCGAGCGAATGAATTAGAATGGATCATACGAATGAATTAGAATGGATCATACGAATGGATTAGAATGGATCCTACGAATGGATTAGAATGGATACCTTTTTGCATATGAATTAGAATGGATCGTACGAATGAATTAGAATGGATCGTACGACTGAATTAGAATGGATCGTACAGATGAATTAGAATAGATCGTACGAATTAATTAGAATGGATCGTACGAAGGAATTAGAATGGATCGTACGAATAAATTAGAATGGATATATTCGTGCAAATGAATTAGAATGGATCGTATGAATGAATTAGAATGCATTGTATGAATGAATTAGAATGGATCGTTTGAATGAATTAGAATGGATCGTGCGAATAAATTCGAATGGATCGCATGATCCATTCGAATAGAATGGATCGTATGAATGAATTAGAATGGATCGGGCGAATGAATTAGAATGGATTGTAGGAATGAATTAGAATGGATCGTATGAATGAATTAGCATGGATCGTATGAATGAATTAGAATGGATCGTGCGAATGAATTAGAATGGATCGTACTAATGAATTAGAATGGATCGTACGAATGAATTAGAATGGATCGTACGAATGAATTAGAATGGATCATACGAATGAATTAGAATAGATCGTACGAATGAATTAGAATGGATCGTACGAAGGAATTAGAATGGATCGTACGAATGAATTAGAATGGATCGGATGAATGAATTAGAATGGATCGTACGAATGAATTAGAATGGATCAAATGAATGAATTAGAATGGTTACATTCATGCGAATGAATTAGAATGGATCATAGGATCGTATGAATGAATTAGAATGGATCGTTCGAATGAATTAGAATAGATCGTATGAATGAATTAGAATGGATCGTACGAATGAATTAGAATGGATCGTACGAATGAATTAGAATAGATCGTACGAATGAATTAGAATGGATCGCACGAAGGAATTAGAATGGATCGTACGAATGAATTAGAATGGATATATTCGTGCAAATGAATTAGAATGGATCGTATGAATATATTAGAATGGATCGTACGAATGAATTAGAATGGATTCGTACGAATGAATTAGAATGGATACATTCGTGCGAATGAATTAGAATGGATCGTACCAATGAGTAAGAATGGATCGTACGAATGAATTAGAATGGATCGTGTGAAAGAATTAGAATGGATTGTATGAATGAATTAGAATGAATTCGTTCGATCAATTCTAATTCATTGGCACGATCCATTCTAATTCATTCGTATGATCCATTCTAATTCCTTCGTACGATCCATTCTAATTCCTTCGTATCCATTCTAATTCACTCATACGATCCATTCTAATTCATTCAAACGATCTATTCTAATTCATTCATACAATCCATTCTAATTCTTTCACACGATCCATTCTAATTCATTCGTACAATCCATTCTAATTCATTCGCACAATCCATTCTATTTCATTCATACGATCAATTCTAATTCATTAGAATGGATCGTACGAATGAATTAGAATTGATCACATTAATGAACTAGAATGGATCGTACAAATGAATTAGAATGGATCGTACGAATGAATTAGAATGGATCTTACAATGAATTAGAATAGATCGTACGAATGAATTAGAATGGATCATACGAATGAATTAGAATGGATCGTACGAATGAATTAGAATGAATTAGAATGGATCGTACGAATGAATTAGAATGGATCGTACGAATGAATTAGAATGGATCATACGAATGAAATAGAATAGATCGTGTGAAAGAATTAAAATGGATTGTATGAATGAATTAAAATGGATCGTATGAATGGATCGTACGAATGGAATGGATACAATCGTGCGAATGAATTAGAATGGATCGTACGAATGAATTAGAATGGATCATACGAATGAGTAAGAATGGATCGTACGAATGAATTAGAATGGATTGTACGAATGAATTAGAATGGATCGTACGAATAAATTAGAATGGATACATTCGTCCGAATGAATTAGAATGGATCATACGAATGCATTCTAATTCCTTCGTACGATCCATTCTAATTCCTTCGTATGATCCATTCTATTACATTCGTATGATCCATTCTAATTCCTTCGTACGATCCATTCTAATTCCTTCGTATCCATTCTAATTCACCCATACGATCCATTCTAATCCATTCGTACGATCCATTCTAATTCATTCGCATGAATGTAACCATACTAATTCGTTCATTTGATCCATTCTAATTCATTCGTACGATCCATTCTAATTCATTCGTACGATCCATTGTAATTCATTCATACAATCCATTTAGATTCATTCGCACAAATGTATCCATTCAAATTCATTTGTACGATCAAGTCTAATTCATTCGTACGATCCATTCTAATTCATTCGCACGAATATATCCATTCTAATTCTTTCGTACGATGCATTCTAATTCATTCGTACGATCCATTCTAATTCATTCGTACGATCCATTCTAATTCATTCGTACGATCCATTCTAATTCATTCGCATGAATGTATCCATTCTAATTCATTCGTACAATCCATTCTATTTCATTCGTACGATCCATTCTTACTCATTCGTATGATCCATTCTAATTCATTCGTATGATCCATTCTAATTCATTCGTACGATCCATTCTAATTCATTCATACGATCCATTCTAATTCATTCCTACAATCCATTCTAATTCATTCGCCCGATCCATTCTAATTCATTCATACGATCCATTCTATTCGAATGGATCATGCGATCCATTCGAATTCATTCGCATGATCCATTTTAATTCATTCATACGATCCATTCTAATTCATTCACACAATGCATTCTAATTCTTTCACACGATCCATTCTAATTCATTCGTACGATCCATTCTAATTCATTAATATGATCGTTCGAATAAATTAGAATGGATCATACGAATGAATTAGAATGGATACATTTGTCCGAATGAATTAGAATGGATCGTATAAATGAATTAGAATGGATCGTATGAATGAATTGGAATGGATCGTACGAATGAATTAGAATGGATCGTGCGAATGAATTAGAATGGATCGTACGAATGAATTAGAATGGATCGTATGAATGAATTAGAATGGATCATATTAATGAATTAGAATGGATCGTCCGAATGAATTAGAATGGATCATACGAATAAATTAGAATGGATACATTCGTCCGAATGAATTAGAATGGATCATACGATTGAGTAAGAATGGATCGTACGAATGAATAGATTGTACGAATGAATTAGAATGGATCCTACTAATGAATTAGAATATATCGTGTGAAAGAATGTATTGTACGAATGAACTAGAATGGATCGTACGAATGAGTAAGAATGGATCGTACGAATGAATTAGAATAGAATAGAATAGATTGTACGAATGAATTAGAATGGATCAAACGAATTAATTAGAATGGATCATACAAATGAATTAGAATGGATCGTACGAATGAATTAGAATGGATCGTACGAATGAATTAGAATTGATCGTACGAATGAATTAGAATGGATACATTTGTGCGAATGAATTAGAATGGATCGTACGAATGGATTAGAATGGATCGTACGAATGGATTAGAATGGATACATTCGTGCGAATGCATTAGAATGGATTATATGAATGAATTAGAATGGATCGTACGATCCATTCGAATTCTTTCGCACGATCCATTCTAATTCATTCATACGATCCATTCTAATTCATTCGTACAATCCATTCTAATTCTTTCACACGATCCATTCTAATTCATTCGTGGGATCCATTCTAATTCATTTGTACAATCTATTCTATTTCATTCGTACGATCCATTCTTACTCATTCGTATGATCCATTCTAATTCATTCGGACGAATGTATCCATTCTAATTTATTCGTACGATCCATTCTAATTCATTCGTACGATCTATTCTAATTCATTCGTACGATCCATTCTTACTCATTCGTATGATCCATTCTAATTCATTCGTACGATCCATTCTAATTCATTCGTACGATCCATTCTAATTCATTCGCACAATCTATTCTAATTCATTCGTACGATCCATTCTAATTCATTCGTACGATCGTACGAATGAATTAGAATGGATCGTACGGAATGAATTAGAATGGATTGTATGAATGAATTAGAATGGATACATTCGTGCGAATGAATTAGAATGGATCATACGAATGAGTAAGAATGGATCGTACGAATGAAATAGAATGGATTATACGAATGAATTAGAATGGATCGTACAAATGAATTAGAATGGATCGTACGAATGAATTAGAATGGATCATACGAATGAGTAAGAATGGATCGTACAAATGAAATAGAATGGATTGTACGAATGAATTAGAATGGATCGTACGAATGAATTAGAATGGATCGTGTGAAAGAATTGGAATACATTGTATGAATGAATTAGAATGGATCGTATGAATGAATTAGAATGGATCGTGCGAATGAATTCGAATGGATCGCATGATCCATTCGAATAGAATGGATCGTATGAATGAATTAGAATGGATCGGGCGAATGAATTAGAATGGATTGTAGGAATGAATTAGAATGGATCGTATGAATGAATTAGAATGGATCGTATGAATGAATTAGAATGGATCGTGCGAATGAATTAGAATGGATCGTACGAATGAATTAGAATGGATCGTATGAATGAATTAGAATGGATCATACGAATGAATTACATTGGATCATACGAATGAGTAAGAATGGATCGTACGAATGAAATAGAATGGATTGTACAAATGAATAAGAATGGATACATTCATGCGAAGGAATTAGAATGGATCGGACGATTGGATTAGAATGGATCGTACGATTCATTCTAATTCATTCGTACGATCCATTCTAATACATTCGTACGATTCATGCTAATTCATTCGCACGATCCATTCTAATTCATTCGTACGATCCATTCTTATTCATTCATACGATCCATTCTAATTCATTCGCACAATCCATTCTAATTTATTCGTACAATCCATTCTAATTCATTCGTATGATCCATTCTAACTCATTCGGTGGATCCATTCTAATTCATTCGTACGATCCATTCTAATTTATTCCCACAATCCATTCTAATTTATTCGTACGATCCATTCTAATTCATTCGTACGATCTATTCTAATTCATTCGCACGAATGTAACCATTCTAATTCATTCATACCATTCATTCTAATTTATTCGTATGAGCTATTCTAATTCATTCGTACGATCCATTCTAATTCATTCGTACGATCCATTGTAATTCATTCATACAATCCATTTAGATTCATTCACACAAATATATCCATTCAAATTCATTCGTACGATCCAGTCTAATTCATTCGTACGATCCATTCTAATTCCTTCGTACGATCCATTCAAATTCATTCGTACGTTCTATTCTAATTCATTCGTACGATCCATTCTAATTCATTCGTACAATCAATTCTAATTCATTTGTACGATCCATTCTAATTCATCCGTACAATCTATTCTAATTCATTCGTGTGAATGAATTAGAATGGATCGTACGAATGAGTAAGAATGGATCGTACGAATGAAATAGAATGGATTGCACGAATGAATTAGAATGGATCGTACGAATGAATTAGAATGGATCGTGTGAAAGAATTAGAATGGATTGTATGAATGAATTAGAATGGATTGTACGAATGAATTAGAATGGATCGTAATAAGGAATTAGAATGGATCGTACGAATGAATTAGAATGGATCGTACGAATGAATTAGAATAGATCGTACGAATGAAATAGAATGGATCATATGAATGAGTAAGAATGGATCGTATGAATGAATTAGATTGGATACATTTGTGCGAATGAATTAGAATGGATCGTACGAATGAATTAGAATGGATCGTATGAATGAATTAGAATGGATCGTACGAATGAATTAGAATGGATCGTGCGAATGAATTAGAATGGATCGTACGAATGAATTAGAATGGATCGTGTGAAAGAATTAGAATGGATCGTACGAATGAATTAGAATGGATCGTGCGAATGAATTAGAATGGATCGTATGAATGAATTAGAATAGATTTTGTGAATAAATTAGAACTGATCGTACAAATGAATTAGAATGGATCGTACGAATGAATTAGAATGGATACATTTGTGCGAATGAATTAGAATGGATCGTACGAATGAATTAGAATGGATCGTATGAATGAATTAGAATGGATATATTCGTGCGAATGAATTAGAATGGATCGTGCGAATCCATTAGACTGGATCGTGCGAATGAATAAGAATGGATCATACGAATGAATTAGAATGGATCGTACGAATTAATTAGAATGGATACATTCGTGCGAATGAATTAGAATGGATTGTATGAATGAATTAGAATGGATCGTACGAATGAATTAGAATGGATCATACGAATGAATTAGAATGGATCGTACGAATGAATTAGAATGGATCGTACGAATGAACTAGAATGGATCGTACGAATGAAATAGAATAGATTGTACGAATGAATTAGAATGGATTCGTACGAATGAATTAGAATGGATACATTCGTGCAAATGAATTAGAATGGATACATTCGTGCGAAAGAATTAGAATAGATCGTATGAATGAATTAGAATGGATCCTATGAATGAATTAGAATGGATCGTGCGAACGAATTAGAATGGATCGTACGAATGAATTAGAATGGATCGTGCTAATAAATTAGAATTGATCGAACGAATGAATTAGCATGGATCGTGCTAATGAATTAGAATGGATCGTACGAATGAATTAGAATGGATCAAATGAATGAATTAGAATGGTTACATTCATGCGAATGAATTAGAATGGATCGTATGAATGGATTAGAATGGATCATACGAATGGATTAGAATGGATACATTCGAGCGAATGAATTAGAATGGATCATACGGAATGAATTAGAATGGATTGTATGAATGAATTAGAATGAATCGTGCGAATGAATTAGAATGGATCGTACGAATGAATTAGAATGGATCTTACGAATGAATTAGAATGGATCGTACGAATGAGTAAGAATGGATCGTACGAATGAAATAGAATGGATTGTACGAATGAATTAGAGTGGATTCGTACGAATGAATTAGATTGGATACATTCGTGCGAATGAATTAGAATGGATCATACGAATGAGTAAGAATGGATCGTACGAATGAAATAGAATAGATTGTACGAATAAATAAGAATGGATCCTACGAATGAATTAGAAAGGATCGTGTGAAAGAATTAGAATGGATTGTATGAATGAATTAGAATGGATCGTACGAATGAATTAGAATGGATCGTATGAATGAATTAGAATGGATACATTCGTGCGAATGAATTAGAATTGATCGTACGAATGAATTAGAATGGATCGTGCGAATGAATTAGAATGGATCATACGAATGAATTAGAATGGATCGTATGAATGAACTAGAATGGATACATTCGTGCGAATGAATTAGAATGGATCGTACGAATGAATTAGAATGGATCGTACGAATGAATTAGAATGGATCTTACGAATGAATTAGAATGGATCGTACGAATGAATTAGAATGGATCGTATGAATGAATTAGAATGGATACTTTCGTGCGGATGAATCAGAATGGATCGGACGAATGAATTAGAATGGATCGTACGAATAAATTAGAATGGATACATTCGTCTGAATGAATTAGAATGGATCCTACGAATGAGTAAGAATGGATCGTACGAATGAAATAGAATGGATCGTACGAATGAACTAGAATAGATACATTCGTGCAAATGAATTAGAATGGATCGGACGAATGAATTAGAATGGATCGTACGAATGAATTAGAACGGATCGTACGAATGAATTAGAATGGATCGTATGAATGAATTAGAATGGATACATTCGTGCGAATGACTTAGAATTGATCGTACGAATGAATTAGAATGGATCATGCGAATGAATTAGAATGGATCGTACGAATGAATTAGAATGGATTGTACGAATGAATTAGAATGGATACATTCGTGCGAATGAATTAGAATGGATCGTACGAATGAATTAGAATGGATCATACGAATGAATTAGAATGGATCTTACGAATGAATTAGAATGGATCGTACGAATGAATTAGAATGGATCGTACGAATGAATTAGAATGGATACATTCGTGCGAATGAGTTAGAATGGATCGGACGAATGAATTAGAATGGATCGTACGAATGAATTAGAATGGATCAAATGAATGAATTAGAATGGTTACATTCATGCGAATGAATTAGAATGGATCGTACGAATAGATTAGAATGGATCGTACGAATGGATTAGAATGGATACATTCGAGCGAAAGAATTAGAATGGATCGTACGAATGAATTAGAATGGATCGTACGAATGGATTAGAATGGATCCTACGAATGGATTAGAATGGATACCTTTGTGCATATGAATTAGAATGGATCGTATGAATATTAGAATGGATCATATTAATAAATTAGAATGGATCGTACGAATGAATTAGAATGGATACATTCATGCACGATCCATTCTAATTCATTCGCACGAATGTATCCATTCTAATTCATCCGTACGATCCATTCTAATTCATTAATATGATCCATTCTAATTCATTCGTACGATCCATTCTAATTCATTCGCACAATCCATTCTAATTCATTCGTACGATCCATTCTAATTCATTCGTATGATCCATTCTAATTAATTCGTACGATCCATTCTAATTCATTCATACAATCTATTCTAATTCATTCGTACGATCCATTCTAATTCATTCGTACGCACGAATGTATCCATTCTAATTCATTCATACGAATCCATTCTAATTCATTCGCACGATCCATTCTAATTCATTCGTACGATCCATTATAATTCATTCGCACGATCCATTCTAATTCATTCGTACGATCCATTCTAATTCATTCGCACGATCCATTCTAATTCATTCGTACGATCCATTCTAATTCATTCGCACGAATGTATCCATTCTAATTTGTTCGTACGATCCATTCTAATTCATTCGTACGATCCATTCTAATTCATTCGTACGATCCATTCTAATTCATTCCTACGATCCATTCTAATTCATTCGCAAGAATGTATCCATTATAGTTCATTCGTACGATCCATTCTAATTCATTCGTACGATCCATTCTAATTCATTCGCACGATCCATTCCAATTCATTAGCACGATCCATGCTAATTCATTCGTTCGATCAATTCTAATTCATTAGCACGATCCATTCTAATTCATTCGTACGATTCATTCTAATTCATTCGCACGATCCATTCTAATTCATTCATAGGATCCATTCTAATATATTCGTACGATCCATTCTAATTACTTCGTACGATCCATTCTAATTCATTCGTACGATCCATTCTAATTCATTCATACAAACCATTCTAATTCTTTCACACGATCCATTCTAATTCATTCGTACGATCCATTCTAAATCATTCGTGCAATCCATTCTATTTCATTTGTACGATCAATTCTAATTCTTTCATAGGATCCATTCTAATTCATTCATACGATCTATTCTAATTCTTTCGCCCGAATGTATCCATTCTAATTCATTCGCACGAATGTATCCATTCTAATTCATTCGTACGATCCATTCTAATTCTTTCACACGATCCATTCTAATTCATTCGTAGGATCCATTCTAATTCATTCATACAATGAGTAAGAATGGATCGTACGAATGAAATAGAATGGATTGTACGAATGATTTAGAATGGATACATTCGTGCGAATGAATTAGAATGGATTGTGCGAATGAATTAGAATGGATCGTACGAATGAATTAGAATGGATCGTATGAAAGAATTAGAATGGATTGTATGAATGAATTAGAATAGATCGTATGAATTAATTAGAATGGATCGTATGAGTGAATTAGAATGGATACGAAGGAATTAGAATGGATCGTACGAAGGAATTAGAATGGATCATACAAATGAATTAGAATGGATCGTGCTAATGAATTAGAATGGATATATTCGTGCGAATGAATTAGAATGGATCGTATGAATGAATTAGAATGGATCGTACGAATGAATTTGAATGGATCGTGCGAATGAATTAGAATGGATATATTCGTGCTAATGAATTAGAATGGATCGTGCGAATGAATTAGAATGGATAGTATTAATGAATTAGAATGGATACATTCGTGCGAATGAATTAGAATGGATACATTCGTGCGAAAGAATTAGAATGGATCGTATGAATGAATTAGAATAGATCGTGCTAATGAATTAGAATTAGAATGGATATATTCGTGCAAATGAATTAGAATGGATTGTACGAATGAATTAGAATGGACATACAAATTAATTAGAATGGATCGTACGAATGAATTAGAATGGATCGTACGAATGAATTAGAATGGATCATACGAATGAATTAGAATGGATCGTGCGAATGAATTAGAATGGATTATACAAATGAATTAGAATGGATACATTCGTACGAATGAATTAGAATGGATCGTATGAATGAATTAGAATGGATCGTACGAATGAACTAGAATGGATATATTCGTGCGAATGAATTAGAATGGATCATACGAATGAATTAGAATGGATCGTACGAATGAATTAGAATGGATCTTACGAATGAATTAGAATGGATCGTACGAATGAGTAAGAATGGATCGTACGAATAAAATAGAATGGATTGTACGAATGAATTAGAATGGATTCGTACGAATGAATTAGAATGGATACATTCGTGCGAATGAATTAGAATGGATCATACGAATGAGTAAGAATGGATCGTACGAATGAAATAGAATAGATTGTACGAATGAATTAGAAAGGATCCTACGAATGAATTAGAATGGATCATGTGAAAGAATTAGAATGGATTGTATGAATGAATTAGAATGGATCGTATGAATGAATTAGAATAGATCGTACGAATGAATTAGAATGGATACATTCGTGCGAATGATTTAGAATTGGTCGTACAAATGAATTAGAATGGATCGTGCGAATGAATTAGAATGGATCGTACAAATGAATTAGAATGGATCGTACGAATGAACTAGAATGGATACATTCATGCGAATGAATTAGAATGGATCGTACGAATGAATTAGAATGGATCGTACGAATGAATTAGAATGGACTTACGAATGAATTAGAATGGATCGTACGAATGAATTAGAATGGATCGTACGAATGAATTAGAATGGATACATTCGTGCGAATGAATTAGAATGGATCGGACGAATGAATTAGAATGGATCGTACGAATGAATTAGAATGGATCGTACGAATGAATTAGAATGGATCGTACGAATAAATTATAATGGATATATTCGTCCGAATGAATTAGAATGGATCATACGAATGAGTAAGAATGGATCGTTCGAATGAAATAGAATGGATCGTACGAATGAACTAGAATGGATACATTCGTGCGAATGAATTAGAATGGATCGTACGAATGAATTAGAATGGATCGTACAAATGAATTAGAATGGATCGTACGAATGAATTAGAATGGATACATTCGTGCGAATGAATTAGAATGGATCGTACGAATGAATTAGAATGGATCGTACGAATGAATTAGAATGGATCGTACGAATAAATTAGAATCGATACAGTCGTCCGAATGAATTAGAATGGATCATACGAATGAATTAGAATGGATCGTACGAATGAATTAGAATGGATCATATTATTGAATTAGGATAGATCGTACGAATGAATTAGAATGGATACATTCGTGCGAATGAATTAGAATGGATCGTGCACGAATGTATCCATTCTAATTCATTCGTACGATCCATTCTGCACAAAGGTATCCATTCTAATCCATTCGTAGGATCCATTCTAATCCATTCGTACGATCCATTCTAATTCATTCATACGATCCATTCTAATTCATTCGCTCGAATGTATCCATTCTAATCCATTCGTACGATCCATTCTAATCCATTCGTACGATCCATTCTAATTCATTTGCATGAATATAACCATTCTAATTCATTCATTTGATCCATTCTAATTCATTCGTACGATCCATTCTTATTCATTCGTCCGATCCATTCTAATTCATTCGCACGAATGTATCCATTCTAATTCATTCGTACGATCCATTCTAATTCATTCGCACGAATGTATCCATTTTAGTTCATTCGTACGATCCATTCTAATCCATTCGTACGATCCATTCTAATTCATTCGCATGAATGTAACCATTCTAATTCATTCATTTGATCGATTCTAATTCATTCGTACGATCCATTCTAATTCATTCGTCCAATCCATTCTAATTCATTCGCACGAATATATCCATTCTAATTCATTTGCACGATCCATTCTAATTCATTCGTACGATCCATTCTAATTCATTCGTACGATCCATTCTAATTCATTCGTAGGATCTTAGAATGGAATATACGAATGAATTAGAATGGATCGTACGAATGAATTAGAATTGATCGTATGAATGAATTAGAATGGATCGTACGAATGAATTAGAATGGATCGTGCGAATGAATTCGAATGGATCGTACGATCCATTCTAATTCATTCATACAATCCATTCTAATTCATTTGCATGAATGTATCCATTCTAATCCATTCGTACGATCCATTCTAATCCATTCGTACGATCTATTCTAATTCATTCGCACAAATGTATCCATTCTAATTCATTCGTACGATCCATTCTAATTCATTCGTAAGATCCATTCTAATTCATTCGTACGATTTATTCTAATTCATTCGTACGATCCATTCTAATTCATTCGCACGAATGTATCCATTCTAGTTCATTCGTACGATCCATTCTAATTCATTCGTACGATCCATTCTAATTCCTTCGTACGATCCATTCTAATTCATTCGTAATTCATTCTAATTCATTCATACAATCCATTCTAATTCTTTCACACGATCCATTCTAATTCATTCGTACGTTCTATTCTAATTCATTAGCACGATCCATGCTAATTCATTCGTTCGATCAATTCTAATTCATTAGCACGATCCATTCTAATTCATTCGTACGATCCATTCTAATTCATTCACATGATCCATTCTAATTCATTCATAGGATCCATTCTAATTCATTCATACGATCTATTCTAATTCTTTCGCACGAATGTATCCATTCTAATTCATTCGCACGAATGTATCCATTCTAATTCATTCGTACGATCCATTCTAATTCATTCGTACGGTCCATTCTAATTCATTCGTACGATCCATTCTAATTCATTCATACGATCTATTCTAATTCATTCATACAATCCATTCTAATTCTTTCACACGATCCATTCTAATTCATTCGTACGATCCATTCTAATTCATTCGCACAATCCATTCTATTTCATTCGTACGATCCATTCTTACTCATTCGTATGATCCATTCTAATTCATTCACACGAATGTATCCATAATTGATCATAAGAATGAGTAAGAATGGATCGTATGAATGAAATAGAATTGATTGTGCGAATGAATTAGAATGGACCGTACGAATGAATTAGACGTACGAATGAATTAGAATGGATACATTCGTGTGAATAAATTAGAATGGATCATACGAATGAGTAAGAATGGATCGTCATTCTAATTCATTCGTATGATCCATTCTAATTCATTCGCACAATCTATTCTAATTCATTCGTACGATCCATTCTAATTCATTCGTACGATCCGTTCTAATTCATTCATACAATCCATTCTAATTTATTCGCACGAATGTATCCATTCTAATTCATTCGTACGATCCATTCTAATTCATTCGCACAATCTATTCTAATTCATTCGCACGAATGTATCCATTCTAATTCATTCATACGATCCATTCTAATTCATTCGTACGATCCATTCTAATTCATTCGTATGATCCATTCTAATTCATTCGTACGATCCATTCTAATTCCTTCGTACGATCCATTCTAATTCATTTATACGATACATTCTAATTCATTCTAATTCATTCGCACGATCCATTCTAATTCATTCGTACGATCCATTCTAATTCATTCATATGATCCATTCTAATTCATTCGCACGAATGTATCCATTCTAATTCATTGTACGATCCATTCTAATTCATTCGTATGATCCATTCTAATTCCTTCGTACGATCCATTCTAATTCCTTCGTATCCATTCTAATTCACTCATACGATCCATTCTAATTCATTCATACGATCTATTCTAATTCATTCATACAATCCATTCTAATTCTTTCACACGATCCATTCTAATTCATTCGTACGATCCATTCTAATTCATTCGCACAATCCATTCTAATTCATTCGCACGAATGTATCCATTCTAAATCATTCGTACAATCCATTCTATTTCATTCGTACGATCCATTGTTACTCATTGTACGAATGAATTAGAATGGATCCTACGAATGAATTAGAATGGATCGTGTGAAAGAATTAGAAAGGATCGTACGAATGAATTAGAATGGATACATTCGTGTGAATGAATTAGAATGGATACATTCGTGCGAAAGAATTAGAATAGATCGTATGAATGAATTAGAATGGATCCTATGAATGAATAAGAATTGATCGTACGAATGAAATAGAATGGATTGCACGAATGATTTAGAATGGATCGTACGAATGAATTAGAATGGATCGTGTGAAAGAATTAGAATGGATTGTATGAATGAATTAGAATGGATCGTACGAATGAATTAGAATGGATCGTACGAAGGAATTAGAATGGATCGTACGAATGTATTAGAATGGATCCTATGAATGAATTAGAATGGATCGTGCTAATGAATTAGAATTGATCGAACGAATGAATTAGCATGGATCGTGCTAATGAATTAGAATGGATCGTACGAATGAATAAGAATGGATCATACGAATGAATTAGAATGGATCGTACGAATGAATTAGAATGGATACATTCGTGCGAATGAATTAGAATGGATCGTACGAATGAATTAGAATAGATCGTGCGAATGAATTAGAATGGATCGTACGAATTAATTAGAATGGATTCGTACGAATGAATTAGAATGGATACATTCGTGCGTACGAATGAATTAGAATGGATCGTACGAATGAATTAGAATAGATTGTATGAATGAATTAGAATGGATCGTATGAATGAATTAGAATGGATCATACGAATTAATTAGAATGGATCATACGAATGAATTAGAATGGATCGTACGAATGAATTAGAATGGATCATACGAATGAATTAGAATGGATACATTCGTGCGAATGAATTAGAATGGATTGTGCGAATGAATTAGAATGGATTGTACGAATAAATTAGAATGGATCATATTAATGAATTAGAATGGATCGTACGAATGAATTAGAATGGATACATTCGTGCGAATGAATTAGAATGGATCGTGCACGAATGTATCCATTCTAATTCATTCGTACGATCCATTCTAATTCATATGCACAAAGGTATCCATTCTAATCCATTTGTAGGATCCATTCTAATCCATTCGTACGATCCATTCTAATTCATTCGTACGATCCATTCTAATTCATTCGCTCGAATGTATCCATTCTAATCCATTCGTACGATCCATTCTAATTCATTCGCATGAATGTAACCATTCTAATTCATTAATTTGATCCATTCTAATTCATTCGTACGATCCATTCTAATTCATTCATAAGATCCATTCTAATTCATTCGTACGATCCATTCTAATTCATTCGTACGATCCATACTAATTCATTCGCACGAATGTATCCATTCTAGTTCATTCGTACGATCCATTCTAATTCATTCGTACGATCCATTCTAATTCATTCGCACGATCCATTCTAATTCATTCGTACGATCAATTCTAATTCATTCGCACGAATGTATCCATTCTAATTCATTCATACGATCCATTCTAATTCATTCGTACGATCCATTATATTTCATTCGTCCGATTCATTCTAATTCATTCGTCCGATCCATTCTAATTCATTCGCACGAATGTATCCATTCTAGTTCATTCGTACGATCCATTCTATTTCATTCGTATGATCCATTCTTACTCATTCGTATGATCCATTCTAATTCATTCAGACGAATGTATCCATTCTAATTCATTCGTACGATCCATTCTAATTCATTCGTACGATCCATTCTAATTCATTCGTCCGATCCATTCTAATTCATTCACACGAATGTATCCATTCTAATTCATTCGTACGATCCATTCTAATTCATTCGTAAGATCCATTCTAATTCATTCGTACGATCCATTCTAATTCATTCGTACGATCTATTCTAATTCATTCGCACGAATGTATCCATTCTAGTTCATTCGTAAGATACATTCTAATTCATTCGTACGATCCATTCTAATTCATTCATACGATCCTTTCTAATTCATTCCTACAATCCATTCTAATTCATTCGCCCGATCCATTCTAATTCATTCATACGATCCATTCTATTCGAATGGATCATGCGATCCATTCGAATTCATTCGCACGATCCATTCTAATTCATTCATACGATCCATTCTAATTCATTCACACGATCCATTCTAATTCATTAGCATGGATCGTGCTAATGAATTAGAATGGAATATACGAATGAATTAGAATGGATCGTAGAATGGATCGTACGAATGAATTAGAATGAATTAGAATGGATCGTACGAATGAATTAGAATGGATCATACGAATGAGTAAGAATGTATCATACAAATGAAATAGAATGGATTGTACGAATGAATTAGAATGGATCCTATGAATGAATTAGAATGGATCGTGTGAAAGAATTAGAATGGATTATATGAATGAATTAGAATGGATCGTATGAATGAAATAGAATGGATTGTACGAATGAATTAGAATGGATCGTACAAATGAATTAGAATGGATCGTACGAATGAATTAGAATGGATCATACGAATGAGTAAGAATGGATCGTACGAATGAATTAGAATGGATCGTACGAATGAATTAGAATGGATCGTACGAATAAATTAGAATAGATACATTCGTCCGAATGAATTAGAATGGATCATACGAATAAGTAAGAATGGATCGTACGAATGAAATAGAATAGATTGTACGGACGATTGAATTAGAATGGATCGTACGATTCATTCTAATTCATTCGTATGATCCATTCTAATACATTCATACGATTCATGCTAATTCATTCGCACGATCCATTCTAATTCATTCGTACGATCCATTCGTATTCATTCATACGATCCATTCTAATTCATTCGCACAATCCATTCTAATTCATACGAATGAACTAGAATGGATACATTCGTGCGAATGAATTAGAATGAGTTAGAATGAATCATACGAGTGAATTAGAATGAATCATACGAATGAACTAGAATGGATACATTCGTGCGAATGAATTAGAATTGATCGTACGAATGAATTAGAATGGACTTACGAATGAATGAATTAGAATGGATCTTACGAATGAATTAGAATGGATCGTACGAATGAATTAGAATGGATCGTATGAATGAATTAGAATGGATACATTCGTGCGAATGAATTAGAATGGATCGAACGAATGAATTAGAATGGATTGTACGAATGAATTAGAATGGATCAAATGAATGAATTAGAATGGATCGTACGAGTGAATTAGAATGGATACATTCGTGCGAATGAATTAGAATGGATCGTGCATGAATGTATCCATTCTAATTCATTCGTACGATCCATTCTGCACAAAGGTATCCATTCTAATCCATTCGTAGGATCCTTTCTAATCAATTCGTACGATCCATTCTAATTCATTCGTACGATCCATTCTAATTCATTCGCTCGAATGTATCCATTCTAATCCATTCGTACGATCCATTCTAATCCATTCGTACGATCCATTCTAATTCATTCGCATGAATGTAACCATTCTAATTCATTCATTTGATCCATTCTAATTCATTCGTACGATCTATTCTAATTCATTCGTCTGATCCATTCTAATTCATTCGCACGAATGTATCCATTCTAATTCATTCGTACGATCCATTCTAATTCATTCGTACGATCCATTCTAATTCATTCGTAAGATCCATTCTAATTCATTCGTACGATCCATTCTAATTCATTCGTACGATCCTTTCTAATTCATTCGTACGATCCAATCTAATTCATTCGCACGAATGTATCCATTCTAATTCATTCGTACAATCCATTCTATTTCATTCGTACGATCCATTCTTACTCATTCGTATGATCCATTCTAATTCATTCGTATGATCCATTCTAATTCATTCGTACGATCCATTCTAATTCATTCGCACGATCCATTCTAATTCATTCATACGATCCATTCTAATCCATTCATACGATCCATTCTAATTTATTCCTACAATCCATTCTAATTCATTCGCCCGATCCATTCTAATTCATTCATACGATCCATTCTATTCGAATGGATCATGCGATCCATTCGAATTCATTCGCACGATCCATTCTAATTCATTCATACGATCCATTCTAATTCATTCACACAATCCATTCTAATTCATTAGCATGGATCGTGCTAATGAATTAGAATGGAATATACGAATGAATTAGAATGGATCGTACGAATGAATTAGAATGAATTAGAATGGATCACACGAATGAGTAAGAATGGATCATACAAATGAAATAGAATGGATTGTACGAATGAATTAGAATGGATCCTATGAATGAATTAGAATGGATCGTGTGAAAGAATTAGAATGGATTATATGAATGAATTAGAAGGGATCGTATGAATGAAATAGAATGGATTGTACGAATGAATTAGAATGGATCGTACAAATGAATTAGAATGGATCGTACGAATGAATTAGAATGGATCATACGAATGAGTAAGAATGGATCGTACGAATGAATTAGAATGGATCGTACGAATGAATTAGAATGGATCGTACGAATAAATTAGAATGGATACATTCATCCGAATGAATTAGAATGGATCATACGAATGAGTAAGAATGGATCGTACGAATGAAATAGAATAGATTGTACGGACGATTGAATTAGAATGGATCGCACGATTCATTCTAATTCATTCGTATGATCCATTCTAATACATTCGTACGATTCATGCTAATTCATTCGCACGATCCATTCTAATTCATTCGTACGATCCATTCGTATTCATTCATACGATCCATTCTAATTCATTCGCACAATCCATTCTAATTCATTCGTACAATCCATTCTAATTCATTCGTATGATCCATTCTAACTCATTCGGTGGATCCATTCTAATTCATTCGTACGATCCATTCTAATTCATTCCCATGATCCATTCTAATTTATTCCTACGATCCATTCTAATTCATTCGTACGATCTATTCTAATTCATTCGCACGAATGTAACCATTCTAATTCATTCATACGATTCATTCTAATTCATTCGTATGAGCTATTCTAATTCATTCGTACGATCCATTCTAATTCATTTGTACGATCCATTGTAATTCATTCATACAATCCATTTAGATTCATTCGCACAAATGTATCCATTCAAATTCATTCGTACGATCCATTCTAATTCATTCGTACGATCCATTCTAATTCATTCATACAATCCATTCTAATTCTTTTACACGATCCATTCTAATTCATTCGTACGATCGATTCTAATTCATTCGTACGATCCATTCTAATTCACTCATACGATCCATTCTAATACATTCATACGATCCATTCTAATTCATTTGCACGAATATATCCATTCTAATTCATTCGTACGATCCAGTCTAATTCATTCATACGATCCATTCTAATTCATTTGCACGAATATATCAATTCTAATTCATTCGTACGATCCATTCTAATTCCTTCGTACGATCCATTCTAATTTTTTCGTACGATCCATTCTAATTCATTTGTACGATCCATTCTAATTCATTAATATGATCCATTCTAATTCATTCGTACGATCCATTCTAGTTCATTAGCACGATCCATTCTAATTCATTCTACGATCCATTCTAATTCATTCGTACGATCCATTCTAATTCATTCGTACGATCCATTCTAATTTATTCGTACGATCCATTCTAATTCATTCGTACGATCCATTCTAATTCATTCGCACGAATGTATCCATTCTAGTTCATTCGTACGATCCATTCTAATTCATTCGTACGATCCATTCTAATTCATTCGCACGATCCATTCTAATTCATTCGTACGATCCATTCTAATTCATTCATATGATCCATTCTAATTCATTCTCACGAATGTATCCATTCTAATTCATTCATACGATCCATTCTAATTCATTTGTACTATCCGTTGTAATTCACTCATACGATCCATTCTAATTCATTCATATGATCCATTCTAATTCACTCATACGATCCATTCTACTTCATTCGTACTATCCATTCTAATTCATTCATACGATCCATTCTAATTCATTCATATGATCCATTCTAATTCATTCGTACGATCCATTCTAATTCCTTCGTACGATCGATTCTATTTCATTCGTATGATCCATTCTAATTAATTCGTACGATCCATTCTAATTCATTCATATGATCCATTCTATTTCATTCGTACGATCCATTCTTACTCATTCGTACGATCCATTCTAATTCATTCATACAATTCATTCTAATTCATTCCGTACGATCTATTCTAATTCATTCATACGATCTATTCTTTCATACAATCCATTCTAATTCTTTCGTGCGAATGAATTAGAATGGATACCTTTGTGCATATGAATTAGAATGGATCGTATGAATGAATTAGAATGGATCATATTAATGATTTAGAATGGATCGTACGAATGAATTAGAATGGATACATTCGTGCGAATGAATTAGAATGAATCGTGCGAATCAATTAGACTGGATCGTGCGAATGAATAAGAATAGATCGTGCTAATGAATTAGAATCGATCGAACGAATTCATTCTAATTCATTCATACAATCCATTCTAATTCTTTCACACGATCCATTCTAATTCATTCGTACGATCCATTCTTACTCATTGGTATGATCCATTCTAATTCATTCGCACGAATGTATCCATTCTAATTCATTCGTACGAATCCATTCTAATTCATTCGTACAATCTATTCTATTCCATTCTAATTCATTCGTACGATCCATTCTTATTCATTCGTACGATCCATTCTAATTCATTCGTACGATCCATTCTATTCTAGTTCATTCATACGATCCATTCTAATTCATTCGTATGATCCATTCTTATTCATTCGTACTCATTCGTATGATCCATTCTAATTCATTCGGACGAATGTATCCATTCTAATTTATTCGTACGATCCATTCTAATTCATTCGTATGATCCATTCTAATTCATTCGTAAGATCCATTCTAATTCATTCGTACGATCCATTCTAATTCATTCGTACGATCCATTCTAATTCATTCGTACGATCCATTCTAATTCATTCATACGATCTATTCTAATTCATTCATTCGTACGAACCATTCTAATTCATTCGTACGATCTATTCTAATTCATTCGCACGATCCATTCTAATTCATTCATAGGATCCATTCTAATTCATTCGTACAATCCATTCTAATTCTTTCATACGATCCATTCTAATTCATTCGTACGATCCATTCTAATTCACTCATACGATCCATTCTAATACATTCATACGATCTATTCTAATTCATTTGCACGAATATATCCATTTTAATTCATTCGTACGATCCATTCTAATTCATTCGTACGATCCATTCTAATTCATTCGTAAGATCCATTCTAATTCATTCGTACGATCCATTCTAATTCATTCGTACGATCCATTCTAATTCCTTCGCACGAATGAATTAGAATGGATACATTTGTGCGAATGAATTAGAATGGATCGTACGAATGAATTAGAATGGATCGTATGAATGAATTAGAATGGATCGTACGAATGAATTAGAATGGATCGTACGAATGAATTAGAATGGATATATTCGTGCAAATGAATTAGAATGGATCGTATGAATGTATTAGAATGGATCGTATGAATGAATTAGAATAGATCGTACGAATTAATTAGAATGGATCGTACGAAGGAATTAGAATGGATCGTACGAATGAATTAGAATGGATCAAATGAATTAGAATGGATATATTCGTGCAAATGAATTAGAATGGATCGTATGAATGTATTAGAATGGATCGTATGAGTGAATTAGAATGGATCGTACGAATGAATTAGAATGGATTGTATGAATGAATTAGAATGGATCGTACGAATGAATTAGAATGGATCGTATGAATGAATTAGAATTGATCGTACGAATGAATTAGAATGGATCGTGCGAATGAATTAGAATGGATCGTACGAATGAATTAGAATGGATCGTACGAATGAACTAGAATGGATACATTCGTGCAAATGAATTAGAATGGATCGTACGAATGAATTAGAATGGATCGTACGAATGAATTAGAATGGAACGTATGAATGGATTAGAATGGATCATACGAATGAATTAGAATGGATCATGCGAATGAATTAGAATGGATCGAACGAATGAATTAGAATGGATATATTCGAGCGAATGAATTAGAATAGATCGTAGGAATGAATTAGAATGGATCATACGAATGAATTAGAATGGATCGTACGAACGAATTAGAATGGATCGTACGAACGAATTAGAATGGATCGTACGAACGAATTAGAATGGATCGTATGAATGAATTAGAATGGATCGTATGAATTAGAATGGATATATTCGTGCAAATGAATTAGAATGGATCGTATGAATGTATTAGAATGGATCGTATGAGTGAATTAGAATGGATAGTACGAATGAATTAGAATGGATCGTATGAATGAATTAGAATGGATACTTTCGTGCGAATGAATTTGAATTGATCGTACGAATGAATTAGAATGGATCGTGCGAATGAATTAGAATGGATCGTACGAATGAATTAGAATGGATCATACGAATGAACTAGAATGGATACATTCGTGCGAATGAATTAGAATGGATCGTACGAATGAATTAGAATGGATCGTATGAATGAATTCGAATGGATCGTGCTAATGAATTAGAATGGATCGTACGATCTATTCTAATTCTTTCGCACGAATATATCCATTCTAATTCATTCGCAAAAAATGTATCCATTCTAATTCATTCGTACGATCCATTCTAAATCATTCGTACAATCCATTCTATTTCATTCGTACGATCAATTCTAATTCATTAGCACGATCCATTCTAATTCATTCGTACGATCCATTCTAATTCATTCGTATGATCCATTCTAATTCATTCGCACGAATGTATCCATTCTAGTTCATTTGTATGATCCATTCTAATTCATTCGTACGATCCATTCTAATTCATTCACACGATCCATTCTAATTCATTCGTACGATCAATTCTAATTCATTCGCACGAATGTATCCATTCTAATTCATTCATACGATCCATTCTAATTCATTCGTACGATCCATTCTAATTCACTCATATGATCCATTCTAATACATTAATACGATCCATTC
Source organism: Chamaelirium japonicum (assembly GCA_947650365.1). Lineage (NCBI taxonomy): Eukaryota > Viridiplantae > Streptophyta > Magnoliopsida > Liliales > Melanthiaceae > Chamaelirium > Chamaelirium japonicum. The sequence continues at coordinate 922,448 of CANTAL010000077.1, read as the reverse complement.
TAATTCATTTGCACGAATATATCCATTCTAATTCATACGATCCATTCTAATTCATTCGTACGATCCATTCTAATTCCTTCGTACGATCCATTCTAATTCATTCGTACGATCTATTCTAATTCATTCGTACGACCCATTCTAATTCATTCGTACGATCCATTCTAATTCATTCGTAAGATCCATTCTAATTCATTCGTACGATCCATTCGAATTCATTCGTACGATCCATTCTAATTCATTCGCACGAATGTATCCATTCTAGTTCATTCGTACGATCCATTCTAATTCATTCGTACGATCCATTCTAATTCATTCGTACGAATGTATCCATTCTAATTCATTTGTATAATCCATTCTAATTCATTCGCACGATCCATTCTAATTCATTCGTACGATATATTCTAATTCATTCGTACGATCCATTCTAATTCATTTGTATGATCCATTCTAATTAATTCGTATGATCCATTCTAATTCATTCGTACGATCCATTCTAATTCATTTGCACGAATATATCCATTCGAATTCTAATTCATTAGCACGATCTATTCTAATTCATTCATATGATCCATTCTAATTCATTCGCACGAATGTATCCATTCTAATTCATTCATACGATCCATTCTAATTTATTCGCACGATCCATTCTAATTCATTAGCATGAATATTTCCATTCTAATTCATTCGCACGATCCATTCTAATTCATTCGTATGATCCATTCTAATTCATTCATACGATCCATTCTAATTCATTCGCACGAATGTATCCATTCTAATTCATTAGCACGATCCATTCTAATTCATTCGTATGATCCATTCTAATTCCTTCGTACGATCCATTCTAATTCCTTCGTATCCATTCTAATTCACTCATACGATCCATTCTAATTCATTCATACGATCTATTCTAATTCATTCATACAATCCATTCTAATTCTTTCACACGATCCATTCTAATTCATTCGTACGATCCATTCTAATTTATTCGCACAATCCATTCTAATTCATTCGCACGAATGTATCCATTCTAAATCATTCGTACAATCCATTCTATTTCATTCGTACGATCCATTCTTACTCATTGTACGAATGAATTAGAATGGATCCTACGAATGAATTAGAATGGATCGTGTGAAAGAATTAGAATGGATCGTACGAGTGAATTAGAATGGATACATTCGTGCGAATGAATTAGAATGGATACATTCGTGCGAAAGAATTAGAATAGATCGTATGAATGAATTAGAATGGATCCTATGAATGAATTAGAATTGATCGTACGAATGAAATAGAATGGATTGCACGAATGATTTAGAATGGATCGTACGAATGAATTAGAATGGATCATGTGAAAGAATTAGAATGGATTGTATGAATGAATTAGAATGGATCGTACGAATGAATTAGAATGGATCGTACGAAGGAATTAGAATGGATCGTACGAATGTATTAGAATGGATCCTTTGAATGAATTAGAATGGATCGTGCGAATGAATTAGAATGGATCGTACGAATGAATTAGAATTGATCGAACGAATGAATTAGCATGGATCGTGCTAATGAATTAGAATGGATCGTGCGAATGAATTAGAATGGATCGTACGAATGAATTATAATGGATCGTACGAATGAACTAAAATGGATACATTCGTGCGAATGAATTAGAATGGATCGTACGAATGAATTAGAATGGATCGTACGAATGAATTAGAATGGATACATTCGTGCGAATGAATTAGAATGGATCGTACGAATGAATTAGAATGGATCGTGCGAATGAATTAGAATGGATCGTACGAATGAATTAGAATGGATTCGTACGAATGAATTAGAATGGATAAATTCGTGCGTACGAATGAATTAGAATGGATCGTACGAATGAATTAGAATAGATTGTATGAATGAATTAGAATGGATCGTACGAATGAATTAGAATGGATCATACTAATTAATTAGAATGGATCATACGAATGAATTAGAATAGATCGTACGAATGAATTAGAATGGATCGTACGAATGAATTAGAAAGGATACATTCGTGCGAATGAATTAGAATGGATTGTGCGAATGAATTAGAATGGATCGTACGAATGAATTAAAATGGATCATATTAATGAATTAGAATGGATCGTACAAATGAATTAGAATGGATACATTCGTGCGAATGAATTAGAATGGATCGTGCACGAATGTATCCATTCTAATTCATTCGTACGATCCATTCTAATTCATTAATATGATCCATTCTAATTCATTCGTACGATCCATTCTAATTCATATGCCCAAAGGTATCCATTCTAATCCATTCGTAGGATCCATTCTAATCCATTCGTACGATCCATTCTAATTCATTCGTACGATCCATTCTAATTCATTCGCTCGAATGTATCCATTCTAATCCATTCGTACGATCCATTCTAATCCATTCGTACGATCCATTCAAATTCATTCGCATGAATGTAACCATTCTAATTCATTCATTTGATCCATTCTAATTCATTATTACGATCCATTCTAATTCATTCGTCCGATCCATTCTAATTCATTCGCACGAATGTATCCATTCTAATTCATTCGTACGATCCATTCTAATTCATTCGTACGATCCATTCTAATTCATTCGTAAGATCCATTCTAATTCATTCGTACGATCCATTCTAACTCATTCGTACGATCCATTCTAATTCATTCGCACGAATGTATCCATTCTAGTTCATTCGTACGATCCATTCTAATTCAATCGTACGATCCATTCTAATTCATTCGCACGAGCCATTCTAATTAATTCGTACGATCAATTCTTATTCATTCGCACGAATGTATCCATTCTAATTCATTCATACGATCCATTCTAATTCATTCGTACGATCCATTCTAATTCATTCGTACGATCCATTCTAATTCATTCGTCCGATCCATTCTAATTCATTCGCATAAATGTATCCATTCTAGTTCATTCGTACGATTCATTCTATTTCATTCGTACGATCCATTCTTACTCATTCGTATGATCCATTCTAATTCATTCGGACGAATGTATCCACTCTAATTTATTCGTACGATCCATTTTAATTCATTCGTACGATCCATTCTAATTCATTCGTACGATCCATTCTAATTCATTCGTCCGATCCATTCTAATTCATTCGCACGAATGTATCCATTCTAATTCATTCGTACGATCCATTCTAATTCATTCGTAAGTTCCATTCTAATTCATTCGTACGATCCATTCTAATTCATTCGTACGATCCATTCTAATTCATTCGCACGAATGTATCCATTCTAGTTCATACATACGATCCATTCTAATTCATTCGAACGATCCATTCTAATTCATTCGCACGATCCATTCTAATTCATTCCTACGATCAAATCTAATTCATTCGCACGAATGTATCCATTCTAATTCATTCGTACGATCCATTCTAATTCATTCGTACGATCCATTCTAATTCATTCATACAATCCATTCTAATTATTTCACACGATCCATTCTAATTCATTCGTAGGATCCATTCTAATTCATTCGTACAATCTATTCTATTTCATTCGTACGATCCATTCTTACTCATTCGTATGATCCATTCTAATTCATTCGCACGAATGTATCCATTCTAATTCATTCGTACGAATCCATTTTAATTCATTCGTACAATCCATTCTATTTCATTCGTACAATCCATTCTTACTCATTCGTACGATCCATTCTAATTCATTCGTAAGATCCATTCTAATTCATTCGTACGATCCATTCTAATTCATTCGCACGATCCATTCTAATTCATTCATACAATCCATTCTAATTTATTCCGTACGATCCATTCTAATTCATTCGCTCGAATGTATCCATTCTAATCCATTCGTACGATCCATTCTAATCCATTCGTACGATCCATTCTAATTCATTCGCATGAATGTAACCATTCTTATTCGTTCATTTGATCCATTCTAATTCATTCGTATGATCCATTCTAATTCATTAGCACGATCCATGCTAATTCATTCGTTCGATCAATTCTAATTCATTAGCACGATCCATTCTAATTCATTCGTATGATCCATTCTAATTCATTCGCACGATCCATTCTAATTCATTCATAGGATCCATTCTAATTCATTCATACGATCTATTCTAATTCTTTCGCACGAATGTATCCATTCTAATTCATTCGCACGAATGTATCCATTCTAATTCATTCGTACGAATCCATTCTAATTCATTCGTACAATCTATTCTATTTCATTTGTACAATCCATTCTAGTTCATTCGTACGATCCACTCTAATTCATTCGTATGATCCATTCTAATTCATTCGTATGATCCATTCTAATTCATTCGTACGATCCATTCTAATTCATTCGTAGAATCCATTCTAATTCATTCGCACGAATGTATTCATTCTAATTAATTCGTACGATCCATTCTAATTCATTCGTATGATCCATTCTTGTTCATTCGCACGATCCAGTCTAATGGATTCGCACGATCCATTCTAATTCATTCGCACGAATGTATCCATTCTAATTCATTCATACGATCCATTCTAATTCATTCGTACGATCCATTCTAATTCATTCGCACAAATGTATCCATTCTAATTCATTCGTACGATCCATTCTAATTCATTCGTACGATCAGTTCTAATTCATTCACAAAATCTATTCTAATTCATTCATACGATCCATTCTAATTCATTCGCACGATCCATTCTAATTCATTCGTACGATCCATTCTAATTCTTTCGCACGATCCATTCTAATTCATTCGTACGATCCATTCTAATTCATTCGCACGATCCATTCTAATTCATTCGTACGATCCATTCTAATTCATTCGTACGATCCATTCTAATTCATTCGCACAAATGTATCCAATCTAATTCATTCATACGATCCATTCTTACTCATTCGTATGATCCATTCTATTTCATTCGTACGATCTATTCTAATTCATTCGTACGATCCATTCTAATTCATTCGTACGATCCATTCTAATTCCTTCGTACGATCCATTCTAATTCATTCGTACGATCCATTCTAATTCATTCATACAATCCATTCTAATTCTTTCACACGATTCATTCTAATTCATTCGTACGATCCATTCTAATTCATTCGTGCAATCCATTCTATTTCATTCGTACGATCCATTCTTACTCATTCGTACGATCCATTCTAATTCATTCACACGAATGTATCCATTCGTACAAATGAATTAGAATAGATTGTACGAATGAATTAGAACGGATCGTACGAATGAATTAGAATTGATCGTACGAAGGAATTAGAATGGATCGTACGAATGAATAAGAATGGATCGTACGAATGAATTAGAATAGATCGTATGAATGAATTAGAATGGATCGTACGAAGGAATTAGAATGGATCGTACGAATGAATTAGACTGGATCGTACGAATGAATTTGAATGGATACATTTGTGCGAATGAATCTAAATGGGTTGTATGAATGAATTACAATGGATCGTACGAATGAATTAGAATGGATCGTACGAATGAATTAGAATAGCTCATACGAATGAATTAGAATGAATCGTATGAATGAATTAGAATGGTTACATTCGTGCGAATGAATTAGAATAGATCGTATGAATGAATTAGAATGGATCGTACGAATAAATTAGAATGGATCGTGGGAATGAATTAGAATGGATCGTACGAATGAATTAGAATGGATCCACCGAATGAGTTAGAATGGATCATACGAATGAATTAGAATGGATTGTACGAATGAATTAGAATGGATAAATGAAATAGAATGGATTGTACGAATGAATTAGAATGGATCGTGCGAATGAATTAGAATGGATCGTACGAATGAATTAGAATGGATCGTACAAATGAACTAGAATGGATACATTCGTGCGAATGAATTAGAATGGATCGTACGAATGAATTAGAATGGATCGTATGAATGAATTAGAATGGATCTTACGAATGAATTAGAATGGATCATACGAATGAATTAGAATGGATCGTACGAATAAATAAGAATGGATCGTGGGAATGAATTAGAATGGATCGTACAAATGAATTAGAATGGATCCACCGAATGAGTTAGAATGGATCATACGAATGAATTAGAATGGATCGTACGAATGAATTAGAATGGATCATACGAATGAGTAAGAATGGATCGTATGAATGAATTAGATTGGATACATTTGTGCGAATAAATTCGAATGGATCGGACGAATGAATTAGAATTAGAATGGATTGTATGAATGAATTAGAATGGATCGTAGGAATGAATTAGAATGGATCATACGAATTAATTAGAATGGATCATACGAATGAATTAGAATGGATCGTATGAATGAATTAGAATGGATCGTACGAATGAATTAGAATGGATACATTCGTGCGAATGAATTAGAATGGATTGTGCGAATGAATAAGAACAGATCGTGCGAATGAATTAGAATGGATCGTACGAATGAATTAGAATGGATCGTGCGATTGAATAAGAATGGATCGTACGAATGAATTAGAATGGATACATTTGTGCGAATGAATTAGAATGGATCGTACGAATGAATTAGAATGGATCGTATGAATGAATTAGAATGGATCGTACGAATGAATTAGAATGGATCGTGCGAATGAATTAGAATGGATCGTGCGAATGAATTAGAATGGATCGTACGAATGAATTATATTGGATCGTGTGAAAGAATTAGAATGGATCGTACGAATGAATTAGAATGGATCGTACGAATGAATTAGAATGGATCGTGCGAATGAATTAGAATGGATCGTACGAATGAATTAGAATGGATCGTACGAATGAACTGGAATGGATACATTCGTGCGAATGAACTAGAATGGATCGTACGAATGAATTAGAATGGATCGTACGAATGAATTAGAATGGATCTTACGAATGAATTAGAATGGATCGTACGAATGAATTAGAATGGATACATTCGTGCGAATGAATTAGAATGGATCGGACGAATGAATTAGAATGGATATATTCGTGCAAATGAATTAGAATGGATCGTATGAATGTATTAGAATGGATCGTATGAGTGAATTAGAATGGATCGTACGAATGAATTAGAATGGATCGTATGAATGAATTAGAATGGATACATTCGTGCGAATGAATTAGAATTGATCGTACAAATAAATTAGAATGGATCGTGCGAATGAATTAGAATGGATCGTACGAATGAATTAGAATGGATCGTACGAATGAACTAGAATAGATACATTCGTGCGAATGAATTAGAATGGATCGTACGAATGAATTAGAATGGATCGTACGAATGAATTAGAATGGATCGTGCTAATGAATTAGCATTGATCGTACGAATGAAATAGAATGGATTGTACAAATGATTTAGAATGGATCGTACGAATGAATTAGAATGGATACATTCGTGCGAATGAATTAGAATGGATACATTCGTGCAAAAGAATTAGAATAGATCGTATGAATGAATTAGAATGGATCCTATGAATGAATTAGAATGGATCGTGCGAATTAATTAGAATGGATCGTGCTAATGAATTAGAATTGATCGAACGAATGAATTAGCATGGATCGTGCTAATGAATTAGAATGGAACGTACGAATGAATTAGAATGGATCGTGTGAAAGAATTAGACTGGATTGTATGAATGAATTAGAATGGATCGTATGAATGTATTCGAATGGATCGTACTAATTCATTCTAATTCATTCATACAATCCATTCTAATTCTTTCACACGATCTATTCTGATCCATTCTACGATCCATTCTAATTCATTTGCACAATCCATTCTATTTCATTCGTACGATCCATTCTTACTCATTCGTACGATCCATTCTAATCCATTCTAATTCATTGATACAATCCATTCTAATTCTTTCACACGATCCATTCTAATTCATTCGTAGGATCCATTCTAATTCATTCGTACAATCTATTCTATTTCATTCGTACGATCCATTTTTACTCATTGGTACGATCCATTCTAATTCATTCGCTCGAATGTATCCATTCTAATTCATTCATACGATCCATTCTAATCCATTCGTACTATCCATTCTAATTCATTCTTGTTCATTCATACAATCCATTCTAATTTATTCGCACGAATGTATCCATTCTAATTCATTTGCACGATCCATTCTAATTCATTTGCACGATCCATGCTAATGAATTAGAATGGATCGTGTGAATGAATTAAAATGGATCGTATGAATGAATTAGAATGGATCGTGCGAATAAATTCGAATGGATCGCATGATCCATTCGAATAGAATGGATCGTATGAATGAATTAGAATGGATCGGGCGAATGAATTAGAATGGATTGTAGGAATGATTTAGATTGGATCATATGAATTAATTAGAATGGATCGTAGGAATGAATTAGAATGGATCATGCGAATGAATTAGAATGGATCGTACGAATGAATTAGAATGGATCGTACGAATGAAATAGAATGGATCATACGAATGAATTAGAATGGATCATACGAATGAGTAAGAATGGATCGTACGAATGAAATAGAATGGATTGTACGAATGAATTAGAATGGATACATTCGTGCGAATGAATTAGAATGGATCGTACGAATGAATTAGAATGGATCGTACGAATGAATTAGAATGGATCGTACGAATGAATTAGAATGCATCGTACGAAAGAATTAGAATGGATATATTCGTGCGAATTGAATGAATTAGAATGGATCGTACGAATGAATTAGACTGGATCATACGAATGAGTTTGAATGGATACATTTGTGTGAATGAATCTAAATGGATTGATTGAATGAATTACAATGGATCGTACGAATGAATTAGAATGGATCGTACGAATGGATTAGAATGGATCGTATGAGTGAATTAGAATGGATACGAAGGAATTAGAATGGATCGTACGAAGGAATTAGAATGGCTCATACGAATGAAATAGAATGGATCGTACGAAGGAATTAGAATGGATCGTACGAATGAATTAGAATGCATTCGTATGATCCATTCTAATTCATTCGGACGAATGTATCCATTCTAATTTATTCGTACGATCCATTCTAATTCATTCGTATGATCCATTCTAATTCATTCGTACGATACATTCTTACTCATTCGTATGATCCATTCTAATTCATTCGTACGATCCATTCTAATTCATTCGCACGAATGTATCCATTCCATTCGTACGATCCATTCATATGATACATTCTAATTCATTCATACAATCCATTCTAATTCTTTCACACGATCCATTCTAATTCATTCGTACGATCCATTCTAATTCATTCGTACGATCCATTCTAATTCATTCTAATTCATTCGTACGATCCAATCTACGATCCATTCTAATTCATTTGTATCCATTCTTTTTCATTCGCACGATCCATTCTAATTCATTCGCGCAATCTATTCTAATTCATTCGTACGATCCATTCTAATTCATTCGTACGATCCATTCTAATTCATTCATACAATCCATTCTAATTTATTCGCACGAATGTATCCATTCTAATTCATTTGCACGATCCATTCTAATTCATTCCTATGATCTATTCTAATTCATTCGTACGATCTATTCTAATTCATTCTAATTCATTCGTCCGATCCATTCTACGATCCATTCTAATTCATTCGTATATTCCATTCTAATTCATTAGCACGATCCATGCTAATGAATTGGAATGGATCGTACGATCCAATCTAATTCATTCATACGATCCATTCTTACTCATTCGTATGATACATTCTAATTCAATCGTATGATCCATTCTAATTCATTCGTACGATCCATTCTAATTCCTTCGTATGATCCATTCTAATTAATTCGTACGATCCATTCTAATTCATTCGTATGATCCATTCAAATTCATGGAATTAGAATGGATCCACCGAATGAGTTATAATGGATCATACGAATGAATTAGAATGGATTGTACGAATGAATTAGAATTGATTGTGCGAATGAATTAGAATGGATCCTACGAATGAATTAGAATGGATCGTGTGAAAGAATTAGAATGGATTGTATGAATGAATTAGAATGGATCGTATGAATGAATTAGAATGGATCGTGCGAATGAATTCGAATGGATCGTACGAATTCATTCATACAATCCATTCTAATTCTTTCACACGATCCATTCTAATCCATTCTAATTCGTGCGATCCATTCTTACTCATTCGTATAATCCATTCTTACTCATTCGTATGATCCATTCTAATTTATTCGGACGAATGTATCCATTCTAATTTATTCGTACGATCCATTCTAATTCATTCGTACGATCCATTCTAATTCATTCATACAATCCATTCTAATTCTTTCACATGATCCATTCTAATTCATTCGCACGATCCATGCTAATTCATTCGTTCGATCAATTCTAATTCATTAGCACGATCCATTCTAATTCATTCGTACGATCCATTCTAATTCATTCGCACGATCCATTCTAATTCATTCATAGGATCTATTCTAATTCATTCATACGATCTATTCTAATTATTTCGCACGAATGTATCCATTCTAATTCATTCGCACGAATGTATCCATTCTAATTCATTCGTACGATCCATTCTAATTCATTCGTACGATCCATTCTAATTCATTCATACGATCTATTCTAATTCATTCATACAATCCATTCTAATTCTTTCACAAGATCCATTCTAATTCATTCGTACGATCCATTCTAATTCATTCGCATAATCCATTCTATTTCATTCGTACGATCCATTCTTACTCATTGGTACGATCCATTCAAATTCATTCGCACGAATGTATCCATTCTAATTCATTCATACGAATCCATTATAATTCATTCGTACAATCCATTCTATTTCATTCGTACGATCCATTCTTACTCATTCGTATGATCCATTCTAATTCATTCGCACGAATGTATCCATTCTAAATCATTCGTACGATCCATTCTAGTTCATTCGTACGATCCATTCTAAATCATTCGTACAATCCATTCTATTTCATTCGTACTATCAATTCTAATTCATTCGTACGATCTATTCTAATTCATTCATACAATCCATTCTAATTCTTTCACACGATCCATTCTAATTCATTCGTAGGATCCATTCTAATTCATTCGTACAATCTATTCTATTTCATTCGTACGATCCATTCTTACTCATTCGTATGATCCCTTATAATTCATTCGGACGAATGTATCCATTCTAATTTAATTGTACGATCCATTCTAGTTCATTCGTACGATCCATTCTAATTCATTCGTACGATCCATTCGTATGATCCATTCTAATTCATTCGTACGATCCATTCTAATTCATTCGTACGATCCATTCTAATTCATTCGCACAATCTATTCTAATTCATTCGTACGATCCATTCTAATTCATTCGTACGATCGTACGAATGAATTAGAATGGATCGTACGGAATGAATTAGAATGGATTGAATGAATGAATTAGAATGGATACATTCGTGCGAATGAATTAGAATGGATCATATGAATGAGTAAGAATGGATCGTACGAATGAAATAGAATGGAATGTACGAATGAATAAGAATGGATCGTACAAATGAATTAGAATGGATCGTACGAATGAATTAGAATGGATCATACGAATGAGTAAGAATGGATCGTACAAATGAAATAGAATGGATTGTCCGAATGAATTAGAATGGATCGTACGAATGAATTAGAATGGATCGTGTGAAAGAATTAGAATGCATTGTATGAATGAATTAGAATGGATCGTATGAATGAATTAGAATGGATCGTGCGAATGAATTCGAATGGATCGCATGATCCATTCGAATAGAATGGATCGTATGAATGAATTAGAATGGATCGGACGAATTAATTAGAATGGATTGTAGGAATGAATTAGAATGGATCGTATGAATGAATTAGAATGGATCGTATGAATGAATTAGAATGGATCGTGCGAATGAATTAGAATGGATCGTACGAATGAATTAGAATGGATCGTACGAATGAATTAGAATGGATCATATGAATGAATTAGAATGGATCATACGAATGAGTAAGAATGGATCGTACGAATGAAATAGAATGGATTGTACGAATGAATTAGAATGGATCGTACGAATGAATTAGAATAGATCGTGTAAAAGAATTAGAATGGATTGTATAAATGAATTAGAATGGATCATATGAATGAATTAGAATGGATCGTGCGAATGAATTCGAATGGATCGTACGAATGAATTAGAATGGATCGTACGAATGAATTAGAATGGATACATTCGTGCGAATGAATTAGAATGGATACATTCGTGCGAAAGAATTAGAATAGATCGTATGAATGAATTAGAATGGATCCTATGTATGAATTAGAATGAATCGTGCGAATGAATTAGAATGGATCGTACGAATGAATTAGAATGGATCGTGCTAATGAATTAGGATTGATCAAACGAATGAATTATCATGGATCGTGCTAATGAATTAGAATGGAACGTACGAATGAATTAGAATGGATCGTGTGAAAGAATTAGAATGGATTGTATGAATGAATTAGAATGAATTCGTACGATCCATTCGAATTCATTCGCACGATCCATTCTAATTCATTCATACGATCCATTCTAATTCATTCATACAATCCATTCTAATTCTTTCACACGATCCATTCTAATTCATTCGTAGGATCCATTCTAATTCATTCGTACAATCTATTCTATTTCATTCGTACGATCCATTCTTACTCATTCGTATGATCCATTCTAATTCTTTTGGAGGAATGTATTCATTTTAATTTATTCGTACGATCTATTCTAATTCATTCGTACGATCCATTCTAATTCATTCGTACGATCCATTCTTACTCATTCGTATGATCCATTCTAATTCATTTGTACGATCCATTCTAATTCATTTGTACGATCCATTCTAATTCATTCGCACAATCTATTCTAATTCATTCGTACGATCCATTCTAATTCATTCGTACGATCGTACGAATGAATTAGAATGGATCGTACGGAATGAATTAGAATGGATTGTATGAATGAATTAGAATGGATACATTCGTGCGAATGAATTAGAATGGATCATACGAATCAGTAAGAATGGATCGTACGAATGAAATAGAATGGATTGTACGAATGAATTAGAATGGATCGTATAAATGAATTAGAATGGATCGTACGAATGAATTAGAATGGATCATACGAATGAGTAAGAATGGATCGTACAAATGAAATAGAATGGATTATACGAATGAATTATAATGGTTTGTACGAATGAATTAGAATGGATCGTGTGAAAGAATTAGAATGCATTGTATGAATGAATTAGAATGGATCGTATGAATGAATTAGAATGGATCGTGCGAATGAATTCGAATGGATCGCATGATCCATTCGAATAGAATGGATCGTACGAATGAATTAGAATGGATCGGGCCAATGAATTAGAATGGATTGTAGGAATGAATTAGAATGGATCGTATGAACGAATTAGAATAGATCGTATGAATGAATTAGAATGGATCGTGCGAATGAATTAGAATGGATCGTACGAATGAATTAGAATGGATCGTACGAATGAATTAGAATGGATCATACGAATGAGTAAGAATGGATCGTATGAATGAAATAGAATGGATTGTACGAATGAATTAGAATGGATACATTCATGCGAATGAATTAGAATGGATCGGACGATTGAATTAGAATGGATCGTACGATTCATTCTAATTCATTCGTACGATCCATTCTAATACATTCGTACGATTCATGCTAATTCATTCGCACTATCCATTCTAATTCATTCGTACGATCCATTCTTATTCATTAATACGATCCATTCTAATTCATTCGCACAATCCACTCTAATTCATTCGCACAATCCGTTCTAATTCATTCGTACAATCCATTCTAACTCATTCGGTAGATCCATTCTAATTCATTCATACGATCCATTCTAATTCATTCCAACGATCCATTCTAATTTATTCGTACGATCCATTCTAATTCATTCGTACGATCTATTCTAATTCATTCGCACGAATGTAACCATTCTAATTCATTCATACGATTCATTCTAATTCATTCATATGAGCTATTCTAATTCATTCGTACGATCCATTCTAATTCATTCGTACGATCCATTGTAATTCATTCATACAATCCATTTAGATTCATTCGCACAAATGTATCCATTCAAATTCATTCGTACGATCCAGTCTAATTCATTCATACGATCCATTCTAATTCATTCGCACGAATATATCCATTCTAATTCTTTCGTACGATGCATTCTAATTCATTCGTACGATCCATTTTAATTCATTCTCACCAATGTATCCATTCTAATTCATTTGTACGATCCATTCTAATTCATTCCTACGATCTATTCTAATTCTTTCGCTCGAATTTATCCATTTTAATTCATTCGTACGATCCATTCTAATTCATTCGTACGATCTAATTCATTCGTGCGATCCATTCTAATTCATTCGTACGATCGATTCTAATTCATTCGCACTATCCATTCTAATTCATTCGTACGATCCATTCTAATTCATTCGTCTGATCCATTCTAATTTATTCGGTCAAATATATCCATTCTAATTCATTCGTACGATCCATTCTAATTCATTCGCACGATCCATTCTAATTCATTCGCACAAATGTATCCATTCTAATTCATTTGCACGATCCATTCTAATTCATTCCTATGATCTATTCTAATTCATTCGTACGATCCATTCTAATTCATTCGCTCGAATGTATCAATTCTAATTCATTTGTACGATTCATTCTAATTCGTTCATATGATCCATTCTAATTCGTTCGTACGATCCATTCTAATTCGTTCGTACGATCCATTCTAATTCATTCGTATGATCCATTCTAATTCATTCCTACGATCTATTCTAATTCATTCGCTCGAATATATCCATTCTAATTCAATCGTTCGATCCATTCTAATTCATTCGCACGATCTATTCTAATTCATTCGTATGATCCATTCTAATCCATTCGTACGATCCATTCTAATTCATTCGTACGATCCATTCTAATTCATTCGTACGATCCATTCTAATTCATTCGCACGAATGTATCCATTCTAGTTCATTCGTACGATCCATTCTAATTCATTCGTACGATCCATTCTAATTCATTCCCACGATCCATTCTAATTCATTCGTACGATCAATTCTAATTCATTCGCACGAATGTATCCATTCTAAGTCATTCGTACGATCCTGAATTAGAATTGATCGTACGAATGAATTAGAATGGATCGTACGAATGAATTAGAATGGATACATTCATGCGAATCAATTAGAATGGATTGTGCGAATCCATTAGACTGGATCGTGCGAATGAATAAGAATGGATCATACGAATGAATTAGAATGGATCGTACGAATTAATTATAATGGATACATTCGTGCGAATGAATTAGAATGGATTGTATGAATGAATTAGAATGGATCGTACGAATGAATTAGAATGGATCGTACGAATGAACTAGAATGGATCGTACGAATGAACTAGAATGGATACATTCGTGCGAATGAATTAGAATGGATCGTACGAATGAATTAGAATGGATCGTACGAATGAATTAGAATGGATCTTACGAATGAATTAGAATGGATCGTACGAATGAATTAGAATGGATCGAACGAATGAATTAGAATGGATACATTCGTGCGAATGAATTAGAATGGATTGGACGAATGAATTAGAATGGATCGTACGAATGAATTAGAATGGATCAAATGAATGAATTAGAATGGTTACATTCATGCGAATGAATTAGAATGGATCGTACGAATGAATTAGAATGGTTACATTCATGCGAATGAATTAGAATGGATCGTACGAATGGATTAGAATGGATCGTACAAATGGATTAGAATGGATACATTCGTGCGAATGAATTAGAATGGATTGTATGAATGAATTAGAATGGATCGTACGAATGAATTAGAATGGATCGTATGAGTGAATTAGAATGGATACGAAGGAATTAGAATGGATCGTACGAAGGAATTAGAATGGATCATACGAATGAAATAGAATGGATCGTACGAAGGAATTAGAATGGATCGTACGAAGGAATTAGAATGGATCGTACGAATGAATTAGAATGGATATATTCGTGCAAATGAATTAGAATAGATCGTATGAATGAATTAGAATGGATCGCATGAGTGAATTAGAACGGATAGTACGAATGAAGTAGAATGGATCGTATGAATGAATTAGAATGGATACATTCGTGCGAATGAATTAGAATGGATCGTATGAATGAATTAGAATGGATCGTACGAATGAATTAGAATGGATCGTACGAATGAATTAGAATAGATTGCACGAATAAATTAGAATGGATCGTGCGAATGAAATAGAATGAATACAAATGAATTAGAATGGATCATACGAATGAATTTGAATGACGATCCATTCTTACTCATTCGTATGATCCATTCTAATTTATTCGCACGAATGTATCAATTCTAATTCATTCGTACGTCTAATTCATTCGTACGGTCCATTCTACATCATTCACACAATCCATTCTATTTCATTCATACGATCCATTCTTACTCATTCGTATGATCCATTATGGGTACATTCGTGCGAATGAATTAGAATGGATCATATGAATGAGTAAGAATGGATCGTACGAATGAAATAGAATGGATTGTGCGAATGAATTAGAATGGATCGTACGAATGAATTAGAATGGATCGTACAAATGAATTAGAGTGGATCGTACGAACGAATTAGAATGGATACATTCGTGCGAATGAATTAGAATGGATAAATTCGTGCGAAAGAATTAGAATAGATCGTATGAATGAATTAGAATGGAACCTATGAATGAATTAGAATGGATCGTGCGAATGAATTAGAATGGATCGTACGAATGAATTAGAATGGATCATGCTAATGAATTAGAATTGATCGAACGAATGAATTAGCATGGATCGTGCAAATGAATTAGAATGGAACGTACGAATGAATTAGAATGGATCGTGTGAAAGAATTAGAATGGATTGTATGAATGAATTAGAATGAATTCGTACGATCCATTCGAATTCATTCGCATGATCCATTCTAATTCATTCATACAATCCATTCTAATTCTTTCATACAATCCATTCTAATTCATTCACACGATCCATTCTAATTCATTCGTAGGATCCATTATAATTCATTCGTACAAAATATTCTATTTCATTCGTACGATCCATTCTTACTCATTCGTATGATCCATTCTAATTCATTCGGACGAATGTATCCATTCTAATTTATTCGTACGATCCATTCTAATTCATTCGTACGATCCATTCTAATTCATTCGTCCGATCCATTCTAATTCATTCGCACGAATGTATCCATTCTAATTTATTCGTACGATCCATTCTAATTCATTCGTACGATCCATTCTAATTCATTCGTAAGATCCATTCTAATTCATTCGTACGATCCATTCTAATTCATTCGTACGATCCATTCTAATTCATTCGCACGAATGTATCCATTCTAGTTCATTCGTACGATCCATTCTAATTCATTCGTATGATCCATTCTAATTCATTCGCACGATCCATTCTAATTCATTCGTACGATCCATTCTAATTCATTCATACGATCCATTCTAATTCATTCGTACGATCCATTCTAATTCATTCGCACAAATGTATCCATTCTAATTCATTCGTCTGATCCATTCTAATTCATTCGCACGATCCATTCTAATTCATTCGTACGATCCATTCTAATTCTTTCACACGATCCATTTTAATTCATTCGTGCGATCCATTCTAATTTATTCGCACGATCCATTCTAATTCATTCGTACGATCCATTCTAATTCATTCGTACGATCCAATTTAATTCATTCGCACAAATGTATCCATTCTAATTCATTCGTACGATCCATTCTAATTCATTCGCACGATCTGTTCTAATTCATTCGTACAATCCATTCTAATTCATTCGTACGATCCATTCTAATTCATTCATACAATCCATTCTAATTCATTCATACGATCCATTCTAATTCACTCATACGATCCATTCTAATACATTCATACGATCCATTCTAATTCATTTGCACGAATATATCCATTCTAATTCATTCGTACGATCCATTCTAATTCCTTCGTACGATCCATTCTAATTCATTCGTACGATCTATTATAATTCATTCGTACGATCCATTCTAATTTATTCGTACGATCCATTCTAATTCCTTCATACGATCCATTCTAATTCATTCGTACGATCCATTCTAATTCATTCGTACAATCTATTCTAATTCATTCGTACGAATGGATACATTCGTGTGAATGAATTAGAATGGATCGTACGAATGAGTAAGAATGGATCGTACGAATGAAATAGAATGGATTGCACGAATGAATTAGAATGGATCGTACGAATGAATTAGAATGGATCATGTGAAATAATTAGAATGGATTGTATGAATGAATTAGAATGGATCGTACGAATGAATTAGAATGGATCGTACGAAGGAATTAGAATGAATCGTACGAATGAATTAGAATGGATCGTACGAATGAATTAGAATAGATCGTACGAATGAATTAGAATGGATCGTACGAAGGAATTAGAATGGATCGTACGAATGAATTAGAATGGATATATTCGTGCAAATGAATTAGAATGGATCGTATGAATATATTAGAATGGATCGTATGAGTGAATTAGAATGGATCGTACGAATGAATTAGAATGGATCGTATGAATAAATTAAAATGGATACATTCATGTGAATGAATTAGAATGGATCGTATGAATGAATTAGAATCGATTTTGTGAATGGATTAGAACTAATCGTACGAATGAATTAGAATGGATACATTCGTGCGAATGAATTAGAAAGGATTGTATGAATGAATTAGAATGGATCGTACGAATGAATTAGAATGGATCGTATGAGTGAATTAGAATGGATACGAAGGAATTAGAATGGATCGTACGAAGGAATTAGAATGGATCATACGAATGAAATAGAATGGATTGTACGAAGGAATTAGAATGGATCATACGAAGGAATTAGAATGGATCGTACGAAGGAATTAGAATGGATCGTACGAATGAATTAGAAAGGATATATTCGTGCAAATGAATTAGAATGGATCGTATGAATGAATTAGAATGGATCATATGAGTGAATTAGAACGGATAGTACGAATGAAGTCGAATGGATCGTATGAATAAATTAGAATGGATACATTCGTGCGAATGAATTAGAATGGATCGTATGAATGAATTAGAATAGATTGTGCGAATGAATTAGAATGGATCGTACGAATGAATTAGAATGGATACATTCGTGCGAATAAATTAGAATGGACTGTATGAATGAATTAGAATGGATCGTACGAATGAATTAGAATGGATCGTATGAATGAATTAGAATAGATTGCGCGAATGAATTAGAATGGATCGTACGAATGAATTAGAATGGATCGTACGAAGGAATTAGAATGGATCGTACGAATGAATTAGAATGGATCGTACGAATGAATTAGAATAGATCGTACGAAGGAATTAGAATGGAACGTACGAATGAATTAGAATGGATCGTATGATTGAATTAGAATGGATCATACGAATGAGTAAGAATGGATCGTATGAATGGATTAGATTGGATCGTACGATCCATTCTAATTCAATAGAATGGATCGTGCTAATGAATTAGAATAGAATATACGAATGAATTAGAATGGATCGTAGAATGGATCGTACGAATTAATTAGAATAAATTAGAATGGATCATACGAATGAATTAGAATAGATTATAGGAATGAATTAGAATGGATCGTGCAAATGAATTAGAATGGATACATTCGTACGAATGAATTAGAATGGATCGTACGAATGAATTAGAATGGATCGTACGAATGAATTCGAATGGATCGTACGATCCATTCTAATTCATTCATACAATCCATTCTAATTCATTAGCATGAATGTATCCATTCTAATCCATTCGTACGATCCATTCTAATCCATTCGTACGATCCTTTCTAATTCATTCGCATGAATGTAACCATTCTAATTCATTCACACGATCGAATGAATTAGAATGGATACATTCGTGCGAATGAATTAGAATGGATCGTGCGAATCCATTAGACTGGATCGTGCGAATGAATAAGAATGGATCATACGAATGAATTAGAATGGATCGTACGAATTAATTAGAATGGATCGTACGAATGAATTAGAATGGATCATACGAATTAATTAGAATGGATCATACGAATGAATTAGAATGGATCGTACGAATGAATTAGAATAGATCGTACGAATGAACTATAATGGATCGTACGAACGAACTAGAATGGATACATTCGTGCGAATGAATTAGAATGGATCGTACGAATGAATTAGAATTGATCGTACGATTCATTCTAATTCATTCGTACGATCCATTCTAAAACATTCGTACGATTCATGCTAATTCATTCGCACGATCCATTCTAATTCATTCGTACGATCCATTCTTATTCATTCATACGATCCATTCTAATTCATTCGCACAATCCATTCTAATTCATTCATACAATCCATTCTAATTCATTCGTATGATCCATTCTAACTCATTCGAATGAGTTAGAATAGATCATACGAATGAATTAGAATGGATTGTATGAATGAATTAGAATGGATCGTACGAATGAATTAGAATGGATCATACGAATTAATTAGAATGGATCATACGAATGAATTAGAATGGATCGTACGAATGAATTAGAATAGATCGTACGAATGAACTAGAATGGATCGTACGAATGAACTAGAATGGATACATTCGTGCGAATGAATTAGAATGGATCGTACGAATGAATTAGAATTGATCGTACGATTCATTCTAATTCATTCGTACGATCCATTCTAATACATTCGTACGATTCATGCTAATTCATTCGCACGATCCATTCTAATTCATTCGTACGATCCATTCTTATTCATTCATACGATCCATTCTAATTCATTCGCACAATCCATTCTAATTCATTCATACAATCCATTCTAATTCATTCGTATGATCCATTCTAACTCATTCGGTAGATCCATGCTAATTCATTCGTTCGATCCAGTCTAATTCATTCGTACGATCCATTCTAATTCATTCGCACGAATATATCCATTTTAATTCTTTCGAACGATGCATTCTAATTCATTCGTACGATCCATTCTAATTCATTCATTTGATCCATTCTAATTCATTCGTACGATCCATTTTAATTCATTCGTCCGATCCATTCTAATTCATTCGCACGAATGTATCCATTCTAATTCATTCGTACGATCCATTCTAATTCATTCGTACGATCCATTTTAATTCATTCGTAAGATCCATTCTAATTCATTCGTACGATCCATTTTAATTCATTCATACGATCCATTCTAATTCATTCGCACGAATGTATCCATTCTAGTTCATTCGTACGATCCATTCTAATTCATTCATACGATCCATTCTAATTTATTCGCACGATCCATTCTAATTCATTCGTACGATCAATTCTAATTCATTCGCACGAATGTATCCATTCTAATTCATTCGTACGATCCTGAATTTGAATGGATCGTACGAATGAATGGATCGTGCGAATGAATTAGAATGGAATATACGAATGAATAAGAATGGATCATACAAATTAATTAGAATGGATCATACGAATGAATTAGAATGGATCGTACGAATGAATTAGAATGGATCGTACGAATGAATTAGAATGGATTGTGCGAATGAATTAGAATCTAATTCATTCGTACGATCCATTCTAATTCATTCATACAATCTATTCTAATTCTTTCACACGATCCATTCTAATTCATTCGTACGATCCATTCTAATTCATTCATAAAATTCATTCTAATTCATTCGCATGAATCTATCCATTCTAATCCATTTGTACGATCTATTCTAATCCATTCGTACGATCCATTCTAATTCATTCGCATGAATGTAACCATTCTAATTCATTCATTTGATCCATTCTAATTCATTCGTACGATCCATTCTAATTCATTCGTCCGATCCATTCTAATTCATTCGCACGAATATATCCATTCTAATTCATTCGTATGATCCATTCTAATCCATTCTAATTCTTTCACACGATCCATTCTAATTCATTCGTAGGATCCTTTCTAATTCATTCGTACAATCTATTCTATTTCATTAGTACGATCCATTCTTACTCATTCGTATGATCCATTCTAATTCATTCGGACGAATGTATCCATTCTAATTTATTTGTACGATCCATTCTAATTCATTCGTAAGATCCATTCTAATTCATTCGTACGATCAATTCTAATTCATTCGTACGATCCATTCTAATTCATTCGCACGAATGTATCCATTCTAGTTCATTCGTACGATCCACTCTAATTCATTCGTATGATCCATTCTAATTCATTCGCACGATCCATTCTAATTCATTCGTACGATCCATTCTAATTCATTCATACGATCCATTCTAATTCATTCGTACGATCCATTCTAATTCATTCGCATAAATGTATCCATTCTAATTCATTCGTACGATCCATTCTAATTCATTCGCACGATCCATTCTAATTCATTCGTACGATCCATTCTAATTCTTTCACACGATCCATTCTAATTCATTCGTACGATCCATTCTAATTCATTCGTGCAATCCATTCTATTTCATTCGTACGATTCATTCTTACTCATTCGTACGATCCATTCTAATTCATTCACACGAATGTATCCATTCGTACGAATGAATTAGAATAGATTGTACGAATGAATTCGAATGGATCGTACGAATGAATTAGAATGGATCGTTCGAAGGAATTAGAATGGATCGTACGAATTAATTAGAATGGATCGTACGAATGAATTAGAATCGATCGTACGAATGAATTAGAATGGATCGTACGAAGGAATTAGAATGGATCGTATGAATGAATTAGAATGGATATATTCGTGCAAATGAATTAGAATGGATCGTATGAATGTATTAGAATGGATACATTCGTGCGAATGAATTAGAATGTATCGGATGATTGAATTAGAATAAATCGTACGAATGAATTAGAATGGATCGTACGAAGGAATTAGAATGGATCGTACGAATGAACTAGAATGGATTAGAATGGATCGTATGAATGAATTAGAATGGATCGTACGAATGAATTAGAATGGATCGTGCGAATGAATTAGAATGGATCGTACGAATGAATTAGAATGGATCGTGCGAAAGAATTAGAATGGATCGTACAAATGAATTAGAATGGATCGTACGAATGAATTAGAATGGATCGTACGAATGAATTAGAATGGATCATATTAATGAATTAGAATGGATTGTACGAATGAATTAGAATGGATACATTCGTGCGAATGAATTAGAATGGATCATACAAATGAATTAGAATGGATCGTACGAAGGAATTAGAATGGATCGTACGAATGAATTGGAATGGATCTTACGAATGAATTAGAATGGATCGTATGAATGAATTAAAATGGATCGTACGAATGAATTAGAATGGATACATTCGTGCGAATGAATTAGAATGGATCGAACGAATGAATTAGAATGGATTGTACGAATGAATTAGAATGGATCGGACGAATGAATTAGAATGGATCGTACGAATAAATTAGAATGGATACATTCGTCCGAATGAATTAGAATGGATCATACGAATGAGTAAGAATGGATCGTACGAATGAAATAGAATAGATTGTACGAACGAATTAGAATAGATCCTACGAATGAATTAGAATGGATCGTGTGAAAGAATTAGAATAGATTGTATGAATGAATTAGAATGGATCGTATGAATGAATTAGAATGGATCATGCGAATGAATTCGAATGGATCATTCAAATTAATTAGAATGGATCATACGAATAAATTAGAATGGATCGTACAAATGAATTAGAATGGATCGTACGAATGAATTAGAATGGATCGTGCGAATGAATTAGAATGGATCGTACGAATGAATTAGAATGGATACATTTGTGCGAATGAATTAGAATGGATCGTACGAATGAATTAGAATAGATCGTACGAATGGATTAGAATGGATCGTACGAATAAATTAGAATGGATACATTCGTCCGAATGAATTAGAATGGATCATACGAATGAGTAAGAATGGATCGTACGAATGAAATAGAATAGATTGTACGAATGACTTAGAATGGATCCTACGAATGAATTAGAATAGATCGTGTGAAAGAATTAGAATGGATTGTATGAATGAATTAGAATGAATTCGTACAATCCATTCGAATTCATTCGCACGATCCATTCTAATTCATTCATACGATCCATTCTAATTCATTCATACAATCCATTCTAATTCTTTCACACGATCCATTCTAATTCATTCGTAGGATCCATTCTAATTCATTCGTACAATCTATTCTATTTCATTCGTACGATCCGTTCTTACTCATTCGTATGATCCATTCTAATTCATTCGGACGAATGTATCCATTCTAATTTATTCGTACGATCCATTCTAATTCATTCGTACGATCCATTCTAATTCATTCGTACGATCCATTCTAATTCATTCGTCCGATCCATTCTAATTCATTCGCACGAATGTATCCATTCTAATTCATTCGTACGATCCATTCTAATTCATTCGTAAGATCCATTCTAATTCATTCGTACGATCCATTCTAATTCATTCGTACGATCCATTCTAATTCATTCGCACGAATGTATCCATTCTAGTTCATTCGTACGTTCCATTCTAATTCATTCGTACGATCCATTCTAATTCATTCGGACGATCCATTCTAATTCATTCGTACGATCCATTCTAATTCATTCATACGATCCATTCTAATTCATTCGTACGATCCATTCTAATTCATTCGCACAAATGTATCCATTCTAATTCATTCGTACGATCCATTCTAATTCATTCGCACGATCCATTCTAATTCATTCGTACGATCCATTCTAATTATTTCACACGATCCATTCTAATTCATTCGTACGATCCATTCTAATTCATTCGCACGATCCATTCTAATTCATTCGTACGATCCATTCTAATTCATTCATACGATCCATTCTAATTCATTCATACAATCTATTCTAATTCCTTCGCACAAATGTATCCATTCTAATTCATTCGTACGATCCATTCTAATTCATTCGCACGATCCATTCTAATTTATTCGTACGATCCATTCTAATTCATTCGTATGATCCATTCTAATTAATTCTTATGATCCATTCTAATTCATTCGTACGATCCATTCTAATTCATTCATACAATCCATTCTAATTCATTCGCACGAATGTATCCATTCTAATTAATTCGTACGATCCATTCTAATTCATTCGTATGATCTATTCTTATTCATTCGCACGATCCAGTCTAATTGATTCGCATGATCCATTCTAATTCATTCGCACGAATGTCTCCATTCTAATTCATTCGTACGATCCATTCTAATTCATTAATATGATCCATTCTAATTCATTCGTACGATCCATTCTAATTCATATGCATAAAGGTATCCATTCTAATTCATTCGCACGAAAGAATTAGAATGGATTGTATGAAAGAATAGATCGTATGAATGAATTAGAATGGATCGTACGGAATGAATTAGAATGGATTGTATGAATGAATTAGAATGGATCGTACGAATGAGTAAGAATGGATCGTACGAATGAATTAGAATGGATCGTACGAATTAATTAGAATGGATCATACGAATGAAATAGAATGGATCGTACGAAGGAATTAGAATGGATCGTACGAAGGAATTAGAATGGATCGTACGAAGGAATTAGAATGGATCGTACGAATGAATTAGATTGGATCGTACGAATGAATTAGAATGGATATATTTGTGCAAATGAATTAGAATGGATCGTATGAATGAATTAGAATGGATCGTATGAGTGAATTAGAACGGATAGTACGAATGAATTAGAATGGATCGTATGAATGAATTAGAATGGATACATTCGTGCGAATGAATTAGAATGGATCGTATGGGATCGTATGAATGAATTAGAATAGATCGTACGAATGAATTAGAATGGATCGTGCGAATGAATTAGAATCGATCGTACGAATGAATTAGAATGGATCGTACGAATGAACTAGAATGGATACATTCGTGCGAATGAATTAGAATGGATCGTACGAATGAATTAGAATGGATCGTACGAATGGATTAGAATGGATCGTACGAATGGATTAGAATGGATCATACGAATGAATTAGAATGGATCGTACGAATGAATTAGAATGGATCGAAGGAATGAATTAGAATGGATATATTCGAGCGAATGAATTAGAATAGATCGTAGGAATGAATTAGAATGGATCATACGAATGAATTACAATGGATCGTACGAATGAATTAGAATGGATCGTACGAATGAATTAGACTGGATCGTGTGAAAGAATTAGAATGGATCGTACGAATGAATTAGAATAGATCGTACGAATGAATTAGAATGGATCGTACGAAGGAATTATAATGGATCGTACGAATGAATTAGAATGGATATATTCGTGCAAATGAATTAGAATGGATCGTATGAATGAATTAGAATGCATTGTATGAATGAATTAGAATGGATCGTATGAATGAATTAGAATGGATCGTGCGAATGAATTCAAATAGATCGCATGATCCATTCGAATAGAATGGATCGTATGAAAGAATTAGAATGGATCGTGCGAAAGATTAGAATAGATCGTATGAATGAATTAGAATGGATCCTATGAATGAATTAGAATGGATCGTGCCAATGAATTAGAATGGATCGTACGAATAAATTAGAATGGATCGTACGAATGAATTAGAATGGATCGTACGAAGGAATTAGAATGTATCGTGCGAATGAATTAGAATGGATTGTGCGAATGAATAAGAACAGATCGTGCGAATGAATTAGAATTGATCGTACGAATGAATTAGAATGGATCTTGCGAATGAATTAGAATGGATCGTACGAATGAATTAGAATGGATACATTTGTGCGAATCAATTAGAATGGATCGTACGAATGAATTAGAATGGATCGTATGAATGACTTAGAATGGATCGTACGAATGAATTAGAATGGATCGTGCGAATGAATTAGAATGGATCGTACGAATGAATTAGATTGGATCGTACGAATATATTAGAATGGATCGTACGAAGGAATTAGAATGGATCATATGAATGAATTAGAATGCATCGTACGAATTAATTAGAATGGATCATACGAATGAAATAGAATGGATCGTACGAAGGAATTAGAATGGATCGTACGAAGGAATTAGAATGGATCGTTCGAAGGAATTAGAATGGATCGTACGAAGGAATTAGAATGGATCGTACGAATGAATTAGAATGGATCGTACGAATGAATTAGAATGGATATATTCGTGCAAATGAATTAGAATGGATCGTATGAATGTATTAGAATGGATCGTATGAGTGAATTCGAATGGATCGTACGAATGAATTAGAATGGATCGTATGAATGAATTAGAATGGATACATTCGTGTGAATGAATTAGAATGGATCGTATGAATGAATTAGAATGGATACATTCGTGTGAATGAATTAGAACTGATCGTACGAATGAATTAGAATGGATACATTCGTGTGAATGAATTAGAATGGATTGTATGAATGAATTAGAATGGATCGTACGAATGAATTAGAATGGATCGTATGAGTGAATTAGAATGGATACGAAGGAATTAGAATGGATTGTACGAAGGAATTAGAATGGATCATACGAATGAAATAGAATGGACCGTACGAAGGAACTAGAATGGATCGTACGAAGGAATTAGAATGGATCGTACGAAGGAATTAGAATGGATCGTACGAATGAATTAGAATGGATATATTCGTGCAAATGAATTAGAATGGATCATATGAATGAATTAGAATGGATCGTATGAGTGAATTAGAACGGATAGTACGAATGAAGTAGAATGGATCGTATGAATGAATTAGAATGGATACATTCGTGCGAATGAATTAGAATGGATCGTATGAATGAATTAGAATAGATTGTGCGAATGAATTAGAATGGATCGTACGAATGAATTAGAATGGATACATTCGTGCGAATAAATTAGAATGGATTGTATGAATGAATTAGAATGGATCGTATGAATGAATTAGAATGGATCGTACGAATGAATTAGAATAGATTGCGCGAATGAATTAGAATGGATCGTACGAATGAATTATAATGGATCGTACAAAGGAATTTGAATGGATCGTACGAATGAATTAGAATGGATCGTACGAATGAATTAGAATGGATCGTACGAAGGAATTAGAATGGATCGTAAGAATGAATTAGAATGGATCGTACGATTGAATTAGAATGGATCATACGAATGAGTAAGAATGGATCGTATGAATGAATTAGATTGGATCGTACGATCCATTCTAATTCATTAGCATGGATCGTGCTAATGAATTAGAATGGAATATACGAATGAATTAGAATGGATCGTGGAATGGATTGTACGAATGAATTAGAATGAATTAGAATGGATCGTACGAATGAATTAGAATTGATCATAGGAATGAATTAGAATGGATCGTGCAAATGAATTAGAATGGATATATTCGTGCGAATGAATTAGAATAGATCGTGCGAATGAATTACAATGGATCGTACGAATGAATTAGAATGGATATATTTGAATGAATAAATTAGAATGGATCATACGAATGAATTAGAATGGATCGTACGAATGAATTAGAATGGATAGTGCGAATGAATTAGAATCGATCGTACGAATGAATTGGAATGGATCGTACGAATGAATTGGAATGGATCATACGAATGAGTAAGAATGGATCGTACGAATGAATTAGAATGGATCGTACGAATTAATTAGATTGGATCGTACGAATAAATTAGAATGGATACATTCGTGCGAATGAATTAGAATGGATCGTGCGAATCCATTAGACTGGATCATGCGATCGTACGAATGGATTAGAATGGATCCTACGAATGGATTAGAATGGATACCTTTGTGCATATGAATTAGAATGGATCGTACGAATGAATTAGAATGGATCATATTAATGAATTAGAATGGATCGTACGAATGAATTAGAATGGATACATTCGTGCGAATGAATTAGAATGGATCATGCGAATCAATTAGACTGGATCGTGCGAATGAATAAGAATTGATCATACGAACGAATTAGAATGGATCGTACGAATTAATTAGAATGGATACATTCGTGCGAATGAATTAGAATGGATTGTATGAATGAATTAGAATGGATCGTACGAATGAATTAGAATGGATCATACGAATTAATTAGAATGGATCATACGAATGAATTAGAATGGATCGTATGAATGAATTAGAATGGATCGTACTAATGAATTAGAATGGATATATTCGTGCGAATGAATTAGAATGGATTATGCGAATGAATAAGAACAGATCGTGCGAATGAATTAGAATAGATCGTACGAATGAATTAGAATGGATCGTGCGAATGTATTAGAATGGATCGTACGAATGAATTAGAATGGATACATTTGTGCGAATGAATTAGAATGGATCGTACGAATGAATTAGAATGGATCGTATGAATGAATTAGAATGGATCGTACGAATGAATTAGAATGGATCGTGCGAATGAATTAGAATGGATCGTACGAATGAATTAGAATGGATCGTACGAATGAACTAGAATGGATACATTCGTGCGAATGAATTAGAATGGATCGTACGAATGAATTAGAATGGATCGTACGAATGAATTAGAATGGATCTTACGAATGAATTAGAATGGATCGTACGAATGAATTAGAATGGATCGTACGAATGAATTAGAATGGATACATTTGTGCGAATGAATTAGAATGGATCGGACGAATGAATTAGAATGGATCGTACGAATGAATTAGAATGGATCGTACGAATGAATTAGAATGGATAATACGAATAAATTAGAATGGATACATTCGTCCGAATGAATTAGAATGGATCATACGAATGAGAAAGAATGGATCGTACGAATGAAATAGAATAGATTGTACGAATGAATTAGAATGGATCCTACGAATGAATTAGAATGGATCGTCTGAAAGAATTAGAATGGATTGTATGAATGAACTAGAATGGATCGTATGAATGAATTAGAATGGATCATGCGAATGAATTCGAATGGATCGTACGAATTCATTCTAATTCATTCATACAATCCATTCTAGTTCTTTCACACGATCTATTCTAATTCATTCGTAGGATCCATTCTAATTCATTCGTATAATCTATTATATTTCATTCGTACGATCCATTCTTACTCATTCGTATGATCCATTCTAATTCATTCGTACAATCTATTCTATTTCATTCGTACAATCCATTTTTACTCATTTGTATGATCCATTCTAATTCATTCGGACGAATGTATCCATTCTAATTTATTCGTACGATCCATTCTAATTCATTCGTACGATCCATTCTAATTCTTTCATACGATCCATTCTAATTCATTCATACAATCCATTCTAATTCTTTCACACGATCCATTCTAATTCATTCGTAGGATCCATTCTAATTCATTCGTACAATCTATTCTATTTCATTCGTACGATCCATTCTTACTTATTCGTATGATCCATTCTAATTCATTCGGACGAATGTATCCATTCTAATTTATTCATACGATCCATTCTAATTCATTCGTACGATCCATTCTAATTCATTCGTACGATCCATTCTAATTCATTCATAGGATCCATTCTAATTCATTCATACGATCTATTCTAATTCTTTCGCACGAATGTATCCATTCTAATTCATTCGCACGAATGTATCCATTCTAATTCATTCGTACGATCCATTCTAATTCATTCGAACGATCCATTCTAATTCATTCATACGATCTATTCTAATTCATTCATACAATCCATTCTAATTCATTCACACGATCAATTCTAATTCATTCGTACGATCCATTCTAATTCATTCGCACAATCCATTCTATTTCATTCGCACGATCCATTCTAATTCATTCATACGATCCATTCTAATTCATTCGTACGATTCATTCTAATTCATTCGTGCGATCCATTCTAATTCATTCGTACGATCCATTCTAATTCATTCGCACAATCCATTCTATTTCATTCGTACGATCCATTCTTACTCATTCGCATGATCCATTATGGATACATTCGTGCGAATGAATTAGAATGGATCATACGAATGAGTAAGAATGGATCGTACGAATGAAATAGAATGGATTGTGCGAATAAATTAGAATGGATCGTACGAATGAATTAGAATGGATCGTGTGAAAGAATTAGAATGGATTGTATGAATGAATTAGAATAGATCGTATGAATCAATTAGAATGGATCGTACGAATGAATTAGAATGGATCGTACGAATGAATTAGAATGGATCGTACGAATGAATTAGAATGGATACATTCGTGCGAATGAATTAGAATGGATACATTCGTGCGAAAGAATTAGAATAGATCGTATGAATGAATTAGAATGGATCCTATGAATGAATTAGAATGGATCGTGCGAATGAATTAGAATGGATCGTACGAATGAATTAGAATGGATCGTGCTCTAATCATTCTAAGCATGAAGCTGGTAGAATTATCATTATGTGGGATCAGACTTTATTTCAGATTCAAATTCAGGTTATTTCAGATCAGGTGATTCATTGTGCTGCTAAGTGGATTCCAGGGAAGAAAGATTTCTCTTTTACCATTGTCTATGGGCAGAATTTGGCTGTTGACAGGAATGGATTGTGGTCTAGTTTAAGAGACATTATTAAATGCATTTCTGGAAGTTGGCTGGTTGGAGGTGATTTTAATATAGTCAGATTTGCTCATGAAAAAATTGGAGGTAATCAAATTCCTTTTAGTATTCTTAAACAATTTAATGAAGTTTTGGAGGAGTCGAGCTTGAAGATATGATTTCTCATGGTGCTCATCTCACTTGGAACAATAGAGCTGAAGTTAACAGGATTGCTGCCAAACTGGATAGGACCCTTATCAATCATAATTGGCTGTTTGGTTTTCCAGACTGTACTACTAGATTCTATAATCAGGGTTCTTCTGATCATACGCCTATGATTATTACTATGAATCCCTCCTGGACTTATGGTTCTTCTCCGTTTAGATATTTACAGATTTGGGAAGTGTTAGAATTGGTGAGGTCTATAGCTCGTAAAAACCTAGTGTTTAGCTTTGTATGGTTGATAGTATAGGATTGCATATTGGTACGTACCTTAGTACGTGTTCTGATTACAGAACAGAGAGCCATGGCTACATGGTAATCCACTTGAGTGGGAGACTCAAGGGGCTGGTCCCATGTAACCTAAATACGTTCGCAGCTCTGATAAGGGTTGGTCGCCCTATCAGGATAAGCTGTTGGGATGACAGAGCGTAGGTGTCTCCACCACGGTCATTACCAGGCACAGTGTCTGTGGCCGAACGGAACCAACACGGTGCACAGATCGATGAGCAGACATCGGTGCACTAAACCGTGTTTCTGCTTAGGGTAAAACGGTCCTAAACCCTGAGGAACCATGTCTGGTGGACTAACCAGTTGTGTGGTGCTTTGGCGCACCAATGTGTGAGGATCCGGATGCAGTGATCCAAAACCACGGTGTACTGGGTTACCCGGCTGGCGTTGCATCAGCGTGTCACTCCTGCAGGCTATCCACACCCCTAACGGGAGGTGCGTTCCTTGGTCTGACCTACGTCGTATTAAACCCTGGCCAGGTGGTCATCAGTTGGACTGATGACGGATCCGGTTGCTCGTCAGAGTAATCGGAGGTACGATGTATGTGGTCAACCTGGAAGGAACCGAGTCATATGAGCACTCGAGTCTGACGGTATTCTCCACCGCTCGAGTTGCGTCATGGCACCAAGTGGAGGGACAGCGAGTTTACCATACTAAGCAGAGAGCAGGGGTATGAGAGAGAACATAGTAAGTCCGGGGGAATTGGAGTGCAGCCTGCGTCGCACTCTGGGTGGCTACGCAGGTTAACTCGGACTCAGAGGATCGATGGTACACTCGGGTAGTGTGTCGATCGAGTCTGAGTTGGAAGCCATGAACCCTGGTCCCTGAAGGTTCCACCTTATCGACATTATGTACGGTTCTTATACCATCTCCTCGAAACACAGAACGTAGTTAGAGGAAGCGAGAAGTCCAAGCATACGCTCCGTGAGTGCTTCGCACTAGTGCACGGTAGATGCGTAGCTACGTGTGTGCACTAAGGGGAAACCCTAGGTTAGTGCAGAGACGCATGTAGCAATTCCTTGCCATAAGTGGACTTTGCCACATGGGTGCGATGCACCGGGACATGTTGCGAGTTGACTAGTTGACTTCACTAGGGGCACCCTACGGGAACCTCAGAGAATAGTGAAATCACTGGTGCACTTCACTTATGTGTGCCTTGCAAAGTCTCGTACACGAGGAACGGCCAACTAGTGGCATAAGGGCGTTTTGGTCATACCATGCACCAATATGCATTAAGGGGGCCAGCCCAAAGTGTTGAGAGACTGGTCAAGGCCGGCCCCATTAGTTTCGGGAGGTTGTTGCCTCCGATGAAGGGGCCGGTTATGAGGCGCAGAAAATGGGCTGGTTTTGACCATTTTCGAAAACAAGGAAAGGATAGAGATAAAGAAGAGATATATAGGGATAAGGTTTGAATCTATCATCCTTATCCATACTGCCCTTATCCATATGAATAGGCCGGCCCTATATATAAGAAGGAGAGAGAGGGTGCACGAAATTAATAGAGCCATGCAAGCCCTAGGGCCGGCCATGGCATGGGGAAACCCTAGCCGCCCCCTCTCCTCTCTTCGCATCTCCTCTCTCGTCTCTCTCTCCCTCGCTTGCGCCATTGGATGGCGACTCATCTTCCTCACGTGGTATTTTGTAGAAGGAGAAGGCTCGTCGTATGGAGGCACTCAGAGATCCATCGATGAGGTGCCGTGCATCGTGTGAGATCAGGTGAACTAGAAGGCGTCTCCCGCAACCTTTTGCTGTCCAGAATCTGCACAGAAAATCAACGTTGTTTCTGCGATTCCGGGAGCTACAGAAGTCCAAACGACGTGAAACTTGTTGGAAAAGTTGCGTCTCGAAGTTGGCTACCTGCAGTCCAAATTTCAGCCCAATCGGAGTTCGGAGAAGAAAGTTATGGCCGTTGTACCGAAGCTATGTCGAGCAGATCCTTAGCCCGTCTCCATCGACAAAGAAGAAATTTGTCGCGGTGAAAGATTCCGCACGCAGGTATGACCTCTAACAAGTAGATCTAACATAATTAGAACATGTATTCATGCTAGTTTGTTCTTTCGCGTTAGATCATCGTTAGGGGTTCGCGTAGTTGCCATGCTAGATTCATACACGCATATGTAGATCGTTTCGATGAAAATTTTGATATGTAACGCACACCGCTCACGGTCCTCGGACCTTCACTTTGCTTCCGCTGCGGGCCTCTACCATGGATTTATTTCCAACAATTGGTATCAGAGCACGCTAGTGGTGTGCGTTTTATGTTTTTTTCATGAAACCGTCATGTGCGCGCATGAATAGTATGTGCCGCCATCGGGGTTCTACGAGTAGATCATGCATAGTAGATTTTGTATGTTCTATGAATCGTTCTTGCAGGGCGCCGCTTCTAAAATTATTCTGGATATGTGATTGCTTGCTACCGGGGGTCGGACCCCGTGTTAGCGATTTTGTCTGGATGTTTTTTCTTCTGTGTGTGGATAGATTTTAGAGCCATAGTCGGGCAAGAGGTGAAGATTTACCACCCTTGATTCCCAGGCTTTTGCTAGGTTTGTTTTCCTTTTCTTTCTAGGAAATTGTGTACGAGCGAGCACTTGCTCGAAGCGTACTAGATCTTTTTCGGTTACAGATTGAAGAGGAGGACTTACCGTGGAGATCCACCACTGGGAAGATGAGCGGAACCTTGGAGGACGATGGCGATCCGGCGAAGCGTACACGATGACGGCAAAGGGCATAAAGCGTCAGAAGATCGTATACAGAGGCTTGCACCGGATCGAGGAGCCTTGTGAAGGAGACAGAGAGCCTGCGCTGTGCCAGTCAGGTTCAGGGGTCGGACCCTAAACTTGATTCAGTTGTGTGCTTATTTCTTTCAGTAGTTCTTTATATTTCTGTAGAGAACCCCGATGCGATAATTTGATTATCTGTGTCAGAGGGATGCCCTTTCCCCTCGGGTCCTAGCGACCTTATTAGGATTGGATTCCACTAGTGACGCCTATTATTTAATTAACCCTTGATGATAATATGAATTCCTGAATGGATCGTGTGAAAGAATTAGAATGGATTGTATGAATGAATTAGAATGGATCGTATGAATGAATTAGAATGGATCGTACGAATGAATTAGAATGGATCGTACGAATGAATTAGAATGGATTGTACGAATGAATTAGAATGGATACATTCGCGAATGAATTAGAATGGATCGTACGAATAAATTAGAATGTATCGTACGAATGAATTAGAATGGATCTTACGAATGAATTTGAATGGATCGTATGAATGAATTAGAATGGATCGTATGAATGAATTAGAATGGATACATTTGTGCGAATGAATTATAATGGATCGTACGAATGAATTAGAATGGATCGAATGAATGAATTAGAATGGATCGTACGAATGAATTCGAATGGATCGTACGAAGGAATTAGAATGGATCGTACGAATGAATTAGAAATGATATATTCGTGCAAATGAATTAGAATGGATCATATGAATGTATTAGAATGGATCGTATGAGTGAATTAGAATGGATCGTGCGAATGAATTAGAATGGATTGTATGAATGAATTAGAATGGATCGTACGAATGAATTAGAATGGATCGTACGAATGAATTCGAATGGATCGTACGAATTCATTCTAATTCATTCATACAATCCATTCTAATTCTTTCACACGATCTATTCTAATTCATTCGTAGGATCCATTCTAATTCATTCGTACAATCCATTCTTACTCATTCGTATGATCCATTCTAATTCATTCGTAGGATCCATTCTAATTCATTTGTACGATCCATTCTAATTTATTCGCACGAATGTATCCATTCTAATTCATTCGTACGATCCATTCTAATTCATTCATACAATCTATTCTAATTCATTCATACGATCCATTCTATTTCATTCGCACGAATGTATCCATTCTAATTCATTCATACAATCCATTCTAATTCATTCTAATTCATTCGTACAATCTATTCTATTTGATTCGTACGATCCATTCTTACTCATTCGTATGATCCATTCTAATTCCTTCGTACGATCCATTCTAATTCCTTCGTATGATCCATTCTAATTCATTCACACGATCCATTCTAATTCTTTCATACAATCCATTCTAATTCTTTCGTGCGAATGAATTAGAATGGATACCTTTGTGCGTATGAAGTAGAATGGATCGTACGAATGAATTAGAATGGATCATATTAATGAATTAGAATGGATCGTACGAATGAATTAGAATGGATACATTCATGCGAATGAATTAGAATGGATCGTGCGAATCAATTAGACTGGATCGTGCGAATGAATAAGAATAGATCATACGAATGAATTAGAATGGATCGTACGAATTAATTAGAATGGATACATTCGTGCGAATGAATTAGAATGGATTGTATGAATGAATTAGAATGGATCGTACGAATGAATTAGAATGGATCGTACGAATGAATTAGAATGGATCATACGAATGAATTAGAATGGATCGTACGAATGAATTAGAATGGATCGTACGAATGAACTAGAATGAATCGTACGAATGAAATAGAATAGATTGTACGAATGAATTAGAATGGATTCGTACGAATGAATTAGAATGGATACATTCGTGCGAATGAATTAGAATGGATACATTCGTGCGAAAGAATTAGAATAGATCGTATGAATGAATTAGAATGGATCCTATGAATGAATTAGAATGGATCGTGCGAATGAATTAGAATGGATCGTACGAATGAATTAGAATGGATCGTGCTAATGAATTAGAATTGATCGAACGAATGAATTAGCATGGATCGTGCTAATGAATTAGAATGGATCGTACGAATGAATTAGAATGGATCAAATGAATGAATTAGAATGGATCAAATGAATGAATTAGAATGGTTACATTCATGCGAATGAATTAGAATGGATCGTACGAATGGATTAGAATGGATCGTACGAATGGATTAGAAACGATACATTCGAGCGAATGAATTAGAATAGATCGTACGGAATGAATTAGAATGGATTGTATGAATGAATTAGAATGGATCGTGCGAATGAATTAGAATGGATCGTACGAATGAATTAGAATGGATCTTACGAATGAATTAGAATGGATCGTACGAATGAGTAAGAATGGATCGTACGAATGAAATAGAATGGATTGTACGAATGAATTAGAATGGATTCGTACGAATGAATAGAATGGATACATTCATGCGAATGAATTAGAATGGATCATACGAATGAGTAAGAATGGATCGTACGAATGAAATAGAATAGATTGTACGAATGAATTAGAATGGATCCTACGAATGAATTAGAATGGATCGTGTGAAAGAATTAGAATGGATTGTAAGAATGAATTAGAATGGATCGTACGAATGGATTAGAATGGATCGTACGAATGAATTAGAATGGATACATTCGTGCGAAAGAATTAGAATTGATCGTACGAATGAATTAGAATGGATCGTGCGAATGAATTAGAATGGATCTTACGAATGAATTAGAATGAATCGTACGAATGAACTAGAATAGAATGGATTGTACGAATGAATTAGAATGGATCGTACGAATGAATTAGAATGGATCTTACGAATGAATTAGAATGGATCGTACGAATGAATTAGAATGGATCGTACGAATGAATTAGAATGGATACATTCGTGCGAATGAATTAGAATGGATCGTGCACGAATGTATCCATTCTAATTCATTCGTACGATCCATTCTAATTCATTAATATGATCCATTCTAATTCATTCGTACGATCCATTCTAATTCATATGCACAACGGTATCCATTCTAATCCATTCGTAGAATCCATTCTAATCCATTCGTACGATCCATTCTAATTCATTCGTACGATCCATTCTAATTCATTCGCTCGAATGTATCCATTCTAATCCATTCGTACGATCCATTCTAATCCATCCGTACGATCCATTCTAATTCATTCGCATGAATGTAACCATTCTAATTCATTCATACGATCCATTCTAATTCATTCGTCCGATCCATTCTAATTCATTCGCACGAATGTATCCATTCTAATTCATTCATATGATCCATTCTAATTCATTCGTACGATCCATTCTAATTCATTCGCACAAAGGTATCCATTCTAATTCATTCGTACGATCCATTCTAATTTATTCGCACGATCCATTCTAATTCATTCGTACGATCCATTCTAATTCTTTCACACGATCCATTCTAATTCATTCGTACGATCCATTCTAATACATTCATACGATCCATTCTAATTCATTTGCACGAATATATCAATTCTAATTCATTCGTACGATCCATTCTAATTCCTTCGTACGATCCATTCTAATTCATTCGTACGATCTATTCTAATTCATTCGTACGATCCATTCTAATTCATTCGCACGATCCATTATAATTCCTTCGTACGATCCATTCTAATTCATTCGTACGATCCATTCTAATTCATTCATACAATCCATTCTAATTCTTTCACACGATCTATTCTAATTCATTCATAGGATCCATTCTAATTCATTCGTACTATCTATTCTATTTCATTCGTATGATCCATTCTTACTCATTCGTATGATCCATTCTAATTCATTTGCACGAATATATCCATTCTAATTCATTCGTGCGATCCATTCAAATTCCTTCGTATGATCCATTCTAATTCATTCGTACGATCTATTCTAATTCATTCGCACGATCCATTCTAATTCATTCGTACGATCCATTCTAATTCTTTCACACGATCCATTCTAATTCATTCGTACGATCCATTCTAATTCATTCGTGCAATCCATTCTATTTCATTCGTACGATCCATTCTTACTTATTCGTACGATCCATTCTAATTCATTCACACGAATGTATCCATTCGTACGAATGAATTAGAATGGATTGTACGAATGAATTAGAATGGATCGTACGAATGAATTAGAATGGATCGTACGAAGGAATTAGAATGGATCGTACGAATGAATTAGAATGGATCGTACGAATGAATTAGAATAGATCGTACGAATGACTTAGAATGGATCGTACGAAGGAATTAGAATGGATCTTACGAATGAATTAGAATGGATATATTCGTGCAAATGAATAAGAATGGATCGTATGAATGTATTAGAATGGATCATATGAGTGAATTAGAATAGATCGTACGAATGAATTAGAATGGATTGTATGAATGAATTAGAATGGATCATACGAATGAATTAGAATGGATCATACGAATTAATTAGAATGGATCATATGAATGAATTAGAATGGATCGTACGAATGAATTAGAATGGATACATTCGTGCGAATGAATTAGAATGGATTGTGCGAATGAATAAGAACAGATCGTGCGAATGAATTAGAATGGATCGTACGAATGAATTAGAATGGATCGTGCGAATGAATTAGAATGGATCGTACGAATGAATTAGAATGGATACATTTGTGCGAATGAATTAGAATGGATCGTACGAATGAATTAGAATGGATCGTACGAATGAATTAGAATGGATCGTGTTCGGGGGATTTTTCGCTGGTTCGCGCGGGCCGCCTGCAAGACAAAGAAAAGAGAACATGAGAACGGCTGGCTCCCTTAGGAGCGCAGACCCTCCGACGCTCAAGTCAGTCATGCTAGCACAACGGCGAGCTGTTGTATACCAAAGTGGTAGGGAAAAGGATTTTGAACCTGTACTATGGAGCCTGGGGGTGAGCATTTATAGCAATCGGCGGCCTACCGTGGCCCGACATGTGGAGATTCTTCCAGGGCCTTCTAGACCCCCACGTTCTGGCTCGCGTGGGTCTGACAGTCCTTGGTACTCGCGCCCTGACATTCTATCGTCAAGCCTGCCAGGCGGTTTGAGTGGGGGAGAGCATCTTTCTTGTTGCTGCCAGCCGGCTGTTCTGGAATGTT
Organism: Chamaelirium japonicum; assembly: GCA_947650365.1. NCBI lineage: Eukaryota > Viridiplantae > Streptophyta > Magnoliopsida > Liliales > Melanthiaceae > Chamaelirium > Chamaelirium japonicum. The sequence continues at coordinate 882,241 of CANTAL010000077.1, read as the reverse complement.
CAAGTCTGGGAGTTCTTCGTGCACTGTGGGCGACCTCCGGTGGGAAGCCAGAGCGAGCTCGCCCTCCATTGCTCCGCCTTCTCTTCCATATCTACCAAGGGTCGGACCCCGCGGGAGCGACCTCTTCGATAAACTGGGGAGTTCTGGCGAGCTTGGCGAGCTCCTGGGTGAGCTTAGGCGAGCTCCTGGGCGAGCTTAGGCGAGCTCCTGGTCGAGCTTAGGCGAGCTCCTGGGCGAGCTTAGGCGAGCTCCTGCGCGAGCTCGGGCGAGCTCCAGCGAGCTTAGGCGAGCTCCTAAGAGTGCTCTTGGCCTAGGCCCCTTCAGCCCAATGTGGATCTCGCTCCCTGTCAAGGTGACTTGGTTAGCATGGGGGGGGGGGGAGGGCGAGCTCCTGGGTGAGTTCCCCACCCCTTGGAATCCTAGGGTCTATGAGATCCACAGGCAAGGGCGAACTTGGGCGAGCTCCTGCATGAGCTAGGGGTGTTTGCGATGCCGGTGTCTTTGTTATGCATGACGATCTAACTCCCGCTACCACTGCAAGCGAGTTCTCGCGCGGGCTTGGCGAGCTCCTGGGCGAGCTTAGCGAGCTCCGGGGCGAGCTTGGCGAGCTCCTGGGCGAGCTTAGCGAGATCCTGGGCGAGCTCAAGTGAGCTCCAGCGAGCTTAGGCGAGCTCCTATGAGTGCCCTTGGCCTAGGCCCCTTCAGCCCAATGTGGATCTCGCTCCCTGTCAAGGTGATTTGGTGACCACGGGGGGGGGGGGGGGGGGGGTGCGAACTCCAGGGCAGATTTCAGCTACCCCCAACAGATCGTGCGAATGAATTAGAATGGATCGTACGAATGAATTAGAATGGATCGTGTGAAAGAATTAGAATGGATCGTACAAATGAATTAGAATGGATCGTGCGAATGAATTAGAATGGATCGTACGAATGAATTAGAATGGATACATTTGTGCGAATGAATTAGAATGGATCGTACGAATGAATTAGAATGGATACATTTGTGCGAATGAATTAGAATGGATCGTACGAATGAATTAGAATATATCGTGCGAATGAATTAGAATGGATCGTACGAATGAATTAGAATGGATCGTACGAATGAACTAGAATGGATACATTCGTGCGAATGAATTAGAATGGATCGTACGAATGAATTAGAATGGATCGTACGAATGAATTAGAATGGATCGTACGAATGAATTAGAATGGATCTTACAAATGAATTAGAATGGATCGTACGAATAAATTAGAATGGATCGTATGAATGGTTTAGAATGGATACATTCGTGCGAATGAATTAGAATGGATCGGACTAATGAATTAGAATGGATCGTACGAATGAATTAGAATGGATCAAATAAATGAATTAGAATGGTTACATTCATGTGAATGAATTAGAATAGATCGTACGAATGGATTAGAATGGATCGTACGAATGGATTAGAATGGATACATTCGTGCGAATGAATTAGAATGGATACATTCGTGCGAAAGAATTAGAATAGATCGTATGAATGAACTAGAATGGATCCTATGAATGAATTAGAATGGATCGTGTGAATGAATTAGAATGGATCGTACGAATGAATTAGAATGGATCGAACGAATGAATTAGCATGGATCGTGCTAATGAATTAGAATGGAACGTATGAATGAATCAGAATGGATCGTGTGAAAGAATTAGAATGGATTGTATGAATGAATTAGAATGAATTCGTACGATCCATTCGAATTCATTCGCACGATCCATTCTAATTCATTCATACGATCCATTCTAAGTCATTCATACAATCCACTCTAATTCTTTCACACGATCCATTCTAATTCATTCGTAGGATCCATTCTAATTTATTCGTACAATCTATTCTATTTCATTCGTACGATCCATTCTTACTCATTCGTATGATCCATTCTAATTCATTCGGACGAATGTATCCATTTGAATTTATTCGTACGATCCATTCTAATTCATTCGTACGATCCATTCTAATTCATTCGTACGATCCATTCTAATTCATTCGTACGATCCATTCTAATTCATTCGTCCGGTCCATTCTAATTCATTCGCACGAATGTATCCATTCTAATTCATTCGTACGATCCATTCTAATTCATTCGTACGATCCATTCTAATTCATTCGTACAATCCATTTTAATTCATTCGCACGAATGTATCCATTCTAATCCATTCGTACAATCCATTCTAATCCATTCATACGATACATTCTAATTCATTCGCATGAATGTAACCATTCTAATTCATTCATTTGATCCATTCTAGTTCATTCGTACGATCCATTCTAATTCATTAGCACGATCCATGCTAATTCATTCGTTCGATCAATTCTAATTCATTAGCACGATCCATTCTAATTCATTCGTACGATCCATTCTAATTCATTCGCACGATCCATTCTAATTCATTCATAGGATTCATTCTAATTCATTCATACGATCTATTCTAATTCTTTCGCACGAATGTATCCATTCTAATTCATTCGCACCAATGTATCCATTCTAATTCATTCGTACGATCCATTCTAATTCATTCGCACGATCCATTCTAATTCATTCATACGATCAATTCTAATTCATTCGCACGAATGTATCCATTCTAATTCATTCGTACGATCCATTCTAATTCATTCATAGGATCCATTCTAATTCATTCATACAATCCATTCTAATTCATTCGCATGAATGTATCCATTCTAATTCATTCGTACGATCAGTTCTAATTCATTCACAAAATCTATTCTAATTCAGTCATAAGATCCATTCTAATTCATGCACACGAATGTATCCATTCTAATTCATTCATACGATCCATTCTAATTCATTCGTACGATCCATTCTAATTCCTTCGTACGATCCATTCTAATTCATTCGTACGATCTATTCTAATTCATTTGTACAATCCATTCTAATTCATTTGTACGATCCATTCTAATTCCTTCGTATGATCCATTCTAATTCATTCGTACGATCCATTCTAATTCATTCATACGATCCATTCTAATTCTTTCACACGATCCATTCTAATTCATTCGTACGATCCATTCTAATTCATTCGTGCAATCCATTCTATTTCATTCGTACGATCCATTCTTACTCATTCGTACGATCCATTCTAATTCATTCACACGAATGTATCCATTCGTACGAATGAATTAGAATAGATTGTACGAATGAATTAGAATGGATCGTACGAATGAATTAGAATGGATCGTACGAAGGAATTAGAATGGATCGTACGAATGAATTAGAATGGATCGTACGAATGAATTAGAATAGATCGTACGAATGAATTAGAATGGATCGTACGAAGGAATTAGAATGGATCGTACGAATGAATTAGAATGGATATATTCGTGCAAATGAATTAGAATGGATCGTATGAATGTATTAGAATGGATCGTATAAGTGAATTAGAATGGATCGTACGAATGAATTAGAATGGATCGTATGAATGAATTAGAATGGATACATTCGTGTGAATGAATTAGAATGGATCGTATGAATGAATTAGAATAGATTTTGTGAATGAATTAGAACTGATCGTACGAATGAATTAGAATGGATACATTCGTGCGAATGAATTAGAATGGATTGTATGAATGAATTAGAATGGATCCTATGAATGAATTAGAAGGGATCATACGAATGAATTAGAATGGATACATTCGTGCGAATGAATTAGAATTGATCGTACGAATGAATTAGAATGGATCGTGCGAATGAATTAGAATGGATCGTATGAATGAATTAGAATGGATCGTACGAATGAACTAGAATGGATACATTCGTGCGAAAGAATTAGAATGGATCGTACGAATGAATTAGAATGGATCGTACAAATGAATTAGAATGGATCTTACGAATGAATTAGAATGGATCGTACGAATGAATTAGAATGGATCGTGCGAATGAATTAGAATGGATACATTCGTACGAATGAATTAGAATGGATCGTACGAATGAATTAGAATGGATCGTACGGAATGAATTAGAATGAATATATTTAAACGAATAAATTAGAATGGATCATACGAATGAATCAGAATGGATCGTACGAATGAATTAGAATGGATAGTGCGAATGAATTAGAATCGATCGTACGAATGAACTAGAATGGATCGTACGAATGAATTAGAATGGATCATACGAATGAGTAAGAATGGATTGTACGAATGAATTAGAATGGATCGTACGAATGAATTAGAATGGATCGTACGAATAAATTAGAATGGATACATTCGTCCGAATGAATTAGAATGGATCATACGAATAAGTAAGAATGGATCGTACGAATGAAATAAAATAGATTGTACGAATGAATTAGAATGGATCCTACGAATGAATTAGAATGGATCGTGTGAAAGAATTAGAATGGATTCTATGAATGAATTAGAATGGATCGTATGAATGAATTAAAATGGATCATACAAATGGATTAGAATGGATCGTACGAATGAATTAGAATGGATCGTACGAATGAACTAGAATGGATACATTCGTGCGAATGAATTAGAATGGATCGTACGAATGAATTAGAATGGATCTTACGAATGAATTAGAATGGATCGTACGAATGAAGTAGAATGGATCGTACGAATGAATTAGAATAGATCGTACGAATGAATTAGAATGGATCGTATGAAAGAATTAGAATGGATCGTACGAATGAATTAAAATGGATCATACGAATGAATTAGAATGTATCATACGAATGAGTAAGAATGGATCGTACGAATGAAATAGAATGGATTGTACGAATGAATTAGAATGGATCGTACGAATGAATTAGAATGGATCGTGTGAAAGAATTAGAATGGATTGTATGAATGAATTAGATTGGATCATATGAATGAATTAGAATGGATCGTGCGAATGAATTAGAATGGATCGTACGAATGAATTAGAATGGATACATTCGTGCGAATGAATTAGAATGGATACATTCGTGCGAAAGAATTAGAATAGATCGTATGAATGAATTAGAATGGATCCTATGAATGAATTAGAATGGATCGTGCGAATGAATTAGAATGGATCGTACGAATGAATTAGAATGGATCGTGCTAATGAATTAGAATTGATCGAACGAATGAATTAGAATGGATCGTACGAATGAATTAGAATGGATCGTACGAATGAATTAGAATGGATACATTCGTACGAATGAATTAGAATGGATCGTACGAATGAATTAGAATGGATCGTACGGATTGAATTAGAATGGATATATTTGAACGAATAAATTAGAATGGATCATACGAATGAATTAGAATGGATCGTACGAATGAATTAGAATGGATAGTGCGAATGAATTAGAATCGATCGTACGAATGAACTAGAATGGATCGTACGAATGAATTAGAATGGATCATACGAATGAGTAAGAATGGATCGTACGAATGAATTAGAATGGATCGTACGAATGAATTAGAATGGATCGTACGAATAAATTAGAATGGATACATTCGTCCGAATGAATTAGAATGGATCATACGAATAAGTAAGAATGGATCGTACGAATGAAATAGAATAGATTGTACGAATGAATTAGAATGGATCCTACGAATGAATTAGAATGGATCGTGTGAAAGAATTAGAATGGATTCTATGAATGAATTAGAATGGATTGTATGAATGAATTAGAATGGATCATACGAATGGATTAGAATGGATCGTACGAATGAACTAGAATGGATACATTCGTGCGAATGAATTAGAATGGATCGTACGAATGAATTAGAATGGATCTTACGAATGAATTAGAATGGATCGTACGAATGAATTAGAATGGATCGTACGAATGAATTAGAATAGATCTTACGAATGAATTCGAATGGATCGTACGAAGGAATAAGAATGGATCGTACGAATGAATTAGAATGGATCGTACGAATGAATTAGAATGTATCATACGAATGAGTAAGAATGGATCGTACGAATGAAATAGAATGGATTGTACGAATGAATTAGAATGGATCGTACGAATGAATTAGAATGGATCGTGTGAAAGAATTAGAATGGATTGTATGAATGAATTAGAATGGATCATATGAATGAATTAGAATGGATCGTGCGAATGAATTCGAATGGATCGTACGAATGAATTAGAATGGCTCGTACGAATGAATTAGAATGGATACATTCGTGCGAATGAATTCGAATGGATACATTCGTGCGAAAGAATTAGAATAGATCGTATGAATGAATTAGAATGGATCCTATGAATGAATTAGAATGGATCGTGCGAATGAATTAGAATGGATCGTACGAATGAATTAGAATGGATCGTGCTAATGAATTAGAATTGATCGAACGAATGAATTAGCATGGATCGTGCTAATGAATTAGAATGGAACGTACGAATGAATTAGAATGGATCGTGTGAAAGAATTAGAATGGATTGTATGAATGAATTAGAATGAATTCGTACGATCCATTCGAAATCATTCGCACGATCCATTCTAATTCATTCATACGATCCATTCTAATTCATTCATACAATCCATTCTAATTCTTTCACACGATCCATTCTATTTCATTCGTAGGATCCATTCTAATTCATTCGTACAATCTATTCTATTTCATTCGTACGATCCATTCTTACTCATTTGTATGATCCATTCTAATTCATTCGAACGAATGTATCCATTCTAATTCATTCGTACGATCCATTCTAATTCATTCGTACGATCCATTCTTACTCATTCGTATGATCCATTCTAATTCATTCGTACGATCCATTCTAATTCATTCGTACGATCCATTCTAATTCATTCGCACAATCTATTCTAATTCATTCGTACGATCCATTCTAATTCATTCGTACGATCGTACGAATGAATTAGAATGGATCGTACGGAATGAATTAGAATGGATTGTATGAATGAATTAGAATGGATACATTCATGCGAATGAATTAGAATGGATCATACGAATGAGTAAGAATGGATCGTACGAATGAAATAGAATGGATTGTACGAATGAATTAGAATGGATTGTACAAATGAATTAGAATGGATCGTACGAATGAATTAGAATGGATCATACGAATGAGTAAGAATAGATCGTACGAATGAAATAGAATAGATTGTACGAATGAATTAGAATGGATCCTACGAATGAATTAGAATGGATCGTGTGAAAGAATTAGAATGGATTATATGAATGAATTAGAATGGATCGTATGAATGAATTTGAATGGATCGTGCGAATGAATTCGAATGGATCGTACGAATTTATTCTAATTCATTCATACAATCCATTCTAATTCTTTCACACGATCCATTCTAATTCATTCGTACGTTCCATTTTTATTCATTAGCACGATCCATGCTAATTCATTCGTTCGATCAATTCTAATTCATTAGCACGATCCATTCTAATTCATTCGTACGATCCATTCTAATTCATTCGCACGAACCATTCTAATTAATTCGTATGATACATTCTAATTCCTTCGTACGATCCATTCTAATTCATTCATACAATCCATTCTAATTCTTTCACACGATCCATTCTAATTCATTCGTACGATCCATTCTAATTCATTCGTGCAATCCATTCTATTTCATTCGTACGATCCATTCTTCTCATTCGTACGATCCATTCTAATTCATTCACACGAATGTATCCATTCGTACGAATGAATTAGAATGGATCGTACGAATGAATTAGAATAGATCGTACGAAGGAATTAGAATGGATCGTACGAATGAATTAGAATGGATCGTACGAATGAATTATAATAGATCGTACAAATGAATTAGAATGGATCGTACGAAGGAATTAGAATGGATCGTACGAATGAATTAGAATGGATATATTCGTGCAAATGAATTAGAATGGATCATATGAATGTATTAGAATGGATCGTATGAGTGAATTAGAATGGATCGTACGAATGAATTAGAATGGATTGTATGAATGAATTAGAATGGATCGTACGAATGAATTAGAATGGATCGTATGAATGAATTTGAATGTACCGTACGAATGAATTAAAATGGATTGTGCAAATGAATTAGAATGGATCGTACGAATGAATTAGAATGGATCGTACGAATGAACTAGAATGGATACATTCGTGCGAATGAATTAGAATGGATCGTACAAATGAATTAGAATGGATCGTACGAATGAATTAGAATGGATCGTACGAATGGATTAGAATGGATCATACGAATGAATTAGAATGGATCGTGCGAATGAATTAGAATGGATCGAACGAATGAATTAGAATGGATATATTCGAGCGAATGAATTAGAATAGATCGTAGGAATGAATTAGAATGGATCATACGAATGAATTATTATGGATCGTACGAACGAATTAGAATGGATCGTACGAACGAATTAGAATGGATCATATGAACGAATTAGAATGGATCGTACGAATGAATTAGAATGGATACATTCGAGCGAATGAATTAGAATGGATCGTACGAATGAATTAGAATAGATCATAGGAATGAATTAGAATGGATCGTGCAAATGAATTAGAATGGATACATTCGTGCGAATGAATTAGAATGGATCGTGCGAATGAATTAGAATGTATCGTACGAATGAATTAGAATGGATCGTGCGAATGAATTAGAATGGATCGTACGAATGAATTAGAATGGATATATTTGAACAAATAAATTAGAATGGATCATACGAATGAATTAGAATGGATCGTACGAATGAATTAGAATGGATAGTGCGAATGAATTAGAATGGATCGTACGAATGAATTAGAATGGATACATTTGTGCGAATGAATTAGAATGGATCATACGAATGAGTAAGAATGGATCGTACGAATGAAATATAATGGATTATACAAATGAATTAGAATGGATCGTACGAATGAATTAGAATGGATCATACGAATGAGTAATAATGGATCGTACGAATGAATTAGAATGGATTAGAATGGATCGTACGAATGAAATAGAATAGATTGTATGAATGAATTAGAATGGATTCGTACGAATGAATTAGAATGGATACATTCATGCGAATGAATTAGAATGGATCATACCAATGAGTAAGAATGGATCATACGAATGAAATAGAATGGATTGTGCGAATGAATTAGAATGGATCGTACGAATGATTTAGATTGGATCGTGTGACAGAATTAGAATGGATTGTATGAATGAATTAGAATAGATCGTATGATTGAATTAGAATGGATCATATTAATGAATTAGAATGGATTGTATGTCTTTCACACGATCCATTCTAATTCATTCGTACGATCCATTCTAATTCATTCGTACAATCCATTCTATTTCATTTGTACGATCCATTCTTAATCATTTGTACGATCCATTCTAATTCATTTGTACGATCCATTCTAATTCATTCATACAATCCATTCTATTTCATTCGTACGATCCATTCTTACGCATTCATATGATCCATTCTTATTCATTCGCACGAATGTATCCATTCTAATTCATTCATACAATCCATTCTAATTCATTCCGTATGATCCATTCTAATTCATTCGTACGATCGTACGAATAAATTAGAATGGATCGTACGAATGAATTAGAATAGATTGTGCGAATGAATTAGAATGGATCGTACGAATGAATTAGAATGGATCGTACGAATGAATTAGAATGGATCATACGAATGAGTAAGAATGGATCGTACGAATGAATTAGAATGGATCGTACGAATGAATTAGAATGGATCGTACGAATAAATTAGAATGGATACATTCGTCCGAATGAATTAGAATGGATCATACGAATGAGTAAGAATGGATCGTACGAATGAAATAGAATAGATCGTACGAATGAATTAGAATGGAATATACGAATGAATTAGAATGGATCGTACGAATGAATTAGAATGGATCGTATGAATGAATTAGAATGGATCGTACGAATGAATTAGAATGGATCGTGTGAATGAATTCGAATGGATCGTACGATCCATTCTAATTCATTCATACAATCCATTCTAATTCATTCGCACGAATGTATCCATTCTAATCCATTCGTACGATCCATTCTAATCCATTCGTACGATCCATTCTAATTCATTCGCACAAATGTATCCATTCTAATTCATTCGTACGATCCATTCTAATTAATTCGTACGATCCATTCTAATTCATTCGTACGATCCATTCTAATTCATTCGTATGATCCATTCTAATTAATTCGTATGATCCATTCTAATTCATTCGTACGATCCATTCTAATTCATTCATACAATCCATTCTAATTCGTTCATACGATCCATTCTAATTCATTCGTATGATCCATTCTAATTAATTCGTATGATCCATTCTAATTCATTCGTACGATCCATTCTAATTCATTCGTACGATCCATTCTAATTCATTCGCACAATCCATTCTATTTCATTCGTACGATCCATTCTTACTCGTTGGTACGATCCATTCTAATTCATTCGCACGAATGTATCCATTCTAATTCATTCGTACGAATCCATTCTAATTCATTCGTACAATCCATTCTATTTCATTCGTACGATCCATTCTTACTCATTCGTATGATCCATTCTAATTCATTCGCACGAATGTATCCATTCTAAATGCTTCGTACGATCCATTCTAATTCATTCGTACGATCCATTCTAAATCATTCGTACAATCCATTCTATTTCATTCGTACGATCAATTCTAATTCATTAGCACGATCCATTCTAATTCATTCGTACGATCCATTCAAATTCATTCGCTCGATCCATTCTAATTCATTCGTACAATCCATTCTATATCATTCGTACGATCCATTCTTACTCATTCGTATGATCTATTCTAATTCATTCGCACGAATGTATCCATTCTAATCCATTCGTACGATCCAATCTAATCCATTCGTACGATCCATTCTAATTCATTCGGACGAATGTAACCATTCTAATTCATTCATTTGATCCATTCTAATTCATTCGTACGATCCATTCTAATTCATTCGTCCGATCCATTCTAATTCATTCGCACGAATGTATCCATTCTAAACCATTCATACGATCCATTCTAATTTATTCGTACGATCCATTCTAATTCATTCGTAAGATCCATTCTAATTCATTCGTACGATCCATTCTAATTCATTCGTACGGTCCATTCTAATTCATTCGCACGAATGTATCCATTCTAGTTCATTCGTACGATCCATTCTAATTCATTCGTACGATCCATTCTAATTCATTCGCACGATCCATTCTAATTCATTCGTACGATCCATTCTAATTCATTCGCACGAATGTATCCATTCTAATTCATTCGTACATACGATACATTCTAATTCATTCGTACGATCCATTCTAATCCATTCTAATTCATTCTAATCCATTCTATTTCATTCGTACGATCAATTCTAATTCATTAGCACGATCCATTCTAATTCATTCGTACGATCCATTCTAATTCATTCGTACAATCCATTCTATTTCATTCATACGATCCATTCTTGCTCATTCGTATGATCCATTCTAATTCATTCGCACGAATGTATCCATTCTAATCCATTCATACGATCCATTCTAATCCATTCGTACGATCCATTCTAATTCATTCGCATGAATGTAACCATTCTAATTCATTCATTTGATCCATTCTAATTCATTCGTACGATCCATTCTAATTCATTCGTCCGATCCATTCTAATTCATTCGCACGAATGTATCCATTCTAAACCATTCATACGATCCATTCTAATTTATTCGTACGATCCATTCTAATTCATTCGTACGATCCATTCTAATTCATTCGTCCGATCCATTCTAATTCATTCGTCCGATCCATTCTAATTCATTTGCACAAATGTATCCATTCTAATTCATTCGTACGATCCATTCTAATTCATTCGTACGATCCATTCTAATTCATTCGCACGAATGTATCCATTCTAATTCATTCATACGATCCATTCTAATTCATTCGCACAATCTATTCTAATTCATTCATACGATCCATTCTAATTCATTCGCACGAATGTATCCATTCTAATTCATTCATACGATCCATTCTACTTCATTCGTACTATCCATTCTAATTACTTCGTACGATCCATTCTAATTCCTTCGTACGATCCATTCTAATTCCTTCGTACGATCCATTCTAATTACTTCGTACGATCCATTCTAATTCCTTCGTACGATCCATTCTATTTCATTCGTATGATCCATTCTAATTCCTTCTTAAGATCCATTCTAATTCCTTCGTATCCATTCTAATTCACTCATACGATCCATTCTAATTCATTTGTACGATCCATTCTAATTCATTCTAATCCATTTGTACGAATGAATTAGAATGGATCGTACGAATGAATTAGAATGGATCGTACGAATGAACTAGAATGGATACATTCGTGCGAATGAATTAGAATGGATCGTACGAATGAATTAGAATGGATCTTACGAATGAATTAGAATGGATCGTACGAATGAATTAGAATGGATCATACGAATGAATTAGAATGGATCATACGAATGAGTAAGAATGGATCGTACGAATGAAATAGAATGGATTGTACGAATGAATTAGAATAGATCGTACGAATGAATTAGAATGGATCGTGTGAAAGAATTAGAATGGATTGTATGAATGAATTAGAATGGATCATATGAATGAATTAGAATGGATACATTCGTGCGAATGAATTAGAATGGATCGTACGAATGAATTAGAATGGATCGTACGAATGAATTAGAATGGATCGTACGAATGAATTAGAATGGATCGTATGAATGAATTAGAATGGTTATATTCATGCGAATGAATTAGAATGGATCGTACGAATGGATTAGAATGGATCGTACGAATGGATTAGAATGGATAAATTCGAGTGAATGAATTAGAATGGATCGTACGAATGAATTAGAATGGATCGTACGAATGGATTAGAATGGATCCTACAAATGGATTAGAATGGACACCTTTGTGTAGATGAATTACAATGGATCGTACGAATGAATTAGAATGGATCATATGAATGAATTAGAATGGATCGTGTGAAAGAATTAGAATGGATTGTATGAATGAATTAGAATAGATCGTATGAATGAATTAGAATGGATCGTACGAATGAATTAGAATAGATCGTCCGAATGAATTAGAATGGATCGTACGAATGAATTAGAATGGATACATTCGTGCAAATGAATTAGAATGGATACATTCGTGCGAAAGAATTAGAATAGATCATTTGAATGAATTAGAATGGATCCTATGAATGAATTAGAATGGATCGTGCGAATGAATTAGAATGGATCGTACGAACGAATTAGAATGGATCGTGCTAAAGAATTAGAATTGATCGAACGAATGAATTAGAATGGATACATTTGTGCGAATGAATTAGAATGGATCGTACGAATGAATTAGAATGGATCGTACAAATGAATTAGAATGGATCGTACGAATGAATTAGAATGGATCGTACGAAGGAATTAGAATGGATCGTACGAATGAATTAGAATGGATATATTCATGCAAATGAATTAGAATGGATCGTATGAATGTATTAGAATGGATCGTATGAGTGAATTAGAATGGATCGTGCGAATGAATTAGAATGGATTGTATGAATGAATTAGAATGGATCGTGCGAATGAATTAGAATGGATCGTACGAATGAATTAGAATGGATCCTATGAATGAATTAGAATGGATCGTGCGAATGAATTAGAATGGATCGTACGAATGAATTAAAATGGATCGTGCTAATGAATTAGAATTGATCGAACAAATGAATTAGAATGGATACATTCGTGCGAATGAATTAGAATGGATCGGACGAATGAATTAGAATGGATCGTACGAATGAGTAAGAATGGATCGTACGAATGAAATAGAATAGATCGTACGAATGAATTAGAATGGATCGTACGAACGAATTAGAATTGATCGTACGAATGAATTAGATTGGATCGTACGAATGAATTAGAATGGATACATTCGTGCGAATGAATTAGAATGTTTCGTGCACGAATGTATCCATTCTAATTCATTCGTACGATCCATTCTAATTCATTAATATGATCCATTCTAATTCATTCGTACGATCCATTCTAATTCATTCGCACAATCTATTATAATTCATTCATACGATCCATTCTAATTCATTCGCACGAATGTATTCATTCTAATTCATTCATACGATCCATTCTACTTCATTCGTACTATCCATTCTAATTCACTCATACGATCCATTCTAATTCATTCATACGATCCATTCTAATTCATTTGCACGAATATATCCATTCTAATTCATTCGTACGATCCATTCTAATTCCTTCTTACGATCCATTCTAATTCCTTCGTACGATCCATTCTAATTCCTTCGTACGATCCATTCTATTTCATTCTGATGATCCATTCAAATTCCTTCGTACGATCCATTCTAATTCCTTCGTATCCATTCTAATTCACTCATACGATCCATTCTAATTCATTCATACGATCTATTCTAATTCATTCATACAATCCATTCTAATTCTTTCACACGATCCATTCTAATTCATTCGTAGGATCCATTCTAATTCATTCGTATGAATGAATTAGAATAGATCGTGCTAATGAATTAGAATTGATCGAACGAATGAATTAGAATGGATCGTGTGAAAGAATTAGAATGGATTGTATGAATGAATTAGAATAGATCGTATGAATGAATTAGAATGGATCATACGAATGAATTAGAATGGATCATACGAATGAATTAGAATGGATCGTACGAATGAATTAGAATGGATACATTCGTGCGAATGAATTAGAATGGATACATTCGTGCGAAAGAATTAGAATAGATCGTATGAATGAATTAGAATGGATCCTATGAATGAATTAGAATGGATCGAGCGAATGAATTAGAATGGATCGTACGAATGAATTTGAATGGATCGTGCTAATGAATTAGAATTGATCGAACGAATGAATTAGAATGGATACATTCGTGCGAATGAATTAGAATGGATCGGACGAATGAATTAGAATGGATCGTACGAATGAGTAAGAATGGATCGTACGAATGAAATAGAATAGATCGTACGAATGAATTAGAATAGATCGTACGAAGGAATTAGAATGGATCGTACGAATGAATTAGAATGGATATATTCGTGCAAATGAATTAGAATGGATCGTATGAATGTATTAGAATGGATCGTATGAGTGAATTAGAATGGATCGTATGAATGAATTAGAATGGATCGTATGAATGAATTAGAATTGATACATTCGTGTGAATGAATTAGAATGGATCGTATCAATGAATTAGAATAGATTTTGTGAATAAATTAGAACTGATCGTACGAATGAATTAGAATGGATACATTCGTGCGAATGAATTAGAATGGATTGTATGAATGAATTAGAATGGATCCTATGAATGAATTAGAATGGATAGTGCGAATGAATTAGAATGGATCGTACGAATGAATTAGAATGGATTGTGCTAATGAATTAGAATTGATCGAATGAATAAATTAGCATGGATCGTGCTAATAAATTATAATGGAACGTACGAATGAATTAGAATGGATCGTGTGAAAGAATTAGAATGGATTGTATGAATTAATTAGAATGAATTCGTACGATCCATTCGAATTTATTCGCACGATCCATTCAAATTTATTCATACGATCCATTCTAATTCATTCATACAATCCATTCTAATTCTTTCACACGATCCATTCTAATTCATTCGTAGGATCTATTCTAATTCATTCGTACAATCTATTCTATTTCATTCGTATGATTCATTCTTACTCATTCGTATGATCCATTCTAATTCATTCGGACGAATGTATCCATTCTAATTTATTCGTATGATCCATTCTAATTCATTTTTACGATCCATTCTAATTCATTCGTACGATCCATTCTAATTCATTCGTCCGATCCATTCTAATTCATTCAAACGAATGTATCCATTCTAATTCATTCCTACGATCTATTCTAATTCATTCGTACTATCCATTCTAATTCATTCGTAATATCCATTCTAAGACATTCGTACGATCCATTCTAATTCATTCATACGATCCATTCTAATTCATTCATACAATCCATTCTAATTCTTTCACACGATCCATTCTAATTCATTCGTAGGATCCATTCTAATTCATTCGTACAATCTATTCTATTTCATTCGTACGATCCATTCTTACTCATTCGTATGATCCATTCTAATTCATTCGGACGAATGTATCCATTCTAATTCATTCGTCCGATCCATTCTAATTTATTCGTACGATCCATTCTAATTCATTCGTGCGATCCATTCTAATTCATTCGTCCGATCCATTCTAATTCATTCGCACGAATGTGTCCATTCTAATTCATTCGTACGATCCATTCCAATTCATTCGTATTATCGATTCTAATTCATTCGTAAGATCCATTATAATTCATTCATATAATCCATTCTAATTCATTCGCACGATCCATTCTAATTCATTCGCACGAATGTATCCATTCTAATTCATTTGCACGATCCATTCAAATTCATACCTATGATCTATTCTAATTCATTCGTACGATCCATTCTAATTCATTCGTACGATCCATTCTAATTCATTCGTACGATCCATTCTTACTCATTCGTTTGATCCATTATGGATACATTCGTGCGAATGAATTAGAATGGATCATACGAATGAGTAAGAATGGATCGTACGAATGAAATAGAATGGATTATGCGAATGAATTAGAATGGATCGTAGAATGGATCAGAATAGATCGTGTGAAAGAATTAGAATGGATTGTATGAATGAATTAGAATAAATTCGTACGATCCATTCGAATTCATTCGCACGATCCATTCTAATTCATTCATACAATCCATTCTAATTCTTTCACACGATCCATTCTAATTCACTCATACGATCCATTCTAATACATTCATACGATCCATTCTAATTCATTTGCATGAATATATCCATTCTAATTCATTCGTACGATCCATTCTAATTCCTTCATACGATCCATTCTAATTCATTCGTACGATCTATTCTAATTCATTCGTACGATCCATTCTAATTCATTCGCACGATCCATTCTAATTCATTCATAGGATCCATTCTAATTCTTTCCCACGATCCATGCTAATTCATTCGTTCGATCAATTCTAATTCATTACCACGATCCATTCTAATTCATTCGTACGATCCATTCTAATTCATTCGTACGATCCATTCTAATTCATTCGTATGATCCATTCTAATTAATTCGTATGATCCATTCTAATTCATTCATACGATCCATTCTAATTCATTCGTACGATCCATTCTAATTCACTCATACGATCCATTCTAATACATTCATACGATCCATTCTAATTCATTTGCACGAATATATCCATTCTAATTCATTCGTACGATCCATTCTAATTCCTTCGTACGATCCATTCTAATTCATTCGTACGATCTATTCTAATTCATTCGTACGATCCATTCTAATTCATTCGTACGAATGAATTAGAATGGATACATTCGTGCGAATGAATTAGAATGGATACAATCGTGCGAAAGAATTAGAATAGATCGTATGAATGAATTAGAATGGATCCTATGAATGAATTAGAAGGGATCGTGCGAATGAATTAGAATGGATCGTACGAATGAATTAGAATGGATCGTGCTAATGAATTAGAATTGATCGAACGAATGAATTAGCATGGATCGTGCTAATGAATTAGAATGGATCGTACGAATGAATTAGAATGGATCGTGTGAAAGAATTAGAACGGATTGTATGAATGATCTAGAATGGATCGTACGAATGAATTAGAATGGATCGTACGAAGGAATTAGAATGGATCGTACGAATGAATTAGAATGGATCGTGCGAATGAATTAGAATAGATCTTACGAATGAATTAGAATGGATCGTACGAATGAATTAGAATGGATCGTACGAATGAATTAGAATGGATCGTATGAATGAATTAGAATGGATACATTCGTGTGAATGAATTAGAATGGATCGTATGAATGAATTAGAATAGAATTTGTGAATGAATTAGAACTGATCGTACGAATGAATTAGAATGGATACATTCGTGCGAATGAATTAGAATGGATTGTATGAATGAATTAGAATGGATCCTATGAATGAATTAGAATGGTCGTACGAATGAATTAGAATGGATACATTCGTGCGAACGAATTAGAATTGATCGTATGAATGAATTAGAATAGATCGTGCGAATGAATTAGAATGGATCGTACGAATGAATTAGAATGGATACATTCGTGCGAATGAATTAGAATGGATACATTCGTGCGAAAGAATTAGAATAGATCGTATGAATGAATTAGAATGGATCCTATGAATGAATTAGAATGGATCGTGCGAATGAATTAGAATGGATCGTACGAATGAATTAGAATGGATCGTGCTAATGAATTAGAATTGATCGAACGAATGAATTAGCATGGATCGTGCTAATGAATTAGAATGGAACGTACGAATGAATTAGAATGGATTGTGTGAAAGAATTAGAATGGATTATATGAATGAATTAGAATGAATTCGTACGATCCATTCTAATTCATTCGCACGATCCATTCTAATTTATTCATACGATCGATTCTAATTCATTCATACAATCCATTCTAATTCTTTCACATGATCCATTCTAATTCATTCGTAGGATCCATTCTAATTCATTCGTACAATCTATCCTATTTCATTCGTACGATCCATTCTTACTCATTTGTATGATCCATTCTAATTCATTCGGACGAATGTATTAGAATGGATCGTATGAATGTATTAGAATGGATCGTATGAGTGAATTAGAATGGATCGTACGAATGAATTAGAATGGATCGTACGAATGAATTAGAATAGGTCATGCGAATGAATTAGAATGGATCGTACGAATGAATTAGAATGGATCGTATGAATGAATTAGAATGGATCGTACGAATGAATTAGAATGGATCGTGCGAATGAATTAGAATGGATCGTACGAATGAATTAGAATGGATCGTACGAATGAACTAGAATGGATACATTCGTGCGAATGAATTAGAATGGATCGTACGAATGAATTAGAATGGATCGTACGGATGAATTAGAATGGATCTTACGAATGAATTAGAATGGATCGTACGAATGAATTAGAATGGATCGTACGAATGAATTAGAATGGATCTTACGAATGAATTAGAATGGATCGTACGAATAAATTAGAATGGATCGTATGAATGGTTTAGAATGGATACATTCGTGCGAATGAATTAGAATGGATCGGACGAATGAATTAGAATGGATCGTACGAATGAATTAGAATGGATCAAATGAATGAATTTGAATGGTTACATTCATGCGAATGAATTAGAATGGATCATACGAATGGATTAGAATGGATCATACGAATGGATTAGAATGTATACATTCGTGCGAATGAATTAGAATGGATCATACGAATGAGTAAGAATGGATCGTACGAATGAAATAGAATGGATTGTACGAATTAATTAGAATGGATCGTGCGAATGAATTTGAATGGATCGTACGAATGAATTAGAATGGATCGTGCTAATGAATTAGAATTGATCGTACGAATGAAATAGAATGGATTGTACGAATGATTTAGAATGGATGGTACGAAAGAATTAGAATGGATCGTACGAATGATTTAGAATGGATACATTCGTGCGAATGAATTAGAATGGATCATACAAATGAGTAAGAATGGATCGTACGAATGAAATAGAATGGATTGTACGAATGAATTAGAATGGATACATTCGTGCGAATAAATTCGAATGAATTGTATGAATGAATTAGAATGGATCGCACGAATGAATTAGAATGGATCAAACGAATGAATTAGAATAGATTGCCCGAATGAATTAGAATGGATCGTACGAATGAATTAGAATGGATCGTACGAAGGAATTAGAATGGATCGTACGAATGAATTTGAATGGATCGTGCGAATGAATTAGAATGGATCGTACGAATGAATTAGAATGGATCGTGCGAATGAATTAGAATGGATCGTACGAATGAATTAGAATGGATCGTACCAATGAGTAAGAATGGATCGTACGAATGAATTAGAATGGATCATATGAATGAATTAGAATGGATCGTACGAATGAATTAGAATGGATCTTGCGAATGAATTAGAATGGATCGTACGAATGAATTAGAATGGATCGTACGAATGAACTAGAATGGATACATTCATGCGAATGAATTAGAATAGATCGTACGAATGAATTAGAATGGATCATACGAATGAATTAGGATGGATCTTACGAATGAATTAGAATGGATCGTATCAATGAATTAGAATGGATCATATGAATGAATTAGAATGGATACATTTGTGCGAATAAATTAGAATGGATCGTACGAATGAATTAGAATGGATCGTATGAATGAATTAGAATGGATCGTACGAATGAATTAGAATGGATCGTACGAAGGAATTAGAATGGATCGTACGAATGAATTAGAATGGATATATTCGTGCAAATGAATTAGAATGGATCGTATGAATGTATTAGAATGGATCGTATGAGTGAATTAGAAAGGATCGTGCGAATGAATTAGAATGGATTGTATGAATGAATTAGAATGGATCGTACGAATGAATTAGAATGGATCATATGAATTAATTAGAATGGATCATATGAATGAATTAGAATGGATCGTACGATTGAATTAGATTTGAATTGTACGAATGAATTATAATGGATCATACGAATGAATTAGAATGGATCGTGCTAATGAATTAGAATTGATCGAACGAATGAATTAGAATGGATCGTATGAAAGAATTAGAATGGATCGTGCTAATGAATTAGAATGGATCGTACGAATGAATTAGAATGGATCGTACGAATGAATTAGAATGGATACATTCGTGCCAATGAATTAGAATGGATACATTCGTGCCAAAGAATTAGAATAGATCGTATGAATGAATTAGAATGAATCCTATGAATGAATTAGAATGGATCGGGCGAATGAATTAGAATGGATCGTCCGAATGAATTTGAATGGATCGTGCTAATGAATTAGAATTGATCGAACGAATGAATTAGAATGGATTCATTCGTGCGAATGAATTACAATGGATCGGACGAATGAATTAGAATGGATCGTTTGAATGCGTAAGAATGGATCGTACGAATGAAATAGAATAGGTCGTACGAATGAATTAGAATGGATCGTACGAAGGAATTAGAATGGATCATACGAATGAATTAGAATGGATATATTCGTGCAAATGAATTAGAATGGATCGTATGAATGTATTAGAATGGATCGTATGAGTGAATTAGAATGGATCGTACGAATGAATTAGAATGGATACATTCGTGTGAATGAATTAGAATGGATCGTATGAATGAATTAGAATAGATTTTGTGAATGAATTAGAACTGATCGTACGAATGAATTAGAATGGATACATTCGTGCGAATGAATTAGAATGGATTGTATGAATGAATTAGATTGGATCCTATGAATGAATTAGAATGGATCGTGCGAATGAATTAGAATGGATCGTACGAATGAATTAGAATGGATCGTGCTAATGAATTAGAATTGATCGAACGAATGAATTAGCATGGATCGTGCTAATAAATTAGAATGAAACGTACGAATGAATTAGAATGGATCGTGTGAAAGAATTAGAATGGATTGTATGAATGAATTAGAATGAATTCGTACGATCCATTCGAATTCATTCGCATGATCCATTCTAATTCATTCATACGATCCATTCTAATTCATTCATACAATCCATTCTAATTCTTTCACACGATCCATTCTAATTCATTCGTAGGATCCATTCTAATTCATTCAAACAATCTATTCTATTTCATTCGTATGATCCATTATTACTCATTTGTATGATCCATTCTAATTCATTCGGACGAATGTATCCATTCTAATTTATTCGTATGATCCATTCTAATTCATTTGTACGATCCATTCTAATTCATTCGTACGATCCATTCTAATTCATTCGTCCGATCCATTCTAATTCATTCGCACGAATGTATCCATTCTAATTCATTCGTACGATCTATTCTAATTCATTCGTACTATCCATTCTAATTCATTCGTAAGATCCATTCTAATACATTTGTACGATCCATTCTAATTCATTCATACGATCCATTCTAATTCATTCATACAATCCATTCTAATTCTTTCACACGATCCATTCTAATTCATTCGTTGGATCCATTCTAATTCATTCGTACAATCTATTCTATTTCATTCGTACGATCCATTCTTACTCATTCGTATGATCCATTCTAATTCATTCGGACGAATGTATCCATTCTAATTTATTTGTACGATCCATTCTAATTCATTCGTACGATCCATTCTAATTCATTCGTCCGATCCATTCTAATTCATTAGTACGAATGTATCCATTCTAATTCATTCATACGATCCATTCTAATTCATTCATATGATCCATTCTAATTCATTCGTACGATCCATTCTAATTCATTCGTACGATCCATTCTAATTCATTCGCACGAATGTATCCATTCTAGTTCATTCGTAAGATCCATTATAAGTCATTCGTACGATCCATTCTAATTCATTCGCACGATCCATTCTAATTCATTCGTACGATCCATTCTAATTCATTGATACGATCCATTCTAATTCATTCGTACGATCCATTCTAATACATTCGCACAAATGTATCCATTCTAATTCATTCGTACGATCCATTCTAATTCATTGGCACGATAATTTCTAATTCATTCGTACGATCCATTCTAATTCATTCGCACGATCTGTTCTTATTCATTCGCACAATCCATTCTAATTCATTCGCACGAATGTATCCATTCTAATTCATTCGTACGATCCATTCTAATTCATTCGTACGATCCATTCTAATTAATTCGTATGATCCATTCTAATTCATTCGTACGATCCATTCTAATTCATTCATACAATCCATTCTAATTCATTCGCACGAATGTATCCATTCTAATTAATTCGTACGATCCATTCTAATTCATTCGTATGATCTATTCTTATTCATTCGCACGATCCAGTCTAATTGATTCGCACGATCCATTCTAATTCATTTGCACGAATGTATCCATTCTAATTCATTCGTACGATCCATTCTAATTCATTAATATGATCCATTCTAATTCATTCGTACGATCCATTCTAATTCATATGCACAAAGGTATCCATTCTAATCCATTCGTAGGATCCATTCTAATCCATTCGTACGATCCATTCTAATTCATTCGTACGATCCATTCTAATTCATTCGCTCGAATGTATCTATTCTAATCCATTCGTACGATCCATTCTAATCCATTCGTACGATCCATTCTAATTCATTCGCATGAATGTAACCATTCTAATTCATTTATTTGATCCATTCTAATTCATTCATACGATCCATTCTAATTCGTTCATCCAATCCATTCTAATTCATTCGCACGAATGTATCCATTCTAATTCATTCGTACGATCCATTCTAATTCATTCGTACGATCCATTCTAATTCATTCGTAAGATCCATTCTAATTCATTCATATGATCCATTCTAATTCATTCGCACGATCCATTCTAATTCATTCGCACGAATGTATCCATTCTAATTCATTTGCACGATCCATTCAAATTCATACCTATGATCTATTCTAATTCATTCGTACGATCCATTCTAATTCATTCTAATTCATTCGTACAATCCATTCTAATTCATTCGTACGATCCATTCTTACTCATTCGTATGATCCATTATGGATACATTCGTGTGAATGAATTAGAATGGATCATATGAATGAGTAAGAATGGATCATACGAATGAAATAGAATGCATTGTGCGAATGAATTAGAATGGATCGTATAATGGATCAGAATAGATCGTGTGAAAGAATTAGAATGGATTGTATGAATGAATTAGAATGAATTCGTATGATCCATTCGAATTCATTCGCACGATCCATTCTAATTCATTCATACGATCCATTCTAATTCTTTCACACGATCCATTTTAATTCACTCATACGATCCATTCTAATACATTCATACGATCCATTCTAATTCATTTGCACGAATATATCCATTCTAATTCATTCGTACGATCCATTCTAATTCCTTCATACGATCCATTCTAATTCATTCGTACGATCTATTCTAATTCATTCGTATGATCCAATCTAATTCATTCGCACGATCCATTCTAATTCATTCATAGGATCCATTCTAATTCATTCATCTGATCCATTCTAATTCTTTCGCACGATCCATGCTAATTCATTCGTTCGATCAATTCTAATTCATTAGCACGATCCATTCTAATTCATTCGTACGATCCATTCTAATTCATTCGTACGATCCATTCTAATTTATTCGTATGATCCATTCTAATTAATTCATGATCCATTCTAATTCATTCGTACGATCCATTCTAATTCATTCATACAATCCATTCTAATTCATTCGTACGATCCATTCTAATTCACTCATACGATCCATTCTAATACATTCATACGATCCATTCTAATTCATTTGCACGAATATATCCATTCTAATTCATTCGTACGATCCATTCTAATTCCTTCGTACGATCCATTCTAATTCATTCGTACGATCTATTCTAATTCATTCGTACGATCCATTCTAATTCATTCGTACGAATGAATTAGAATGGATACATTCGTGCTAATGAATTAGAATGGATACATTCGTGCGAAAGAATTAGAATAGATCGTATGAATGAATTAGAATGGATCCTATGAATGAATTAGAATGGATCGTGCGAATGAATTAGAATGGATCGTACGAATGAATTAGAATGGATCGTGCTAATGAATTAGAATTGATCGAACGAATGAATTAGCATGGATCGTGTTAATGAATTAGAATGGATCGTACGAATGAATTAGAATGGATCGTGTGAAAGAATTAGAATGGATTGTATGAATGAATTAGAATGGATCGTACGAATGAATTAGAATGGATCGTACGAAGGAATTAGAATGGATCGTACGAATGAATTAGAATGGATCGTACGAATGAATTAGAATAGATCGTACGATTGAATTAGAATGGATCGTACGAAGGAATTAGAATGGATCGTACGAATAAATTAGAATGGATCGTATGAATGAATTAGAATGGATACATTCGTGTGAATGAATTAGAATGGATCGTATGAATGAATTAGAATAGATTTTGTGAATGAATTAGAACTGATCGTATGAATGAATTAGAATGGATACATTCGTGCGAATGAATTAGAATGGATTGTATGAATGAATTAGAATGGATCCTATGAATGAATTAGAATGGTCGTACGAATGAATTAGAATGGATACATTCGTGCGAACGAATTAGAATTGATCGTACGAATGAATTAGAATGGATCGTGCGAATAAATTAGAATGGATCGTACGAATGAATTAGAATGGATACATTCGTGCGAATGAATTAGAATGGATACATTCGAGCGAAAGAATTAGAATAGATCGTATGAATGAATTAGAATAGATCGTATGAATGAATTAGAATGGATCCTATAATGAATTAGAATGGATCGTGCGAATGAATTAGAATGGATCGTACGAATGAATTAGAATGGATCGTGCTAATGTATTAGAATTGATCGAACGAATGAATTAGCATGGATCGTGCTAATTAATTAGAATGGAACGTACGAATGAATTAGAATGGATCGTGTGAAAGAATTCGAATGGATTGTATGAATGAATTAGAATGAATTCGTACGATCCATTCTAATTCATTCGCACGATCCATTCTAATTCATTCATACGATCAATTCTAATTCATTCATACAATCCATTCTAATTCTTTCACACGATCCATTCTAATTCATTCGTAGGATCCATTCTAATTCATTCGTACAATCTATTCTATTTCATTCGTACGATCCATTCTTACTCATTCGTATGATACATTCTAATTCATTCGGACGAATGTATCCATTCTAATTTATTCGTACGATCCATTCTAATTCATTCGTACGATCCATTCTAATTCATTCGCTCGAATGTATCCATTCTAATCCATTCGTACGATCCATTCTAATCCATTCGTACGATCCATTCTAATTCATTCGCATGAATGTAACCATTCTAATTCATTCATTTGATCCATTCTAATTCATTCGTACGATCCATTCTAATTCATTAGCACTATCCATGCTAATTCATTCGTTCGATCAATTCTAATTCATTAGCACGATCCATTCTAATTCATTCGTACGATCCATTCTAATTCATTCGGACGATCCATTCTAATTCATTCATAGGATCCATTCTAATTCATTCATACGATCTATTCTAATTCTTTCGCACGAATGTATCCATTCTAATTCATTCGCACGAATGTATCCATTCTAATTCATTCGTACGATCCATTCTAATTCATTCGCACGATCCATTCTAATTCATTCGTACGATCAATTCTAATTCATTCGCACGAATGTATCCATTCTAATTCATTCGTACGATCCATTCTAATTCATTCATAGGATCCATTCTATTTCATTCATACAATCCATTCTAATTCATTCGCACGAATGTATCCATTCAAATTCATTCGTACGATCAGTTCTAATTCATTCACAAAATCTATTCTAATTCATTCATACGATCCATTCTAATTCATTCACACGAATGTATCCATTCTAATTCATTCATACGATTCATTCTTATTCATTCGTACGATCCATTCTAATTCCTTCGTACGATCCATTCTAATTCATTCGTACGATCTATTCTAATTCATTCGTACGATCCATTCTAATTCATTCGTACGATCCATTCTAATTCCTTCGTACGATCCATTCTAATTTATTCGTACGATCCATTCTAATTTATTCATCCAATCCATTCTAATTCTTTCACACGATCCATTCTAATTCATTCGTACGATCCATTCTAATTCATTCGTGCAATCCATTCTATTTCATTCGTACGATCCATTCTTACTCATTCGTACGATCCATTATAATTCATTCACACGAATGTATCCATTCGTACGAATGAATTAGAATAGATTGTACGAATGAATTAGAATGGATCGTACGAATGAATTAGAATGGATCGTACGAAGGAATTAGAATGGATCGTACGAATGAATTAGAATGGATCGTACGAATGAATTAGAATAGATCGTACGAATGAATTAGAATGGATCGTACGAAGGAATTAGAATGGATCGTACGAATGAATTAGAATGGATATATTCGTGCAAATGAATTAGAATGGATCGTATGAATGTATTAGAATGGATCGTATGAGTGAATTAGAATGGATCGTACGAATGAATTAGAATGGATCGTATGAATGAATTAGAATGGATACATTCGTGTGAATGAATTAGAATGGATCGTATGAATGAATTAGAATAGATTTTGTGAATGAATTAGAACTGATCGTACGAATGAATTAGAATGGATACTTTCGTGCGAATGAATTAGAATGGATTGTATGAATGAATTAGAATGGATCCTATGAATGAATTAGAATGGATTGTATGAATGAATTAGAATGGATCCTATGAATGAATTAGAATGGATCGTACGAATGAAATAGAATGGATACATTAGTGCGAATGAATTAAAATTGATCGTACGAATGAATTAGGATGGATCGTGCGAATGAATTAGAATGGATCGTACGAATGAATTAGAATGGATACATTCGTGCGAATGAATTAGAATGGATACATTCGTGCGAAAGAATTAGAATAGATCATATGAGTGAATTAGAATGGATCCTATGAATGAATTAGAATGGATCGTGCGAATGAATTAGAATGGATCGTACGAATGAATTAGAATGGATCATGCTAATGAATTAGAATTGATCGAACGAATGAATTAGCATGGATCGTGCTAATGAATTAGAATGGATCGTACGAATGAATTAGAATGGATCGTGTGAAAGAATTAGAACGGATTGTATGAATGAATTAGAATGGATCGTACGAATGAATTAGAATGGATCG
The DNA here is from genome assembly GCA_947650365.1 of Chamaelirium japonicum. Taxonomy (NCBI): domain Eukaryota; kingdom Viridiplantae; phylum Streptophyta; class Magnoliopsida; order Liliales; family Melanthiaceae; genus Chamaelirium; species Chamaelirium japonicum. Next base: position 854,238 of record CANTAL010000077.1, on the reverse strand, counting down.
TACGAAGGAATTAGAATGGATCGTACGAATGAATTAGAATGGATCGTGCGAATGAATTAGAATAGATCTTACGAATGAATTAGAATGGATCGTACGAAGGAATTAGAATGGATCGTACGAATGAATTAGAATGGATCGTATGAATGAATTAGAATGGATACATTCGTGTGAATGAATTAGAATGGATCGTATGAATGAATTAGAATAGAATTTGTGAATGAATTAGAACTGATCGTACGAATGAATTAGAATGGATACATTCGTGCGAATGAATTAGAATGGATTGTATGAATGAATTAGAATGGATCCTATGAATGAATTAGAATGGTCGTACGAATGAATTAGAATGGATACATTCGTGTGAACGAATTAGAATTGATCGTATGAATGAATTAGAATAGATCGTGCGAATGAATTAGAATGGATCGTACGAATGAATTAGAATGGATACATTCGTGCGAATGAATTAGAATGGATACATTCGTGCGAAAGAATTAGAATAGATCGTATGAATGAATTAGAATGGATCCTATGAATGAATTAGAATGGATCGTGCGAATGAATTAGAATGGATCGTACGAATGAATTAGAATGGATCGTGCTAATGAATTAGAATTGATCGAACGAATGAATTAGCATGGATCGTGCTAATGAATTAGAATGGAACGTACGAATGAATTAGAATGGATTGTGTGAAAGAATTAGAATGGATTATATGAATGAATTAGAATGAATTCGTACGATCCATTCTAATTCATTCGCACGATCCATTCTAATTTATTCATACGATCGATTCTAATTCATTCATACAATCCATTCTAATTCTTTCACATGATCCATTCTAATTCATTCGTAGGATCCATTCTAATTCATTCGTACAATCTATCCTATTTCATTCGTACGATCCATTCTTACTCATTTGTATGATCCATTCTAATTCATTCGGACGAATGTATCCATTCTAATTTATTCGTATGATCCATTCTAATTCATTCGTACGATCCATTCTAATTCATTCGCTCGAATGTATCCATTCTAATCCATTCGTACGATCCATTCTAATCCATTCGTACGATCCATTCTAATTCATTCGCATGAATGTAACCATTCTAATTCATTCATTTGATCCATTCTAATTCATTCGTACGATCCATTCTAATTCATTAGCACGATCCATGCTAATTCATTCGTTCGATCAATTCTAATTCATTAGCACGATCCATTCTAATTCATTCGTATGATCCATTCTAATTCATTCGCACGATCCATTCTAATTCATTCATAGGATCAATTCTAATTCATTCATACGATCTATTCTAATTCTTTCGCACGAATGTATCCATTCTAATTCATTCGCACGAATGTATCCATTCTAATTCATTCGTACGATCCATTCTAATTCATTCGCACGATCCATTCTAATTCATTCGTACGATCAATTCTAATTCATTCGCACGAATGTATCCAGTCTAATTCATTCGTACGATCCATTCTAATTCATTCATAGGATCCATTCTATTTCATTCATACAATCCATTCTAATTCATTCGCACGAATGTATCCATTCTAATTCATTCGTACGATCAGTTCTAATTCATTCACAAAATCTTTTCTAATTCATTCATAGGACCCATTCTAATTCATTCACACGAATGTATCCATTCTAATTCATTTATACGATCCATTCTAATTCATTCGTACGATCCATTCTAATTCCTTCGTACGATCCATTCTAATTCATTCGTACGATCTATTCTAATTCATTCGGACGATCCATTCTAATTCATTCGTACGATCCATTCTAATTCCTTCTTACGATCCATTCTAATTTATTCGTACGATCCATTCTAATTCATTCATCCAATCCATTCTAATTCTTTCACACGATCCATTCTAATTCATTCGTACGATCCATTCTAATTCATTCGTTCAATCCATTCTATTTCATTCGTACGATCCATTCTTACTCATTCGTACGATCCATTCTAATTCATTCACACGAATGTATCCATTCGTACAAATGAATTAGAATAGATTGTACGAATGAATTAGAATGGATCGTACGAATGAATTAGAATGGATCGTACGAAGGAATTAGAATGGATCGTACGAATGAATTAGAATGGATCGTACGAATGAATTAGAATAGATCGTACGAATGAATTAGAATAGATCGTACGAAGGAATTAGAATGGATCGTATGAATGAAGTAGAATGGATATATTCGTGCAAATGAATTAGAATGGATCGTATGAATGTATTAGAATGGATCGTATGAGTGAATTAGAATGGATCGTACGAATGAATTAGAATGGATCGTATGAATGAATTAGAATGGATACATTCGTGTGAATGAATTAGAATGGATCGTATGAATGAATTAGAATAGATTTTGTGAATGAATTAGAACTGATCGTACGAATGAATTAGAATGGATACATTCGTGCGAATGAATTAGAATGGATTGTATGAATGAATTAGAATGGATCCTATGAATGAATTAGAATGGATTGTACGAATGAATTAGAATGGATACATTCGTGCGAATGAATTAGAATTGATCGTACGAATGAATTAGAATGGATCGTGCGAATGAATTAGAATGGATCGTACGAATGAATTAGAATGGATACATTCGTGCGAATGAATTAGAATGGATACATTCGTGCGAAAGAATTAGAATAGATCGTATGAATGAATTAGAATAGATCCGATGAATGAATTAGAATCGATCGTGCGAATGAATTAGAATGGATCGTACGAATGAATTAGAATGGATCGTGCTAATGAATTAGAATTGATCGAACGAATGAATTAGCATGGATCGTGCTAATGAATTAGAATGGATCGTACGAATGAATTAGAACGGATCAAATGAATGAATTAGAATGGATCGTACGAATGAATTAGAATGGATCGTGCTAATGAATTAGAATTGATCGAACGAATGAATTAGCATTGATCGTGCTAATGAATTAGCATGGATCGTACGAATGAATTAGAATGGATCGTATGAATAAATTAGAATGGATACATTCATCCGAATGAATTAGAATGGATCATACGAATGAGTAAGAATGGATCGTACGAATAAAATAGAATAGATTGTACGAATAAATTAGAATGGATCATGCGAATGAATTAGAATGGATCGTACGAATGAATTAGAATGGATCGTACGAATGAATTAGAATGGATTGTGCGAATGAATTCGAATGGATCGTACGAATGAATTAGAATGGATACCTTTGTGCAAATGAATTAGAATGGATCGTATGAATGAATTAGAATGGATCGTATGAGTGAATTAGAACGGATAGTACGAATGAAGTAGAATGGATCGTATGAATTAATTAGAATGGATACATTCGTGCGAATGAATTAGAATGGATCGTATGAATGAATTAGAATAGATTGTGCGAATGAATTAGAATGGATCGTATGAATGAATTAGAATGGATACATTCGTGCGAATAAATTAGAATGGATCGTACGAATGAATTATAATGGATCGTGTGAAAGAATTAGAATGGATTGTATGAATGAATTAGAATGGATCATACGAATGAATTAGAATGGATCGTATGAATGAATTAGAATGGATACATTCGTGCGAATGAATTAGAATGGATACATTCGTGCGAAAGAATTAGAATAGATCGTATGAATGAATTAGAATGGATCCTATGAATGAATTAGAATGGATCGTGCGAATGAATTAGAATGGATCGTACGAATGAATTAGAATGGATCGTGTGAAAGAATTAGAATGGATCGTACGAATGAATTAGAATGGATCGTGCGAATGAATTAGAATGGATCGTACGAATGAATTAGAATGGATACATTTGTGCGAATGAATTAGAATGGATCGTACGAATGAATTAGAATAGATCGTGTGAAAGAATTAGAATGGATCGTACGAATGAATTAGAATGGATCGTGCGAATGAATTAGAATGGATCGTACGAATGAATTAGAATGGATACATTCGTGCGAATGAATTAGAATGGATCGTACGAATGAGTAAGAATGGATCGTACGAATGAAATAGAATAGATCGTACGAATGAATTAGAATGGATCGTATGAAGGAATTAGAATGGATTGTACGAATGAATTAGAATGGATAAATTCGTGCAAATGAATTAGAATGGATCGTATGAATGTATTAGAATGGATCGTATGAGTGAATTAGAATGGATCGTACGAATGAATTAGAATGGATCGTACGAATGAATTAGAATGGGTCATGCGAATGAATTAGAATGGATCGTACGAATGAATTAGAATGGATCGTATGAATGAATTAGAATGGATCGTACTAATGAATTAGAATGGATCGTGCGAATGAATTAGAATGGATCGTACGAATGAATTAGAATGGATCGTACGAATGAACTAGAATGGATACATTCGTGCGAATGAATTAGAATGGATCGTACGAATGAATTAGAATGGATCGTACGGATGAATTAGAATGGATCTTACGAATGAATTAGAATAGATCGTACGAATGAATTAGAATGGATCGTACGAATGAATTAGAATGGATCTTACGAATGAATTAGAATGGATCGTACGAATAAATTAGAATGGATCGTATGAATGGTTTAGAATGGATACATTCGTGCGAATGAATTAGAATGGATCGGACGAATGAATTAGAATGGATCGTACGAATGAATTAGAATGGATCAAATGAATGAATTTGAATGGTTACATTCATGCGAATGAATTAGAATGGATCATACGAATGGATTAGAATGGATCATACGAATGGATTAGAATGTATACATTCGTGCGAATGAATTAGAATGGATCATACGAATGAGTAAGAATGGATCGTACGAATGAAATAGAATGGATTGTACGAATTAATTAGAATGGATCGTGCGAATGAATTTGAATGGATCGTACGAATGAATTAGAATGGATCGTGCTAATGAATTAGAATTGATCGTACGAATGAAATAGAATGGATTGTACGAATGATTTAGAATGGATGGTACGAAAGAATTAGAATGGATCGTACGAATGATTTAAAATGGATACATTCGTGCGAATGAATTAGAATGGATCATACAAATGAGTAAGAATGGATCGTACGAATGAAATAGAATGGATTGTACGAATGAATTAGAATGGATACATTCGTGCGAATAAATTCGAATGAATTGTATGAATGAATTAGAATGGATCGTACGAATGAATTAGAATGGATCAAACGAATGAATTAGAATAGATTGCCCGAATGAATTAGAATGGATCGTACGAATGAATTAGAATGGATCGTACGAAGGAATTAGAATGGATCGTACGAATGAATTTGAATGGATCGTGCGAATGAATTAGAATGGATCGTACGAATGAATTAGAATGGATCGTGCGAATGAATTAGAATGGATCGTACGAATGAATTAGAATGGATCGTACCAATGAGTAAGAATGGATCGTACGAATGAATTAGAATGGATCATATGAATGAATTAGAATGGATCGTACGAATGAATTAGAATGGATCTTGCGAATGAATTAGAATGGATCGTACGAATGAATTAGAATGGATCGTACGAATGAACTAGAATGGATACATTCATGCGAATGAATTAGAATAGATCGTACGAATGAATTAGAATGGATCATACGAATGAATTAGGATGGATCTTACGAATGAATTAGAATGGATCGTATCAATGAATTAGAATGGATCATATGAATGAATTAGAATGGATACATTTGTGCGAATAAATTAGAATGGATCGTACGAATGAATTAGAATGGATCGTATGAATGAATTAGAATGGATCGTACGAATGAATTAGAATGGATCGTACGAAGGAATTAGAATGGATCGTACGAATGAATTAGAATGGATATATTCGTGCAAATGAATTAGAATGGATCGTATGAATGTATTAGAATGGATCGTATGAGTGAATTAGAAAGGATCGTGCGAATGAATTAGAATGGATTGTATGAATGAATTAGAATGGATCGTACGAATGAATTAGAATGGATCATACGAATTAATTAGAATGGATCATATGAATGAATTAGAATGGATCGTACGATTGAATTAGATTTGAATTGTACGAATGAATTAGAATGGATCATACGAATGAATTAGAATGGATCGTGCTAATGAATTAGAATTGATCGAACGAATGAATTAGAATGGATCGTATGAAAGAATTAGAATGGATCGTGCTAATGAATTAGAATGGATCGTACGAATGAATTAGAATGGATCGTACGAATGAATTAGAATGGATACATTCGTGCCAATGAATTAGAATGGATACATTCGTGCCAAAGAATTAGAATAGATCGTATGAATGAATTAGAATGAATCCTATGAATGAATTAGAATGGATCGGGCGAATGAATTAGAATGGATCGTCCGAATGAATTTGAATGGATCGTGCTAATGAATTAGAATTGATCGAACGAATGAATTAGAATGGATTCATTCGTGCGAATGAATTACAATGGATCGGACGAATGAATTAGAATGGATCGTTCGAATGCGTAAGAATGGATCGTACGAATGAAATAGAATAGGTCGTACGAATGAATTAGAATGGATCGTACGAAGGAATTAGAATGGATCGTACGAATGAATTAGAATGGATATATTCGTGCAAATGAATTAGAATGGATCGTATGAATGTATTAGAATGGATCGTATGAGTGAATTAGAATGGATCGTACGAATGAATTAGAATGGATACATTCGTGTGAATGAATTAGAATGGATCGTATGAATGAATTAGAATAGATTTTGTGAATGAATTAGAACTGATCGTACGAATGAATTAGAATGGATACATTCGTGCGAATGAATTAGAATGGATTGTATGAATGAATTAGATTGGATCCTTTGAATGAATTAGAATGGATCGTGCGAATGAATTAGAATGGATCGTACGAATGAATTAGAATGGATCGTGCTAATGAATTAGAATTGATCGAACGAATGAATTAGCATGGATCGTGCTAATAAATTAGAATGAAACGTACGAATGAATTAGAATGGATCGTGTGAAAGAATTAGAATGGATTGTATGAATGAATTAGAATGAATTCGTACGATCCATTCGAATTCATTTGCACGATCCATTCTAATTCATTCATACGATCCATTCTAATTCATTCATACAATCCATTCTAATTCTTTCACACGATCCATTCTAATTCATTCGTAGGATCCATTCTAATTCATTCATACAATCTATTCTATTTCATTCGTATGATCCATTATTACTCATTTGTATGATCCATTCTAATTCATTCGGACGAATGTATCCATTCTAATTTATTCGTATGATCCATTCTAATTCATTTGTACGATCCATTCTAATTCATTCGTACGATCCATTCTAATTCATTCGTCCGATCCATTCTAATTCATTCGCACGAATGTATCCATTCTAATTCATTCGTACGATCTATTCTAATTCATTCGTACTATCCATTCTAATTCATTCGTAAGATCCATTCTAATACATTTGTACGATCCATTCTAATTCATTCATACGATCCATTCTAATTCATTCATACAATCCATTCTAATTCTTTCACACGATCCATTCTAATTCATTCGTTGGATCCATTCTAATTCATTCGTACAATCTATTCTATTTCATTCGTACGATCCATTCTTACTCATTCGTATGATCCATTCTAATTCATTCGGACGAATGTATCCATTCTAATTTATTCGTACGATCCATTCTAATTCATTCGTACGATCCATTCTAATCCATTCGTCCGATCCATTCTAATTCATTAGTACGAATGTATCCATTCTAATTCATTCGTACGATCGATTCTAATTCATTCATATGATCCATTCTAATTCATTCGTACGATCCATTCTAATTCATTCGTACGATCCATTCTAATTCATTCGCACGAATGTATCCATTCTAGTTCATTCGTAAGATCCATTATAAGTCATTCGTACGATCCATTCTAATTCATTCGCACGATCCATTCTAATTCATTCGTACGATCCATTCTAATTCATTGATACGATCCATTCTAATTCATTCGTACGATCCATTCTAATACATTCGCACAAATGTATCCATTCTAATTCATTCGTACGATCCATTCTAATTCATTCGCACGATAATTTCTAATTCATTCGTACGATCCATTCTAATTCATTCGCACGATCTGTTCTTATTCATTCGCACAATCCATTCTAATTCATTCGCACGAATGTATCCATTCTAATTCATTCGTACGATCCATTCTAATTCATTCGTACGATCCATTCTAATTAATTCGTATGATCCATTCTAATTCATTCGTACGATCCATTCTAATTCATTCATACAATCCATTCTAATTCATTCGCACGAATGTATCCATTCTAATTAATTCGTACGATCCATTCTAATTCATTCGTATGATCTATTCTTATTCATTCGCACGATCCAGTCTAATTGATTCGCACGATCCATTCTAATTCATTCGCACGAATGTATCCATTCTAATTCATTCGTACGATCCATTCTAATTCATTAATATGATCCATTCTAATTCATTCGTACGATCCATTCTAATTCATATGCACAAAGGTATCCATTCTAATCCATTCGTAGGATCCATTCTAATCCATTCGTACGATCCATTCTAATTCATTCATACGATCCATTCTAATTCATTCGCTCGAATGTATCTATTCTAATCCATTCGTACGATCCATTCTAATCCATTCGTACGATCCATTCTAATTCATTCGCATGAATGTAACCATTCTAATTCATTTATTTGATCCATTCTAATTCATTCATACGATCCATTCTAATTCGTTCATCCAATCCATTCTAATTCATTCGCACTAATGTATCCATTCTAATTCATTCGTACGATCCATTCTAATTCATTCGTACGATCCATTCTAATTCATTCGTAAGATCCATTCTAATTCATTCATATGATCCATTCTAATTCATTCGCACGATCCATTCTAATTCATTCGCACGAATGTATCCATTCTAATTCATTTGCACGATCCATTCAAATTCATACCTATGATCTATTCTAATTCATTCGTACGATCCATTCTAATTCATTCGTACAATCCATTCTAATTCATTCGTACGATCCATTCTTACTCATTCGTATGATCCATTATGGATACATTCGTGCGAATGAATTAGAATGGATCATATGAATGAGTAAGAATGGATCATACGAATGAAATAGAATGGATTGTGCGAATGAATTAGAATGGATCGTAGAATGGATCAGAATAGATCGTGTGAAAGAATTAGAATGGATTGTATGAATGAATTAGAATGAATTCGTATGATCCATTCGAATTCATTCGCACGATCCATTCTAATTCATTCATACGATCCATTCTAATTCTTTCACACGATTCATTTTAATTCACTCATACGATCCATTCTAATACATTCATACGATCCATTCTAATTCATTTGCACGAATATATCCATTCTAATTCATTCGTACGATCCATTCTAATTCCTTCATACGATCCATTCTAATTCATTCGTACGATCCATTCTAATTCATTCGCACAATCCATTCTAATTCATTCGCACGATCCATTCTAATTCATTCATAGAATCCATTCTAATTCATTCATCGGATCCATTCTAATTCTTTCGCACGATCCATGCTAATTCATTCGTTCGATCAATTCTAATTCATTAGCACGATCCATTCTAATTCATTCGTACGATCCATTCTAATTCATTCGTACGATCCATTCTAATTTATTCGTATGATCCATTCTAATTAATTCGTGATCCATTCTAATTCATTCGTACGATCCATTCTAATTCATTCATACAATCCATTCTAATTCATTCGTACGATCCATTCTAATTCACTCATACGATCCATTCTAATACATTCATACGATCCATTCTAATTCATTTGCACGAATATATCCATTCTAATTCATTCGTACGATCCATTCTAATTCCTTCGTACGATCCATTCTAATTCATTCGTACGATCTATTCTAATTCATTCGTACGATCCATTCTAATTCATTCGTACGAATGAATTAGAATGGATACATTCGTGCTAATGAATTAGAATGGATACGTTCGTGCGAAAGAATTAGAATAGATCGTATGAATGAATTAGAATGGATCCTATGAATGAATTAGAATGGATCGTGCGAATGAATTAGAATGGATCGTACGAATGAATTAGAATGGATCGTGCTAATGAATTAGAATTGATCGAACGAATGAATTACCATGGATCGTGTTAATGAATTAGAATGGATCGTACGAATGAATTAGAATGGATCGTGTGAAAGAATTAGAATGGATTGTATGAATGAATTAGAATGGATCGTACGAATGAATTAGAATGGATCGTACGAAGGAATTAGAATGGATCGTACGAATGAATTAGAATGGATCGTACAAATGAATTAGAATAGATCGTACGATTGAATTAGAATGGATCGTACGAAGGAATTAGAATGGATCGTACGAATAAATTAGAATGGATCGTATGAATGAATTAGAATAGATACATTCGTGTGAATGAATTAGAATGGATCGTATGAATGAATTAGAATAGATTTTGTGAATGAATTAGAACTGATCGTATGAATGAATTAGAATGGATACATTCGTGCGAATGAATTAGAATGGATTGTATGAATGAATTAGAATGGATCCTATGAATGAATTAGAATGGTCGTACGAATGAATTAGAATGGATACATTCGTGCGAACGAATTAGAATTGATCGTACGAATGAATTAGAATGGATCGTGCGAATAAATTAGAATGGATCGTACGAATGAATTAGAATGGATACATTCGTGCGAATGAATTAGAATGGATACATTCGAGCGAAAGAATTAGAATAGATCGTATGAATGAATTAGAATAGATCGTATGAATGAATTAGAATGGATCCTATAATGAATTAGAATGGATCGTGCGAATGAATTAGAATGGATCGTACGAATGAATTAGAATGGATCGTGCTAATGTATTAGAATTGATCGAACGAATGAATTAGCATGGATCGTGCTAATGAATTAGAATGGAACGTACGAATGAATTAGAATGGATCGTGTGAAAGAATTCGAATGGATTGTATGAATGAATTAGAATGAATTCGTACGATCCATTCTAATTCATTCGCACGATCCATTCTAATTCATTCATACGATCAATTCTAATTCATTCATACAATCCATTCTAATTCTTTCACACGATCCATTCTAATTCATTCGTAGGATCCATTCTAATTCATTCGTACAATCTATTCTATTTCATTCGTACGATCCATTCTTACTCATTCGTATGATACATTCTAATTCATTCGGACGAATGTATCCATTCTAATTTATTCGTACGATCCATTCTAATTCATTCGTACGATCCATTCTAATTCATTCGCTCGAATGTATCCATTCTAATCCATTCGTACGATCCATTCTAATCCATTCGTACGATCCATTCTAATTCATTCGCATGAATGTAACCATTCTAATTCATTCATTTGATCCATTCTAATTCATTCGTACGATCCATTCTAATTCATTAGCACTATCCATGCTAATTCATTCGTTCGATCAATTCTAATTCATTAGCACGATCCATTCTAATTCATTCGTACGATCCATTCTAATTCATTCGGACGATCCATTCTAATTCATTCATAGGATCCATTCTAATTCATTCATACGATCTATTCTAATTCTTTCGCACGAATGTATCCATTCTAATTCATTCGCACGAATGTATCCATTCTAATTCATTCGTACGATCCATTCTAATTCATTCGCACGATCCATTCTAATTCATTCGTACGATCAATTCTAATTCATTCGCACGAATGTATCCATTCTAATTCATTCGTACGATCCATTCTAATTCATTCATAGGATCCATTCTATTTCATTCATACAATCCATTCTAATTCATTCGCAAGAATGTATCCATTCAAATTCATTCGTACGATCAGTTCTAATTCATTCACAAAATCTATTCTAATTCATTCATACGATCCATTCTAATTCATTCACACGAATGTATCCATTCTAATTCATTCATACGATTCATTCTTATTCATTCGTACGATCCATTCTAATTCCTTCGTACGATCCATTCTAATTCATTCGTACGATCTATTCTAATTCATTCGTACGATCCATTCTAATTCATTCGTACGATCCATTCTAATTCCTTCGTACGATCCATTCTAATTTATTCGTACGATCCATTCTAATTTATTCATCCAATCCATTCTAATTCTTTCACACGATCCATTCTAATTCATTCGTACGATCCATTCTAATTCATTCGTGCAATCCATTCTATTTCATTCGTACGATCCATTCTTACTCATTCGTACGATCCATTATAATTCATTCACACGAATGTATCCATTCGTACGAATGAATTAGAATAGATTGTACGAATGAATTAGAATGGATCGTACGAATGAATTAGAATGGATCGTACGAAGGAATTAGAATGGATCGTACGAATGAATTAGAATGGATCGTACGAATGAATTAGAATAGATCGTACGAATGAATTAGAATGGATCGTACGAAGGAATTAGAATGGATCGTACGAATGAATTAGAATGGATATATTCGTGCAAATGAATTAGAATGGATCGTATGAATGTATTAGAATGGATCGTATGAGTGAATTAGAATGGATCGTACGAATGAATTAGAATGGATCGTATGAATGAATTAGAATGGATACATTCGTGTGAATGAATTAGAATGGATCGTATGAATGAATTAGAATAGATTTTGTGAATGAATTAGAACTGATCGTACGAATGAATTAGAATGGATACTTTCGTGCGAATGAATTAGAATGGATTGTATGAATGAATTAGAATGGATCCTATGAATGAATTAGAATGGATTATATGAATGAATTAGAATGGATCCTATGAATGAATTAGAATGGATCGTACGAATGAAATAGAATGGATACATTAGTGCGAATGAATTAAAATTGATCGTACGAATGAATTAGAATGGATCGTGCGAATGAATTAGAATGGATCGTACGAATGAATTAGAATGGATACATTCGTGCGAATGAATTAGAATGGATACATTCGTGCGAAAGAATTAGAATAGATCGTATGAGTGAATTAGAATGGATCCTATGAATGAATTAGAATGGATCGTGCGAATGAATTAGAATGGATCGTACGAATGAATTAGAATGGATCGTGCTAATGAATTAGAATTGATCGAACGAATGAATTAGCATGGATCGTGCTAATGAATTAGAATGGATCGTACGAATGAAATAGAATGGATCAAATGAATGAATTAGAATGGATCGTACGAATGAACTAGAATGGATCGTGCTAATGAATTAGAATTGATCGAACGAATGAATTAGCGTGGATCGTGCTAATGAATTAGTATGGATCGTACGAATGAATTAGAATGGATCGTACGAATAAATTAGAATGAATACCTTCGTCCGAATGAATTAGAATGGATCATACGAATGAGTAAGAATGGATCGTACGAATGAAATAGAATAGATTGTACGAATGCATTAGAATGGATCGTACGAATGAATTAGAATGGATCGTACGAATGAATTAGAATGGATCGTACGAATGAATTAGAATGGATCGTGCGAATGAATTCGAATGGATCGTACGAATGAATTAGAATGGATACCTTTGTGCAAATGAATTAGAATGGATCGTATGAATGAATTAGAATGGATCGTATGAGTGAATTAGAACGGATAGTACGAATGAAGTAGAATGGATCGTATGAATGAATTAGAATGGATACATTCGTGCGAATGAATTAGAATGGATCGTATGAATGAATTAGAATAGATTGTGCGAATGAATTAGAATGGATCGTACGAATGAATTAGAATGGATACATTCGTGCGAATAAATTAGAATGGATCGTACGAATGAATTAGAATGGATCGTGTGAAAGAATTAGAATGGATTGTATGAATGAATTAGAATAGATCGTATGAATGAATAAGAATGGATCGTACGAATGAATTAGAATGGATCGTACGAATGAATTAGAATGGATCGTACGAATGAATTAGAACGGATATATTCGTGCGAATGAATTAGAATGGATACATTCGTGCGAAAGAATTAGAATAGATCGTATGAATGAATTAGAATGGATCCTATGAAAGAATTAGAATGGATCGTGCGAATGAATTAGAATGGATCGTACGAATGAATTAGAATGGATACATTTGTGCGAATGAATTAGAATGGATCGTACGAATGAATTAGAATGGATCGTACGAATGAATTTGAATGGATCGTGTGAAAGAATTTGAATGGATCGTACGAATGAATTAGAATGGATCGTGCGAATGAATTAGAATGGATCGTACGAATGAATTAGAATGGATACATTCGTGCGAATGAATTAGAATGGATCGGACGAATGAATTAGAATGGATCGTACGAATGAGTAAGAATGGATCGTACGAATGAAATAGAATAGATCGTACGAATGAATTAGAATGGATCGTACGAAGGAATTAGAATGGATCGTACGAATGAATTAGAATGGATATATTCGTGCAAATGAATTAGAATGGATCGTACGAATGTATTAGAATGGATCGTACGAATGAATTAGAATGGATCGTACGAATGAATTAGAATGGATCGTGTGAATGAATTAGAATTGATCGTACGAATGAATTAGAATGGATCGTATGAATGAATTAGAATGGATCGTACGAATGAATTAGAATGGATCGTGCAAAAGAATTAGAATGGATCGTACGAATGAATTAGAATGGATCGTACAGATGAACTAGAATGGATACATTCATGCGAATGAATTAGAATGGATCGTACGAATGAATTAGAATGGATCGTACGAATGAATTAGAATGGATCTTACGAATGAATTAGAATGGATCGTACGAATGAATTAGAATTGATCGTATGAATGAATTAGAATGGATCTTACGAATGAATTAGAATGGATCGTATGAATAAATTAGAATGGATCGTAGGAATGGTTTAGAATGGATACATTTGTTCGAATGAATTAGAATGGATCGGACGAATGAATTAGAATGGATCGTACGAATGAATTAGAATGGATCAAATGAATGAATTAGAATAGTTACATTCATGCGAATGAATTAGAATGGATCGTACGAATGGATTAGAATGGATCGTACGAATGGATTAGAATGTATACATTCGTGCGAATGAATTAGAATGGATCATACGAATGAGTAAGAATGGATCGTACGAATGAAATAGAGTGGATTGTACGAATTAATTAGAATGGATCGCGTGAATGAATTTGAATGGATCGTACGAATGAATTAGAATGGATCGTGCTAATGAATTAGAATTGATCGTACGAATGAAATAGAATGAATTGTACGAATGATTTAGAATGGATCGTACGAATGAATTAGAATGGATCGTACGAATGATTTAGAATGGATATATTCGTGCGAATGAATTAGAATAGATCATACGAATGAGTAAAAATGGATCGTACGAATGAAAAAGAATGGATTGTACGAATGAATTAGAATGGATTCGTACGAATGAATTAGAATGGATATATTCGTGCGAATGAATTAGAATGGATCGTACCAATGAGTAAGAATGGATCGTACGAATGAATTAGAATGGATCGTACGAATGAATTAGAATGGATCGTACGAATGAATTAGAATGGATCGTATGAATGAATTAGAATGGATCATACGAATTAATTAGAATGGATCATACGAATGAATAAGAATGGATCGTACGAATGAATTAGAATGAATCGTATGAATGAATTAGAATGGATCTTACGAATGAATTAGAATGGATACATTTGTGCGAATGAATTAGAATGGATCGTACGAATGGATTAGAATGGATCGTACGAATGGATTAGAATGGATACATTCGTGTGAATGAATTAGAATGGATTGTATGAATGAATTAGAATGGATCGTACGATCCATTCGAATTCATTCGCATGATCCATTCTAATTCATTCGTACGATCCATTCTAATTCATTCATACGATCCATTCTAATTCATTCGTACGATCCATTCTAATTCATTCGTATATTCCATTCTAATTCATTCGTACGATCTATTCTATTTCATTCGTACGATCCATTCTTACTCATTCGTATGATCCATTCTAATTCATTCGGACGAATGTATCCATTCTAATTTATTCGTACAATCCATTCTAATTCATTCGTATGATCCATTATAATTCATTCGTACGATCCATTCTTACTCATTCGTATGATCCATTCCAATTCATTCGTACGATCCATTCTAATTCATTCGTACGATCCATTGTAATTCATTCGCACAATCTATTCTAATTCATTCGTACGATCCATTCTAATTCATTCGTACGATCGTACGAATGAATTAGAATGGATCGTACGGAATAAATTAGAATGGATTGTATGAATGAATTAGAATGGATACATTCGTGCGAATGAATTAGAATGGATCATACGAATGAGTAAGAATGGATCGTACGAATGAAATAGAATGGATTGTACGAATGAATTAGAATTGATCGTACGAATGAATTAGAATGGATCATACGAATGAGTAAGAATGGATCGTACGAATGAATTAGAATGGATCGTACGAATGAATTAGAATGGATCGTGCGAATGAATTAGAATGGATCGTACGAATGAATTGGAATAGATCGTACGAATGAACTAGAGTGGATACATTCATGCGAATGAATTAGAATGGATCGTACAAATGAATTAGAATGGATCGTACAAATGAATTAGAATGGATCTTACGAATGAATTAGAATGGATAGTACGAATGAATTAGAATGGATCGTACGAATGAACTAGAATGGATACATTCGTGCGAATGAATTAGAATGGATCGGACGAATGAATTAGAATGGATCGTACGAATGAATTAGAATGGATCGTACGAATGAATTAGAATGGATCGTAGGAATAAATTAGAATGGATACATTCGTCCGAATGAATTAGAATGGATCATACGAATGAGTAAGAATGGATCGTACGAATGAAATAGAATACATTGTACGAATGAATTAGAATGGATCCTACGAATGAATTAGAATGGATCATGTGAAAGAATTAAAATGGATTGTATGAATGAATTAGAATGGATCGTATGAATGAATTAGAATGGATCATGCGAATGAATTCGAATGGATCGTACGAATTCATTCTACTTCATTCATACAATCCATTCTAATTCTTTCACACGATCTATTCTAATTCATTCGTAGGATCCATTCTAATTCATTCGTACAATCTATTCTATTTCATTCGTACGATCCATTCTTACTCATTCGTATGATCCATTCTAATTCATTCGGACGAATGTATCCATTCTAATTTATTCGTACGATCCATTCTAATTCATTCGTACGATCCATTCTAATTCATTCGTCCGATCCATTGTAATTCATTCGCACGAATGTATCCATTCTAATTCATTCGTACGGTCCATTCTAATTCATTCGCATAATCCATTCTATTTCATTCGTACGATCCATTCTTACTCATTCGTATGATCCATTATGGATACATTCGTGCGAATGAATTAGAATGGATCATACGAATGAGTAAGAATGGATCGTACGAATGAAATAGAATGGATTGTGCGAATGAGTTAGAAAGGATCGTACGAATGAATTAGAATGGATCGTGTGAAAGAATTAGAATGGATTGTATGAATGAATTAGAATAGATCGTATGAATGAATTAGAATAGATCGTACGAATGAATTAGAATGGATCGTACGAATGAACTAGAATGGATACATTCGTGCGAATGAATTAGAATGGATCGTACGAATGAATTAGAATGGATCGTACAAATGAATTAGAATGGATCTTACGAATGAATTAGAATGGATCGTACGAATGCACGATCTATGCGAATGAATTAGAATAGATCGTACGAATGAACTAGAAATGATACATTCGTGCAAATGAATTAGAATGGATCGTACGAATGAATTAGAATGGATCGTATGAATGAATTAGAATGGATCGTACGAATGAATTAGAATGGATAGTACGAATGAATTAGAAAGGATCGTACGAATGAATTAGAATGGATACATTCGTGCGAATGAATTAGAATGGATCGTATGAATGAATTAGAATGGATCGTGCGAATGAATTAGAATGGATCGTATGAATGAATTAGAATGGATCGTGCTAATGAATTAGAATTGATCGAATGAATGAATTAGAATGGATACATTCGTGCGAATGAATTAGAATGGATCGGATGAATGAATTAGAATGGATCGTACGAATGAGTAAGAATGGATCGTACGAATGAAATAGAATAGATCGTACGAATGAATTAGAATGGATCGTACGAAGGAATTAGAATGGATCGTACGAATGAATTAGAATAGATATATTCGTGCAAATGAATTAGAATGGATCGTATGAATGTATTAGAATGGATTGTATGAGTGAATTAGAATGGATCATATGAATGAATTAGAATGGATACATTCGTGTGAATGAATTAGAATGGATCGTATGAATGAATTAGAATAGATTTTGTGAATGAATTAGAACTGATCGTACGAATGAATTAGAATGGATACATTCGTGCGAATGAATTAGAATGGATTGTATGAATGAATTAGAATGGATCGTACGAATAAATTAGAATAGATCGTATGAGTGAATTAGAATGGATAGTGCGAATGAATTAGAATCGATCGTACGAATGAATTAGAATGGATCGTACGAATGAATTAGAATGGATCATACGAATGAGTAAGAATGGATCGTACGAATGAATTAGAATGCATCGTACAAATAAATTAGAATGGATACATTCGTCCGAATGAATTAGAATGGATCATACGAATGAGTAAGAATGGATCGCACGAATGAAATAGAATAGATTGTACGAATGAATTAGAATGAATCCTAGTACGATCCATTCTAATTCATTCGTACGATCCATTCTAATTCATTCATACAATCCATTCTAATTCTTTCACACTATCCATTCTAATTTATTCATACGATCCATTCTAATTCATTCGTTCAATCCATTCTATTTCATTCGTACGATCCATTCTTACTCATTCGTACGATCCATTCTAATTCATTCACACGAATGTATCCATTCGTACGAATGAATTAGAATAGATTGTACGAATGAATTAGAATGGATCGTACGAATGAATTAGAATGGATCGTATGAAGGAATTAGAATGGATCGTACGAAGGAATTAGAATGGATCGTACGAATGAATTAGAATGGATCGTGTGAAAGAATTAGAATGGATTGTATGAATGAATTAGAATAGATCGTATGAATGAATTAGAATGGATCGTACGAATGAATTAGAATGGATCGTACAAATGAATTAGAATGGATCGTACGAATAAATTAGAATGGATACATTCGTGCGAAAGAATTAAAATAGATCGTATCAATGAATTAGAATGGATCCTATGAATGAATTAGAATGGATCGTGTGAATGAATTAGAATGGATCGTACGAATGAATTAGAATGGATTGTGCTAATGAATTAGAATTGATCGAACGAATGAATTAGCATGGATCGTGCTAATGAATTAGAATGGAACGTACGAATGAATTTGAATGGATCGTGTGAAAGAATTAGAATGGATTGTATGAATGAATTAGAATGAATTCGTACGATCCTTTCGAATTTATTCGCACGATCCATTCTAATTCATTCATACGATCCATTCTAATTCATTCGTACGATCCATTCTAATTCATTCGCACAAATGTATCCATTCTAATTCATTCGTACGATCCATTCTAATTCATTCGCACGATCCATTCTAATTCATTCGTACGATCGATTCTAATTCATTAGCACGATCCATGCTAATTCATTTGTTCGATCAATTCTAATTTATTAGCACGATCCATTCTAATTCATTCGTACTATCCATTCTAATTCATTCGCACAAATGTATCCATTCTAATTCATTCGTACAATCCATTCTAATTCATTCGCACGATCCATTCTAATTCATTCGTACGATCCATTCTAATTCGTTCACACGATCCATTCTAATTCATTCGTACGATCCATTCTAAATCATTCGCACGATCCATTCTAATTCATTCATAGGATACATTCTAATTCTTCATATGATCTATTCTAATTCTTTCGCACGAATGTATCCATTCTAATTCATTCGCACGAATGTATCCATTCTAATTCATTCGTACGATCCATTCTAATTCATTCGTACGATCCATTCTAATTTATTCGTACGATCCATTCTAATTCATTCATACGATCTATTCTAATTCATTCACACAATCCATTCTAATTCTTTCACACGATCCATTATAATTTATTCGTACGATCCATTCTAATTCACGAATGAGTAAGAATGGATCGTACAAATGAAATAGAATGGATTGTGTGAATGAATTAGAATGGACCGTACGAATGAATTAAACGTACGAATGAATTAGAATGGATACATTCCTGCGAATAAATTAGAATGGATCATACGAATGAGTAAGAATGGATCATCATTCTAATTCATTCGTATGACCCATTCTAATTCATTTGTATCCATTCTATTTCATTCACACGATCCATTCTAATTCATTCGTGCAATCTATTCTAATTCATTCGTACGATGCATTCTAATTCATTCGTACAATCCATTCTATTTCATTCGTACGATCCCTTCTTACTCATTTGTATGATCCATTCTAATTCATTCGGACGAATGTATCCATTCTAATTTATTCGTACGATCCATTCTAATTCATTAGTACGATCCATTCTAATTCATTCGCTCGAATGTATCCATTCTAATCCATTCGTACGATCCATTCTAATACATTCGTACGATCCATTCTAATTTATTCACATGAATGTTACCATTCTAATTCATTCATTTGATCCATTCTAATTCATTCGTACGATCCATTCTAATTCATTAGCACGATCCATGCAAATTCATTCGTTCGATCAATTCTAATTCATTAGCACGATCCATTCTAATTCATTCGTACGATCCATTCTAATTCATTCGCACGATCCATTCTAATTCATTCATAGGATCCATTCTAATTCATTCATACGATCTATTCTAATTCTTTTGCACGAATGTATCCATTCTAATTCATTCGCACGAATGTATCCATTCTAATTCATTCGTACGATCCATTCTAATTCATTCGCACGATCCATTCTAATTCATTCGTACGATCAATTCTAATTCATTCGCACGAATGTATCCATTCTAATTCATTCGTACGATCCATTCTAATTCATTCATCGGATCCATTCTAATTCATTCATACAATCCATTCTAATTCATTCGCACGAATGTATCCATACTAATTCATTCGTACGATCAGTTCTAATTCATTCACAAAATCTATTCTAATTCATTCATACGATCCATTCTAATTCATTCACACGAATGTATCCATTCTAATTCATTCATACGATCCATTCTAATTCATTCGTACGATCCATTCTAATTCACTCATACGATCCATTCTAATTCACTCATACGATCCATTCTAATACATTCATACGATCCATTCTAATTCATTTGCACGAATATATCCATTCTAATTCATTCGTACGATCCATTCTAATTCCTTCGTACGATCCATTCTAATTCATTCGTACGATCTATTCTAATTCATTCGTACGATGCATTCTAATTCATTCGTACGATCCATTCTAATTCCTTCGTACGATCCATTCTAATTCCTTCGTACGATCCATTCTAATTCATTCGTACAATCTATTCTAATTCATTCGTACGAATGGATACATTCGTGTGAATGAATTAGAATGGATCGTACGAATGAGTAAGAATGGATCGTACGAATGAAATAGAATGGATTGCACGAATGAATTAGAATGGATCGTACGTATGAATTAGAATGGATCGTGTGAAAGAAGTAGAATAGATTGTATGAATGAATTAGAATGGATCGTACGAAGGAATTAGAATGGATCATACGAATGAATTAGAATGGATCGTACGAATGAATTAGAATAGATCGTACGAATGAATTAGAATGGATTGTACGAAGGAATTAGAATGGATCGTATGAATGAATTAGAATGGATATATTCGTGCAAATGAATTAGAATGGATCGTATGAATGTATTAGAATGGATCGTATGAGTGAATTAGAATGGATCGTACGAATGAATTAGAATGGATCGTATGAATGAATTAGAATGGATACATTCGTGTGAATGAATTAGAATGGATCGTATGAATGAATTAGAATAGATTTTGTCAATGAATTAGAACTGATCGTACGAATGAATTAGAATGGATACATTCATGCGAATGAATTAGAATGGATTGTATGAATGAATTAGAATGGATCGTACGAATGAACTAGAATGGATACATTCGTGCGAATGAATTAGAATGGATCGTACGAATGAATTAGAATGGATCGTACGAATGAATTAGAATGGATCGTACGAATGAATTAGAATGGATACATTCGTGCGAATGAATTAGAATGGATTGGACGAATGAATTAGAATGGATCGTACGAATGAATTAGAATGGATCGTACGAATGAATTAGAATGGATCGTACGAATAAATTAGAATGGATACATTCGTCCGAATGAATTAGAATGGATCATATGAATGAGTAAGAATGGATCATACGAATGAAATAGAATAGATTGTACGAATGAATTAGAATGGATCCTACGAATGAATTAGAATGGATCGTGTGAAAGAATTAGAATGGATTGTATGAATGAATTAGAATGGATCGTTTGAATGAATTAGAATGGATCGTGCGAATGAATTCGAATGGATCGTACGAATTCATTCTAATTCATTCATATAATACATTCTAATTCTTTCACACGATCCATTCTAATTCATTCGTACGTTCCATTCTAATTCATTAGCACGATCCATGCTAATTCATTCATTCGATCAATTCTAATTCATTAGCACGATCCATTCTAATTCATTCGTACGATCCATTCTAATTCATTCGCACGATCTAATCTAATTCATTCATAGGATCCAGTCTACTTCATTCATACAATCCATTCTAATTCATTCGCACGAATGTATCCATTCTAATTCATTCGTACGATCAGTTCTAATTAATTCACAAAATCTATTCTAATTCATTCATACGATCCATTCTAATTCATTCACACGAATGTATCCATTCTAATTCATTCATACGATCCTTTCTAATTCATTCGTACGATCCATTCTAATTCACTCATACGATCCATTCTAATACATTCATACGATCCATTCTAATTCATTTGCACAAATATATCCATTCTAATTCATGCGTATGATCCATTCAAATTCCTTCGTACGATCCATTCTAATTCATTCGTACGATCTATTCTATTTTATTCGTACGATCCATTCTTACTCATTCGTACGATCCATTCTAATTCGTTCGTCCGATCCATTCTAATTCATTCGCACGAATGTATCCATTCTAATTCATTCGTTCGGTCAATTCTAATTCATTAGCACGATCCATTCTAATTCATTCGTACGATCCATTCTAATTCATTCGCACGATCCATTCTAATTCATTCATAGGATCCATTCTAATTCATTCGTACGATCCATTCTAATTCATTCGTACGATCCATTCTAATTCATTCGCACAATCCATTCTATTTCATTCGTACTATCCATTCTTACTCATTGGTACGATCGATTCTTATTCATTCGCACGAATGTATCCATTCTAATTCATTCGTATGAATCCATTCTAATTCATTCGTACAATCTATTCTATTTCATTCGTACGATCCATTCTTACTCATTCGTATGATCCATTCTAATTCATTCGGACGAATGTGTCCATTCTAATTTATTCATACGATCCATTCTAATTCATTCGTACGATCCATTCTAATTCATTCGTACGATCCATTCTAATTCGTTCGTCCGATCCATTCTAATTCATTCGCACGAATGTATCCATTATAATTCATTCGTATGATCCATTCTAATTCATTCGTACGATCCATTCTAATTCATTCGTACGATCCATTCTAATTCATTCATACGATCCATTCTAATTCATTCGCACGAATGTATCCATTCTAATTCATTCGTACGATCCATTCTAATTCATTCGTAAGATCCATTCTAATTCATTCTCACGATCCATTCTAATTCATTCGTACGATCCATTCTAATTCATTCGCACGAATGTATCCATTCTAGTTCATTCGTACGATCCATTCTAATTCATTCATACAATCCATTCTAATTCATTCGCACGAATGTATCCATTCTAATTCATTCGTACAATCAGTTCTAATTCATTCACAAAATCTATTCTAATTCATTCATACGATCCATTCTAATTCATTCACACGAATTTATCCGTTCTAATTCATTCATACGATCCATTCTAATTCATTCGTACGATCCATTCTAATTCACTCATACGATCCATTCTAATACATTCATACGATCCATTCTAATTCATTTGCACGAATATATCCATTCTAATTCATTCGTACGATCCATTCTAATTCCTTCGTACGATCCATTCTAATTCATTCGTACGATCTATTCCAATTTATTCGTACGATCCATTCTAATTCTTTCGTACGATCCATTCTAATTCCTTCGTACGATCCATTCTAATTCATTCATACAATCCATTCTAATTCTTTCACACGATCCATTCCAATTCATTCGTACGATCCATTCTAATTCATTCGTGCAGTCCATTCTAATTCATTCGTACGATCCATTCTTACTCATTCGTACGATCCATTCTAATTCATTCACACGAATGTATCCATTCGTATGAATGAATTAGAATGGATCGTACGAATGAATTAGAATGGATCGTACGAAGGAATTAGAATGGATCGTACAAATGAATTAGAATGGATCGTACGAATGAATTAGAATAGATCGTACGAATGAATTAGAATGGATCGTACGAAGGAATTAGAGTGGATCGTACGAATGAATTAGAATGGATATATTCGTGCAAATGAATTAGAATAGATTTTGTGAATGAATTAGAACTGATCGTACGAATGAATTAGTATGGATATATTCGTGCGAATGAATTAGAATGGATTGTATGAATGAATTAGAATGGATCCTATGAATGAATTAGAATGGATCGTACGAATGAATTAGAATGGATACATTCGTGCGAATGAATTAGAATTGATCATACGAATGAATTAGAATGGATCGTGCGAATGAATTAGAATGGATCGTACGAATGAATTAGAATGGATACATTCGTGCGAATGAATTAGAATGGATACATTCGTGCGAAAGAATTAGAATAGATCGTATGAATGAATTAGAATGGATCCTATGAATGAATTAGAATGGATCGTGCGATTGAATTAGAATGGATCATACGAATGAATTAGAATGGATCGTGCTAATGAATTAGAATTGATCGAACGAATGAATTTGCATGAATCGTGCTAATGAATTAGAATGGATCGTACGAATGAATTAGAATGGATCAAATGAATGAATTAGAATGGTAACATTCATGCGAATGAATTAGAATGGATCGTACGAATGGATTAGAATGGATCGTACGAATAGATTAGAATGGATACATTCGAGCGAATGAATTAGAATGGATCGTATGAATGAATTAGAATGGATCGTACGAATGAATTAGAATGGATCGTGTGAAAGAATTAGAATGGATTGTATGATCCATTCTAATTCATTAGCACGATCCATTCTATTTCATTCGTACGATCCATTCTAATTCATTCGCACGATCCATTCTAATTCATTCATAGGATCCATTCTAATTCATTCATACGATCTATTCTAATTCTTTCGCACGAATGTATCCATTCTAATTCATTCGCACGAATGTATCCATTCTAATTCATTCGTACGATCCATTCTAATTCATTCGTACGATCCATTCTAATTCATTCATACGATCCATTCTATTTCATTCGTACGATCCATTCTATTTCATTCGTACGATCCATTCATTCATACGATCGTACGAATGAATTAGAATGGATACATTCGTGCGAATGAATTAGAATGGATTGTGCGAATGAATAAGAACAGATCGTGCGAATGAATTAGAATGGATCGTACGAATGAATTAGAATGGATCGTGCGAATGAATTAGAATGGATCGTACGAATGAATTAGAATGGATACATTTGTGCGAATGAATTAGAATGGATCGTACGAATGAATTAGAATGGATCGTATGAATGAATTAGAATGGATCGTACGAATGAATTAGAATGGATCGTGCGAATGAATTAGAATGGATCGTACAAATGAATTAGAATGGATCGTACGAATGAACTAGAATGGATACATTCGTGCGAATGAATTAGAATGGATCGTACGAATGAATTAGAATGGATCGTACGAATGAATTAGAAAGGATCTTACGAATGAATTAGAATGGATCGTACGAATGAATTAGAATGGATACATTCGTGCGAATGAATTAGAATGGATCGGACGAATGAATTAGAATGGATCGTACGAATGAATTAGAATGGATCGTACGAATGAATTAGAATAGATCGTACAAATAAATTAGAATGGATACATTCGTCCGAATGAATTAGAACGGATCATACGAATGAGTAAGAATGGATCGTACGAATGAAATAGAATAGATTGTACGAATGAATTAGAATGGATCCTACGAATGAATTAGAATGGATCGTGTGAAAGAATTAGAATGGATTTTATGAATGAATTAGAATGGATCGTATGAATGAATTATAATGGATCGTGCGAATGAATTCAAATGGATCGTACGAATTCATTCTAATTCATTCATACAATCTATTCTAATTCTTTCACACGATCTATTCTAATTCATTCGTAGGATCCATTCTAATTCATTCCTACAATCTATTCTATTTCATTCGTACGATCCATTCTTACTCATTCGTATGATCCATTCTAATTCATTCGGATGAATGTATCCATTCTAATTTATTCGTACAATCCATTCTAATTCATTCGTACGATCCATTCTAATTCATTCGTCCGATCCATTTTAATTCATTCGCACGAATGTATCCATTCTAATTCATTCGTACGGTCCATTCTAATTCATTCGCACAATCCATTCTATTTCATTCGTATGATCCATTCTTACTCATTCGTATGATCCATTATGGATACATTCGTGCGAATGAATTAGAATGGATCATACAAATGAGTAAGAATGGATCGTACGAATGAAATAGAATGGATTGTGCGAATGAATTAGAATGGATCGTACGAATGAATTAGAATGGAAAGTGTGAAAGAATTAGAATGGATTGTATGAATGAATTAGAATAGATCGTATGAATGAATTAGAATGGATCGTACGAATGAATTAGAATGGATCGTACGAATGAACTAGAATGGATACATTCGTGCGAATGAATTAGAATGGATCGTACGAATGAATTAGAATGGATCGTACTAATGAATTAGAATGGATCTTACGAATGAATTAGAATGGATCGTACGAATGCACGATCCATGCAAATGAATTAGAATAGATCGTACGAATGAACTAGAATGGATACATTCGTGCGAATGAATTAGAATGGATCGTACGAATGAATTAGAATGGATCGTATGAATGAATTAGAATGGATCGTACGAATGAATTAGAATGGATCGTATGAATGAATTAGAATGGATCGTACGAATGAATTAGAATGGATACATTCGTGCGAATGAATTAGAATGGATACATTCGTGCGAAAGAATTAGAATAGATCGTATGAATGAATTAGAATGGATCCTATGAATGAATTAGAATGGATCGTGCGAATGAATTAGAATGGATCGTACGAATGAATTAGAATGGATCGTGCTAATGAATTAGAATTGATCGAACGAATAATTAGAATGGATACATTCGTGCGAATGAATTAGAATGGATCGGACGAATGAATTAGAATGGATCGTACGAATGAGTAAGAATGGATCGTACAAATGAAATAGAATAGATCGTACGAATGAATTAGAATGGATCGTACGAAGGAATTAGAATTGATCGTACGAATGAATTAGAATGGATATATTCGTGCAAATGAATTAGAATGGATCGTATGAATGTATTAGAATGGATCGTATGAGTGAATTAGAATGGATCGTACGAATGAATTAGAATGGATCGTATGAATGAATTAGAATGGATACATTCGTGTGAATGAATTAGAATGGATCGTATGAATGAATTAGAATAGATTTTGTGAATGAATTAGAACTGATCGTACGATTGAATTTGAATGGATACATTCGTGCGAATGAATTAGAATGGATTGTATGTATGAATTAGAATGGATCGTACGAATGAATTAGAATGGATCGTATGAGTGAATTAGAATGGATACGAAAGAATTAGAATGGATCGTACGAAGGAATTAGAATGGATCATACGAATGAAATAGAATGGATCGTACGAAGGAATTAGAATGGATCGTACGAAGGAATTAGAATGGATCGTACGAATGAATTAGAATGGATATATTCGTGTAAATGAATTAGAATGGATCGTATGAATGAATTAGAATGGATCGTATGAGTGAATTAGAACGGATAGTACGAATGAAGTAGAATGGATCGTATGAATGAATTAGAATGGATACATTCGTGCGAATGAATTAGAATGGATCGTATGAATGAATTAGAATAGATTGTGCGAATGAATTAGAATGGATCATACGAATGAATTAGAATGGATCGTGCGAATGAATTAGAATGGATCGTACGAATGAATTAGATTGGATCGTACGAATGAACTAGAATGGATACATTCGTGCAAATGAATTAGAATGGATTGTACGAATGAATTAGAATGGATCGTATGAATGAATTAGAATGGATCTTACGAATGAATTAGAATGGATCGTACGAATGAATTAGAATGGATCGTACGAATGAATTAGAATGGATACATTCGTGCGAATGAATTAGAATGGATCGGACGAATGAATTAGAATGGATCGTACGAATGAATTAGAATGGATCGTACGAATGAATTAGAATGGATCGTACGAATAAATTAGAATGGATACATTCGTCCGAATGAATTAGAATGGATCAAACGAATGAGTAAGAATGGATCGTACGAATGAAATAGAATAGATTGTACGAATGAATTAGAATGGATCCTACGAATGAATTAGAATGGATCGTGTGAAAGAATTAGAATGGATTGTATGAATGAATTAGAATCGATTGTATGAATGAATTAGAATGGATCGTGCGAATGAATTCGAATGGATCGTACGAATTCATTCTAATTCATTCATACAATCCATTCTAATTCTTTCACACGATCTATTCTAATTCATTCGTAGGATCCATTCTAATTCATTCGTACAATCTATTCTATTTCATTCGTACTATCCATTCTTACTCATTCGTATGATCCATTCTAATTCATTCGGACGAATGTATCTATTCTAATTTATTCGTACAATCCATTCTAATTCATTCGTACGATCCATTCTAATTCATTCGTCCGATCCATTCTAATTCATTCGCATGAATGTATCCATTATAATTCATTCGTACGGTCCATTCTAATTCATTCGCACAATCCATTCTATTTCATCCGTAGGATCCATTCTTACTCATTCGTATGATCCATTATGGATACATTCGTGCGAATGAATTAGAATGGATCATACGAATGAGTAAGAATGGATCATACGAATGAAATAGAATGGATTGTGTGAATGAATTAGAATGGATCGTACGAATGAATTAGAATGGATCGTGTGAAAGAATTAGAATGGATTGTATGAATGAATTAGAATAGATCGTATGAATGAATTAGAATGGATCGTACGAATGAATTAGAATGGATCGTATGAATGAACTAGAATGGATACATTCGTGCGAATGAATTAGAATGGATCGTACGAAAGAATTAGAATGGATCGTACGAATGAATTAGAATGGATCTTACGAATGAATTAGAATGGATCGTACGAACGCACGATCCATGCGAATGAATTAGAATAGATCGTACGAATGAACTAGAATGGATACATTCGTGCGAATGAATTAGAATGGATCGTACGAATGAATTAGAATGGATCGTATGAATGAATTAGAATGGATCGTACGAATGACTTAGAATGGATCGTACGAATGAATTAGAATGGATCGTACGAATGAATTAGAATGGATACATTCGTGCGAATGAATTAGAATGGATATATTCGTGCGAAAGAATTAGAATAGATCGTATGAATGAATTAGAATGGATCCTATGAATGAATTACAATGGATCGTGCGAATGAATTAGAATGGATCGTACGAATGAATTAGAATGGATCGTGCTAATGAATTAGAATTGATCGAACGAATGAATTAGAATGGATACATTCGTGCGAATGAATTAGAATGGATCGGACGAATGAATTAGAATGGATCGTACGAATGAGCAAGAATGGATCGTACGAATGAAATAGAATAGATAGTACGAATGAATTAGAATGGATCGTACGAAGGAATTAGAATGGATCGTATGAATGAATTAGAATGGATATATTTGTGCAAATGAATTAGAATGGATCGTATGAATGTATTAGAATGGATCGTATGAGTGAATTAGAATGGATCGTACGAATGAATTAGAATGGATCGTATGAATGAATTAGAATGGATACATTCGTGTTAATGAATTAGAATGGATCGTATGAATGAATTAGAATAGATTTTGTGAATGAATTAGAACTGATCATACGAATGAATTAGAATGGATACATTCGTGCGAATGAATTAGAATGGATTGTATGAATGAATTAGAATGGATCGTATGAATGAATTAGAATGGATCATACGAATGAATTAGAATGGATCGTGCGAATGAATTAGAATGGATCGTACGAATGAATTAGAATGGATCGTACGAATGAACTAGAATGGATACATTCGTGCGAATGAATTAGAATGGATCGTACGAATGAATTAGAATGGATCGTACGAATGAATTAGAATGGATCTTACGAATGAATTAGAATGGATCGTACGAATGAATTAGAATGGATCGTACGAATGAATTATAATGGATACATTCGTGCGAATGAATTATAATGGATCGGACGAATGAATCAGAATGGATCGTACGAATGAATTAGAATGGATCGTACGAATGAATTAGAATGGATCATACGAATAAATTAGAATGGATACATTCGTCCGAATGAATTAGAATGGATCATACGAATGAGTGAGAATGGATCGTAGGAATGAAATAGAATAGATTGTACGAATGAATTAGAATGGATCCTACGAATGAATTAGAATGGATCGTGTGAAAGAATTAGAATGGATTGTATGAATGAATTAGAATGGATCATACGATCTATGAATTAGAATTAGAATGGATCATGCGAATGAATTCGAATGGATCGTACGAATTCATTCTAATTCATTCATACAATCCATTCTAATTCTTTCACACGATCTATTCTAATTCATTCGTAGGATCCATTCTAATTCATTCGTACAATCTATTCTATTTCATTCGTACGATCCATTCTTACTCATTCGTATGATCCATTCTAATTCATTCGGACGAATGTATCCATTCTAATTTATTCGTACGATCCATTCTAATTCATTCGTACGATCCATTCTAATTCATTCGTACGATCCATTCTAATTCATTCGTACGATCTATTCTAATTCATTCGTCCGATCCATTCTAATTTATTTGCACGAATGTATCCATTCTAATTCATTCGCATGGATCTTACGAATGAATTAGAATGGATCGTACGAATGAATTAGAATGGATCGTACGAATGAATTAGAATGGATACATTCGTGCGAATGAATTAGAATGGATCGGACGAATGAATTAGAATGGATCGTACGAATGAATTAGAATGGATCGTACGAATGAATTAGAATGGATCGTACGAATAAATTAGAATGGATACATTCGTCCGAATGAATTAGAATGGATCATACGAATGAGTAAGAATGGATCGTACAAATGAAATAGAATAGATTGTACGAATGAATTAGAATGGATCCTACGAATGAATTAGAATGGATCGTGTGAAAGAATTAGAATGGATTGTATGAATGAATTAGAATCGATTGTATGAATGAATTAGAATGGATCGTGCGAATGAATTCGAATGGATCGTACGAATTCATTCTAATTCATTCATACAATCCATTCTAATTCTTTCACACGATCTATTCTAATTCATTCGTAGGATCCATTCTAATTCATTCGTACAATCTATTCTATTTCATTCGTACGATCCATTCTTACTCATTTGTATGATCCATTCTAATTCATTCGGACGAATGTATCCATTCTAATTTATTCGTACGATCCATTCTAATTCATTCGTACGATCCATTCTAATTCATTTGTCCGATCCATTCTAATTCATTCGCATGAATGTATCCATTATAATTCATTCGTACGGTCCATTCT
Source organism: Chamaelirium japonicum (assembly GCA_947650365.1). NCBI lineage: Eukaryota > Viridiplantae > Streptophyta > Magnoliopsida > Liliales > Melanthiaceae > Chamaelirium > Chamaelirium japonicum. Next base: position 821,752 of record CANTAL010000077.1, on the reverse strand, counting down.
AATTCATTCGCACAATCCATTCTATTTCATTCGTATGATCCATTATGGATACATTCGTGCGAATGAATTAGAATGGATCATACGAATGAGTAAGAATGGATCGTACGAATGAAATAGAATGGATTGTGTGAATGAATTAGAATGGATCGTACGAATGAATTAGAATGGATCGTGTGAAAGAATTAGAATGGATTGTATGAATGAATTAGAATAGATCGTATGAATGAATTATAATGGATCGTACGAATGAATTAGAATGGATCGTACGAATGAACTAGAATGGATACATTCGTGCGAATGAATTAGAATGGATCGTACGAAAGAATTAGAATGGATCGTACGAATGAATTAGAATGGATCACGAATGAATTAGAATGGATCGTACGAATGCACGATCCATGCGAATGAATTAGAATAGATCGTACGAATGAACTAGAATGGATACATTCGTGCGAATGAATTAGAATGGATCGTACGAATGAATTAGAATGGATCGTACGAATGAATTAGAATGGATCGTACGAATGAATTAGAATGGATACATTCGTGCGAAAGAATTAGAATAGATCGTATGAATGAATTAGAATGGATCCTATGAATGAATTAGAATGGATCGTGCGAATGAATTAGAATGGATCGTACGAATGAATTAGAATGGATCGTGCTAATGAATTAGAATTGATCGAACGAATAATTAGAATAGATACATTCGTGCGAATGAATTAGAATGGATCGGACGAATGAATTAGAATGGATCGTACGAATGAGTAAGAATGGATCGTACGAATGAAATAGAATAGATAGTACGAATGAATTAGAATGGATCGTACGAAGGAATTAGAATGGATCGTATGAATGAATTAGAATGGATATATTTGTGCAAATGAATTAGAATGGATCGTATGAATGTATTAGAATGGATCGTATGAGTGAATTAGAATGGATCGTACGAATGAATTAGAATGGATCGTATGAATGAATTAGAATGGATACATTCGTGTTAATGAATTAGAATGGATCGTATGAATGAATTAGAATAGATTTTGTGAATGAATTAGAACTAATCGTACGAATGAATTAGAATGGATACATTCGTGCGAATGAATTAGAATGGATCGTATGAATTAATTAGAATGGATCATACGAATGAATTAGAATGGATCGTGCGAATGAATTAGAATGGATCGTACGAATGAATTAGAATGGATCGTACGAATGAACTAGAATGGATACATTCGTGCGAATGAATTAGAATGGATCGTATGAATGAATTAGAATGGATCGTACGAATGAATTAGAATGGATCTTACGAATGAATTAGAATGGATCGTACGAATGAATTAGAATGGATCGTACGAATGTATTAGAATGGATACAATCGTGCGAATGAATTAGAATGGATCGGACGAATGAATTAGAATGGATCGTACGAATGAATTAGAATGGATCGTACGAATGAATTAAAATGGATCGTACGAATAAATTAGAATGGATACATTCGTCCGAATGAATTAGAATGGATCATACGAATGAGTCAGAATGGATCGTATGAATGAAATAGAATAGATTGTACGAATGAATTAGAATGGATCCTACGAATGAATTAGAATGGATCGTGTGAAAGAATTAGAATAGATTGTATGAATGAATTAGAATGGATCATACGATCTATGAATTAGAATTAGAATGGATCGTGCGAATGAATTCGAATGGATCGTACAAATTCATTCTAATTCATTCATACAATCCATTCTAATTCTTTCACACGATCTATTCTAATTCATTCGTAGGATCCATTCTAATTCATTCGTACAATCTATTCTATTTCATTCGTCCGATCCATTCTAATTCATTTGCACGAATGTATCCATTCTAATTCATTCGTACGGTCCATTCTAATTCATTCGCACAATCCATTCTATTTTATTCGTACGATCTATTCTTACTCATTCGTATGATCCATTATGGATACATTCGTGCGAATGAATTAGAATGGATCATACGAATGAGTAAGAATGGATCGTACGAATGGAATAGAATGGATTGTGCGAATAAATTAGAATGGATCGTACGAATGAATTAAAATGAATCGTGTGAAAGAATTAGAATGGATTGTATGAATGAATTAGAATAGATCGTATGAATGAATTAGAATGGATCGTACGAATGAATTAGAATGGACCGTACGAATGAACTAGAATGGATACATTCATGCGAATGAATTAGAATGGATCGTACGAATGAATTAGAATGGATCATACGAATGAATTAGAATGGATCTTACGAATGAATTAGAATGGATCGTACGAATTCACGATCCATGCGAATGAATTAGAATAGATCGTACGAATGAACTAGAATGGATACATTCGTGCGAATGAATTAGAATGGATCGTACGAATGAATTAGAATGGATCTTACAAATGAATTAGAATGGATCGTACGAATGAATTAGAATGGATCGTATGAATGAATTAGAATGGATACATTCGTGCGAATGAATTAGAATGGATCGGACGAATGAATTAGAATGGATTGTATGAATGAATTAGAATGGATCGTACGAATGAATTAGAATGGATCGTATGAATAAATTAGAATGGATACATTAGTCCGAATGAATTAGAATGGATCATACGAATGAGTAAGAATGGATCGTACGAATGAAATAGAATAGATTGTACGAATGAATTAGAATGGATTCGTACGAATGAATTAGAATGGATGCATTCGTGCGAATGAATTAGAATGGATCGTACCAATGAGTAAGAATGGATCGTACGAATGAAATAGAATGGATTGTGCGAATGAATTAGAATGGATCATACGAATGAATTAGAATGGATCGTACGAATTAATTAGAATGGATACATTCGTGCGAATGAATTAGAATGGATTGTATGAATGAATTAGAATGGATCGTACGAATGAATTAGAATGGATCATACGAATTAATTAGAATGGATCATACGAATGAATTAGAATGGATTGTACGAATGAATTAGAATGGATCGTATGAATGAATTAGAATGGATACATTCGTGCGAATGAATTAGAATGGATTGTGCGAATGAATAAGAACATATCGTGCGAATGAATTAGAATGGATCGTACGAATGAATTAGAATGGATAGTGCGAATGAATTAGAATGGATCGTACGAATGAATTAGAATGGATACATTTGTGCGAATGAATTAGAATGGATCGTACGAATGAATTAGAATGGATCATATGAATGAATTAGAATGGATCGTACGAATGAATTAGAATGGATCGTGCGAATGAATTAGAATGGATCGTACGAATGAATTAGAATGGATCGTACGAATGAACTAGAATGGAAACATTCGTGCGAATGAATTAGAATGGATCGTACGAATGAATTAGAATGGATCGTACGAATGAATTAGAAAGGATCTTACGAATGAATTAGAATGGATCGTACGAATGAATTAGAATGGATCGTACGAATGAATTAGAATGGATACATTCGTGCGAATGAATTAGAATGGATCGGACGAATGAATTAGAATGGATCGTATGAATGAATTAGAATGGATCGTACGAATGAATTAGAATGGATCGTACGAATAAATTAGAATGGATACATTCGTCCAAATGAATTAGAATGGATCATACGAATGAGTAAGAATGGATCGTACGAATGAAATAGAATAGATTGTACGAATGAATTAGAATGGATCCTACGAATGAATTAGAATAGATCGTGTGAAAGAGTTAGAATGGATTGTATGAATGAATTAGAATGGATCGTATGAATGAATTATAATGGATCGTGCGAATGAATTTGAATGGATCGTACGAATTCATTCTAATTCATTCATACAATCTATTCTAATTCTTTCACACGATCTATTCTAATTCATTCGTAGGATCCATTCTAATTCATTCGTACAATCTATTCTATTTCATTCGTACGATCCATTCTTACTCATTCGTATGATCCATTCTAATTCATTCGGATGAATGTATCCATTCTAATTTATTCGTACGATCCATTCTAATTCATTCGTACGATCCATTCTAATTCATTCGTACGATCCATTCTAATTCATTCGTCCGATCCATTCTAATTCATTCGCACGAATGTATCCATTCTAATTCATTCGTACGGTCCATTCTAATTCATTCGCACAATCCATTCTATTTTATTCGTACGATCCATTCTTACTCATTCGTATGATCCATTATGGATACATTCGTGCGAATGAATTAGAATGGATCATACGAATGAGTAAGAATGGATCGTACGAATGAAATAGAATGGATTGTGCGAATGAATTAGAATGGATCGTACGAATGAATTAGAATGGAAAGTGTGAAAGAATTAGAATGGATTGTATGAATTAATTAGAATAGATCGTATGAATGAATTAGAATGGATCGTACGAATGAATAAGAATGGATCATACGAATGAACTAGAATGGATACATTCGTGCGAATGAATTAGAATGGATCGTACGAATGAATTAGAATGGATCGTACTAATGAATTAGAATGGATCTTACGAATGAATTAGAATGGATCGTACGAATGCACGATCCATGCAAATGAATTAGAATAGATCGTACGAATGAACTAGAATGGATACATTCGTGCGAATGAATTAGAATGGATCGTACGAATGAATTAGAATGGATCGTATGAATGAATTAGAATGGATCGTACGAATGAATTAGAATGGATCGTATGAATGAATTAGAATGGATCGTACGAATGAATTAGAATGGATACATTCGTGCGAATGAATTAGAATGGATACATTCGTGCGAAAGAATTAGAATAGATCGTATGAATGAATTAGAATGGATCCTATGAATGAATTAGAATGGATCGTGCGAATGAATTAGAATGGATCGTACGAATGAATTAGAATGGATCGTGCTAATGAATTAGAATTGATCGAACGAATAATTAGAATGGATACATTCGTGCGAATGAATTAGAATGGATCGGACGAATGAATTAGAATGGATCGTACGAATGAGTAAGAATGGATCGTACGAATGAAATAGAATAGATTGTACGAATGAATTAGAATGGATCGTACGAAGAAATTAGAATGGATCGTACGAATGAATTAGAATGGATATATTCGTGCAAATGAATTAGAATGGATCGTATGAATGTATTAGAATGGATCGTATGAGTGAATTAGAATGGATCGTACGAATGAATTAGAATGGATCGTATGAATGAATTAGAATGGATACATTCGTGTGAATGAATTAGAATGGATCGTACGAATGAATTAGAATAGATTTTGTGAATGAATTAGAACTGATCGTACGAATGAATTTGAATGGATACATTCGTGCGAATGAATTAGAATGGATTGTATGAATGAATTAGAATGGATCGTACGAATGAATTAGAATGGATCGTATGAGTGAATTAGAATGGATACGAAAGAATTAGAATGGATCGTACGAAGGAATTAGAATGGATCATACGAATGAAATAGAATGGATCGTACGAAGGAATTAGAATGGATCGTACGAAGGAATTAGAATGGATCGTATGAATGAATTAGAATGGATATATTTGTGTAAATGAATTAGAATGGATCGTATGAATGAATTAGAATGGATCGTATGAGTGAATTAGAACGGATAGTATGAATGAAGTAGAATGGATCGTATGAATGAATTAGAACGGATAGTACGAATGAATTAGAATGGATCGTACGAATGAATTAGAATGGATAAATTCGTGCGAATAAATTAGGATGGATTGTATGAATGAATTAGAATGGATCGTACGAATGAATTAGAATGGATCGTACGAATGAATTAGAATAGATTGCGTGAATGAATTAGAATGGATTGTACGAATGAATTAGAATGGATCGTATGAAGGAATTAGAATGGATCGTACGAATGAATTAGAATGGATCGTACGAATGAATTAGAATGGATCGTACGAAGGAATTAGAATGGATCGTACGAATAAATTAGAATGGATCGTATGATTGAATTAGAATGGATCATACGAATGAGTAAGATTGGATCGTATGAATGAATTAGATTGGATCGTACGATCCATTCTAATTCATTAGCATGGATCGTGCTAATGAATTAGAATGGAATATACGAATGAATTAGAATGGATCGTAGAATGGATCGTTCGAATGAATTAGAATGAATTAGAATGGATCGTACGAATGAATTAGAATAGATCATAGGAATGAATTAGAATGGATCGTGCAAATGAATTAGAATGGATACATTCGTACGAATGAATTAGAATGGATCGTACGAATGAATTAGAATGGATCGTACGAATGAATTCGAATGAATCGTACGATCCATTCTAATTCATTCATACAATCCATTCTAATTCATTCGCACGAATGTATCCATTCTAATCCATTCGTACGATCCATTCTAATCCATTCGTACGATCCATTCTAATTCATTCGCATGAATGTAACCATTCTAATTCATTCACACGATCGTATGAATTAGAATGGATACATTCGTGCAATTGAATTAGAATGGATCGTGCGAATCCATTAGACTGGATCGTGCGAATGAATAAGAATGGATCATACGAATGAATTAGAATGGATCATACGAATTAATTAGAATGGATACATTCGTGCGAATGAATTAGAATGGATTGTATGAATGAATTAGAATGGATCGTACGAATAAATTAGAATGGATCATACGAATTAATTAGAATGGATCATACGAATGAATTAGAATGGATCATACGAGTGAATTAGAATGGATCGTACGAATGAACTAGAATGGATCGTACGAATGAACTAGAATGGATACATTCGTGCAAATGAATTAGAATGGATCATACGAATGAATTAGAATGGATCGTACGATTAATTCTAATTCATTCGTATGATCCATTCTAATACATTCGTACGATTCATGCTAATTCATTCGCACGATCCATTCTAATTCATTCGTACGATCCATTCTTATTCATTCATACGATCCATTCTAATTCATTCGCACAATCCATTCTAATTCATTCGTACAATCCATTCTAATTCATTCGTATGATCTATTCTAACTCATTCGGTGGATCCATTCTAATTCATTCGTACGATCCATTCTAATTCATTCCCACGATCCATTCTAATTTATTCGTACGATCCATTCTAATTCATTCATACGATCTATTCTAATTCATTCGCACGAATGTAACCATTCTAATTCATTCATACGATTCATTCTAATTCATTCATATGAGCTATTCTAATTCATTCGTATGATTCATTCTAAATCATTCGTACGATCCATTCTAATTCATTCGTACGATCCACTCTAATTCATTCATACAATCCATTTAGATTCATTCGCACAAATGTATCCATTCAAATTCATTCGTACAATCCAGTCTAATTCATTCGTACGATCCATTCTAATTCATTCGCACGAATATAGCTATTCTAATTCTTTCGTACGATGCATTCTAAATCATTCGTACGATCCTTTCTAATTCATTCATTTGATCCATTCTAATTCATTCGTATGATCCATTCTAATTCATTCGTCCGATCCATTCTAATTCATTCGCACGAATGTATCCATTCTAATTCATTCGTACGATCCATTCTAATTCATTTGTACGATCCATTCTAATTCATTCGTAAGATCCATTCTAATTCATTCGTAAGATCCATTCTAATTCATTCGTACGATCCATTCTAATTCATTCGCACGAATGTATCCATTCTAGTTCATTCGTACGATCCATTCTAATTCATTTGTACGATCCATTCTAATTCATTCGCACGATCCATTCTAATTCATTCGTACGATCAATTCTAATTCATTCGCACGAATGTTTCCATTCTAATTCATTCGTACGATCCTGAATTAGAATGGATCGTACGAATGAATGGATCGTGCGAACGAATTAGAATGGAATATACGAATGAATTAGAATGGATCATACGAATTAATTAGAATGGATCATACGAATGAATTAGAATGAATCGTACGAATGAATTAGAATAGATCATACGAATGAATTAGAATGGATCGTGCGAATGAATTAGAATGGATCGTACGAATGAATTAGAATGGATATATTTGTGCGAATGAATTAGAATGGATCGTACAAATGAATTAGAATGGATCGTATGAATGAATTAGAATGGATCGTACGAATGAATTAGAATGGATCGTGCGAATGAATTAGAATGGATCGTACGAATGAATTAGAATGGATCGTGTGAAAGAATTAGAATGGATCGTATGAATGAATTAGAATGGATCGTGCGAATGAATTAGAATGGATCGTACGAATGAATTAGAATGGATAAATTCGTGCGAATGAATTAGAATGGATCGGACGAATGAATTAGAATGGATCGTACGAATGAGTAAGAATGGATCGTACGAATGAAATAGAATAGATCGTACGAATGAATTAGAATGGATCATACGAAGGAATTAGAATGGATCGTACGAATGAATTAGAATGGATATATTCATGCAAATAAATTAGAATGGATCGTATGAATGTATTAGAATGGATCGTATGAGTGAATTAGAATGGATCGTACGAATGAATTAGAATGGATCGTATGAATGAATTAGAATGGATACATTCATGTGAATGAATTAGAATAGATCGTATGAATGAATTAGAATAGATTTTGTGAATGAATTAGAACTGATCGTACGAATGAATTAGAATGGATACATTTGTGCGAATGAATTAGAATGGATTGTATGAATGAATTAGAATGGATCCTTTGAATGAATTAGAATGGATCGTACGAATGAATTAGAATGCATACATTCGTGCGAATGAATTAGAATTGATCGTACGAATGAATTAGAATGGATCGTGCGAATGAATTAGAATGGATCGTACGAATGAATTAGAATGGATACATTCGTGCGAATGAATTAGAATGGATACATTCGTGCGAAAGAATTAGAATAGATCGTATGAATGAATTAGAATGGATTGTATGAATGAATTAGAATGGATCGTATAAATGAATTAGAATGGATCGTGTGAATGAATTCGAATGGATTGTACGAATTCATTCTAATTCATTCATACAATCCATTTTAATTCTTTCACACGATCAATTCTAATTCATTCATACATTCCATTCTAATTCATTAGCACGATCCATGCTAATTCATTCATTCGATCAATTCTAATTCATTAGTACGATCCATTCTAATTCATTCGTACGATCCATTCTAATTCATTCGTACGATCCATTCTAATTCATATGCACAAAGGTATCCATTTTAATCCATTCTAATCCATTCGTACGATCCATTCTAATTCATTCATACGATCCATTCTAATTCATTCGCTCAAATGTATCCATTCTAATCCATTCGTACGATCCATTCTAACTCATTCGCATGAATGTAACCATTCTAATTCATTCATTTGATCCATTCTAATTCATTCGTACGATCCATTCTAATTCATTCGTCCGATCCATTCTAATTCATTCGCACGAATGTATCCATTCTAATTCATTCGTACGATCCATTCTAATTCATTCGTACGATCCATTCTAATTTATTCGTAAGATCCATTCTAATTCATTCGTACGATCCATTCTAATTCATTCGTACGATCCATTCTAATTCATTCGCATGAATGTATCCATTCTAATTCATTCATACGATCCATTCTACTTCATTCGTACTATCCGTTCTAATTCACTCATACGATCCATTCTAATTCTTTCATACGATCCATTCAAATTCATTTGCACGAATATATCCATTCTAATTCATTCGTACGATCCATTCTAATTCATTCTTACGATCCATTCTAATTCCTTCGTACGATCCATTCTAAGTCCTTCGTACGATCCATTCTATTTCATTCGTATGATCCATTCTAATTCCTTCGTACGATCCATTCTAATTCCTTCGTATCCATTCTAATTCACTCATACGATCCATTCTAATTCATTCGTACGATACATTCTAATTCATTCATACAATCCATTCTAATTCATTCGCACGAATGTATCCATTCTAATTCGATCGTACGATCAGTTCTAATTCATTCACAAAATCTATTCTAATTCATTCATACGATCCATTCTAATTCATTCACACGAATGTATCCATTCTAATTCATTCATACGATCCATTCTAATTCATTCGTACGATCCATTCTAATTCACTTATACGATCCATTCTAATACATTCATACGATCCATTCTAATTCATTTGCACGAATATATCCATTCTAATTCATTCGTACGATCCATTCTAATTCCTTCGTGCGATCCATTCTAATTCATTCGTACGATCTATTCTAATTCATTCGTCCGATCCATTCTAATTCATTCGCACGAATGTATCCATTCTAATTCATTCGTACGATCTATTCTAATTCATTCGTACGATCCATTCTAATTCATTCATTTCATCCATTCTAATTCATTCGTACGATCCATTCTAATTCATTCGTCCGATCCATTCTAATTCATTCGCACGAATGTATCCATTCTAATTCATTCGTGCGATCCATTCTAATTCATTCGTACGATCCATTCTAATTCATTCGTACGATCCATTGTAATTCATTCGTATGATCCATTCTAATTCATTCGCACGAATGTATCCATTCTAGTTCATTCGTACGATCCATTCTAATTCATTCGTACGATCCATTCTAATTCATTCGCATGATCCATTCTAATTCATTCGTACGATCAATTCTAATTCATTCGCACGAATGTATCCATTCTAATTCATTCGTACGATCCTGAATTAGAATGGATCGTACGAATGAATTAGAATGGATACCTTTGTGCATATGAATTAGAATGGATCGTACGAATGAATTAGAATGGATCATATTAATGAATTAGAATGGATCGTACGAATGAATAAGAATGGATACATTCGTGCGAATGAATTAGACTGGATCGTGCGAATCAATTATACTGGATCGTGCGAATGAATAAGAATAGATCATACGAATGAATTAGAATGGATCGTACGAATTAATTAGAATGGATACATTCATGTGAATGAATTAGAATGGATTATATAAATGAATTAGAATGGATCGTACGAATGAATTAGAATGGATCATACAAATTAATTAGAATGGATCGTACGAATGAATTAGAATGGATCGTACAAATGAATTAGAATGGATACATTCGTGCGAATGAATTAGAATGGATCGGACGAATGAAATAGAATAGATCGTACGAATGAATTAGAATGGATCGTACGAAGGAATTAGAATGGATCGTACGAATGAATTAGAATGGATATATTCGTGCAAATGAATTAGAATGAAATAGAATGGATCATGCGAATGAATTAGAATGGATCGTACGAATGAATTAGAATGGATCGTGCTAATGAATTAGTATTGATCGAACGAATGAATTAGCATGGATCATGCTAATGAATTAGAATGGAACGTACGAATGAATTAGAATGGATCGTACGAATTAATTAGAATGGATCGTACGAAGGAATTAGAATGGATCGTACGAATGAACTAGAATGGATTAGAATGGATCGTACGAATGAATTAGAATGGATCGTACGAATGAATTAGAATGGATCGTACGAATGAATTAGAATAGATCGTATGAATGAATTAGAATGGATCGTACGAATGAATTAGAATGGATCGTACGAATGAACTAGAATGGATACATTCGTGCGAATGAATTAGAATGGATCGTACGAAAGAATTAGAATGGATCGTACGAATGAATTAGAATGGATCTTACGAATGAATTAGAATGGATCGTACGAATGCACGATCCATGCGAATGAATTAGAATAGATCGTACGAATGAACTAGAATGGATACATTTGTGCGAATGAATTAGAATGGATCGTACGAATGAATTAGAATGGATCGTACGAATGAGTTAGAATGGATCGTACGAATGAATTAGAATGGATACATTCGTGCGAATGAATTAGAATGGATACATTCGTGCGAATGAATTAGAATTGATACATTCGTGCGAAAGAATTAGAATAGATCGTATGAATGAATTAGAATGGATCCTATGAATGAATTAGAATGGATCGTGCGAATGAATTAGAATGGATCGTACGAATGAATTAGAATGGATCGTGCTAATGAATTAGAATTGATCGAACGAATGAATTAGAATGGATACATTCGTGCGAATGAATTAGAATGGATCGGACGAATGAATTAGAATGGATCGTACGAATGAGTAAGAATGGATCGTACGAATGAAATAGAATAGATAGTACGAATGAATTAGAATGGATCGTACGAAGGAATTAGAATGGATCGTATGAATGAATTAGAATGGATATATTTGTGCAAATGAATTAGAATGGATCGTATGAATGTATTAGAATGGATCGTATGAGTGAATTAGAATGGATCGTACTAATGAATTAGAATGGATCGTATGAATGAATTAGAATGGATACATTCGTGTTAATGAATTAGAATGGATCGTATGAATGAATTAGAATAGATTTTGTGAATGAATTAGAACTAATCGTACGAATGAATTAGAATGGATACATTCGTGCGAATGAATTAGAATGGATTATATGAATGAATTAGAATGGATCGTATGAATGAATTAGAATGGATCATACGAATGAATTAGAATGGATCGTGCGAATGAATTAGAATTGATCGTACGAATGAATTAGAATGGATCGTACGAATGAACTAGAATGGATACATTCGTGCGAATGAATTAGAATGGATCGTATGAATGAATTAGAATGGATCGTACGAATGAATTAGAATGGATCTTACGAATGAATTAGAATGGATCGTACGAATGAATTAGAATGGATCGTACGAATAAATTAGAATGGATACATACGTGCGAATGAATTAGAATGGATCGGACGAATGAATTAAAATGGATCGGACGAATGAATTAGAATGGATCGTACGAATGAATTAGAATGGATCGTACGAATAAATTAGATTGGATACATTCATCCGAATGAATTAGAATGGATCATACGAATGGGTGAGAATGGATCGTACGAATGAAATAGAATAGATTCTACGAATGAATTAGAATCGATCCAACGAATGAATTAGAATGGATCGTGTGAAAGAATTAGAATGGATTGTATGAATGAATTAGAATGGTTCATACGATCTATGAATTAGAATTAGAATGGATCGTGCGAATGAATTCGAATGGATCGTACAAATTCATTCTAATTCATTCATACAATCCATTCTAATTCTTTCACACGATCTATTCTAATTCATTCGTAGGATCCATTCTAATTCATTCGTACAATCTATTCTATTTTATTCGTACGATCCATTCTTACTCATTCGTATGATCCATTCTAATTCATTCGGACGAATGTATCCATTCTAATTTATTCGTACGATCCATTCTAATTCATTCGTACGATCCATTCTAATTCATTCGTCCGATCCATTCTAATTCATTCGTCCGATCCATTCTAATTCATTTGCACGAATGTATCTATTCTAATTCATTCGTACGGTCCATTCTAATTCATTCGCACAATCCATTCTATTTCATTCGTACGATCTATTCTTACTCATTCGTATGATCCATTATGGATACATTCGTGCGAATGAATTAGAATGGATCATACGAATGAGTAAGAATGGATCGTACGAATGAAATACAATGGATTGTGCGAATAAATTAGAATGGATCGTACGAATGAATTAGAATGGATCGTGTGAAAGAATTAGAATGGATTGTATGAATGAATTAGAATAGATCGTATGAATGAATTAGAATGGATCATACGAATAAATTAGAATAGATCGTACGAATGAACTAGAATGGATACATTCGTGCGAATGAATTAGAATGGATCGTACGAATGAATTAGAATGGATCATACGAATGAATTAGAATGGATCTTACGAATGAATTAGAATGGATCGTACGAATGCACGATCCATTCGAATGAATTAGAATAGATCGTACGAATGAACTAGAATGGATACATTCGTGCGAATGAATTAGAATGGATCGTACGAATAAATTAGAATGGATCTTACAAATGAATTAGAATGGATCGTACGAATGAATTAGAATGGATCGTATGAATGAATTAGAATGGATACAATCGTGCGAATGAATTAGAATGGATCGGACGAATGAATTAGAATGGATTGTATGAATGAATTAGAATGGATCGTACGAATGAATTAGAATGGATCGTACGAATAAATTAGAATGGATACATTCGTCCGAATGAATTAGAATGGATCATACGAATGAGTAAGAATGGATCGTACGAATGAAATAGAATAGATTGTACGAATGAATTAGAATGGATTCGTACGAATGAATTAGAATGGATGCATTCGTGCGAATGAATTAGAATGGATCGTACCAATCAGTAAGAATGGATCGTACGAATGAAATAGAATGGATTGTGCGAATGAATTAGAATGGATCATACGAATGAATTAGAATGGATCGTACGAATTAATTAGAATGGATACATTCGTGCGAATGAATTAGAATGGATTGTATGAATGAATTAGAATGTATCGTACGAATGAATTAGAATGGATCATACGAATTAATTAGAATGGATCATACGAATGAATTAGAATGGATCGTACGAATGAATTAGAATGGATACATTCGTGCGAATGAATTAGAATGGATTGTGCGAATGAATAAGAACAGATCGTGCGAATGAATTAGAATGGATCGTACGAATGAATTAGAATGGATAATGCGAATGAATTAGAATGGATCGTACGAATGAATTAGAATGGATACATTTGTGCGAATGAATTAGAATGGATCGTACGAATGAATTAGAATGGATCGTATGAATGAATTAGAATGGATCGTACGAATGAATTAGAATGGATCGTGCGAATGAATTAGAATGGATCGTACGAATGAATTAGAATGGATCGTACGAATGAACTAGAATGGATACATTCGTGCGAATGAATTAGAATGGATCGTACGAATGAATTAGAATGGATCGTACGAATGAATTAGAAAGGATCGTACGAATGAATTAGAATGGATCGTACGAATGAATTAGAATGGATCGTACGAATGAATTAGAATGGATACATTCGTGCGAATGAATTAGAATGGATCGGACGAATGAATTAGAATGGTTCGTACGAATGAATTAGAATGGATTGTACGAATGAATTAGAATGGATCGTACGAATAAATTAGAATGGATACATTCGTCCGAATGAATTAGAATGGATCATACGAATGAGTAAGAATAGATCGTACGAATGAAATAGAATAGATTGTACGAATGAATTAGAATGGATCCTACGATTGAATTAGAATGGATCGTGTGAAAGAATTAGAATGGATTGTATGAATGAATTAAAATGGATCGTATGAATGAATTATAATGGATCGTGCTAATGAATTCGAATGGATCGTACGAATTCATTCTAATTCATTCATACAATCTATTCTAATTCTTTCACACGATCTATTCTAATTCATTCGTAGGATCCATTCTTATTCATTCGTACAATCTATTCTATTTCATTCGTACGATCCATTCTTACTCATTCGTATGATCTATTCTAATTCATTCGGATGAATGTATCCATTCTAATTTATTCGTACGATCTATTCTAATTCATTCGTATGATCCATTCTAATTCATTCGTACGATCCATTCTAATTCATTCGTCCGATCCATTCTAATTCATTCGCACGAATGTATCCATTCTAATTCATTCGTACGGTCCATTCTAATTCATTCGCATAATCCATTCTATTTCATTCATACGATCCATTCTTACTCATTCGTATGATCCATTATGGATACATTCGTGCAAATGAATTAGAATGGATCATACAAATGAGTAAGAATGGATCGTACGAATGAAATAGAAAGGATTGTGCGAATGAATTAGAATGGATCGTACGAATGAATTAGAATGGAAAGTGTGAAAGAATTAGAATGGATTGTATGAATGAATTAGAATAGATCGTATGAATGAATTAGAATGGATCGTACGAATGAATTAGAATGGATCGTACGAATGAACTAGAATGGATACATTCGTGCGAATGAATTAGAATGGATCGTACGAATGAATTAGAATGGATCGTACTAATGAATTAGAATGGATCTTACGACTGAATTTGAATGGATCGTACGAATGCACGATCCATGTAAATGAATTAGAATAGATCGTACGAATGAACTAGAATGGATACATTCGTGCGAATGAATTAGAATGGATTGTACGAATGAATTAGAATGGATCGTATGAATGAATTAGAATGGATCGTACGAATGAATTAGAATGGATCGTATGAATGAATTAGAATGGATCGTACGAATGAATTAGAATGGATACATTCGTGCGAATGAATTAGAATGGATACATTCGTGCGAAAGAATTAGAATAGATCGTATGAATGAATTAGAATGGATCCTATGAATGAATTAGAATGGATTGTGCGAATAAATTAGAATGGATCGTACGAATGAATTAGAATGGATCGTGCTAATGAATTAGAATTGATCGAACGAATAATTAGAATGGATACATTCGTGCGAATGAATTAGAATGGATCGGACGAATGAATTAGAATGGATCGTACGAATGAGTAAGAATGGATCGTACGAATGAAATAGAATAGATCGTACGAATGAATTAGAATGGATCGTACGAAGGAATTAGAATGGATCGTATGAATGAATTAGAATGGATATATTCATGCAAATGAATTAGAATGGATCGTATGAATGTATTTGAATGGATCGTATGACTGAATTAGAATGGATCGTACGAATGAATTAGAATGGATCGTATGAATGAATTAGAATGGATACATTCGTGTGAATGAATTAGAATGGATCGTATGAATGAATTAGAATAGATTTTGTGAATGAATTAGAACTGATCGTACGAATGAATTTGAATGGATACATTCGTGCGAATGAATTAGAATGGATCGTATGAATGAATTAGAATGGATCGTACGAATGAATTAGAATGGATCGTATGAGTGAATTAGAATGGATACGAAAGAATTAGAATGGATCGTACGAAGGAATTAGAATGGATCATACGAATGAAATAGAATGGATCGTACGAAGGAATTAGAATGGATCGTACGAAGGAATTAGAATGGATCGTATGAATGAATTAGAATGGATATATTCGTGTAAATGAATTAGAATGGATCGTATGAATGAATTAGAATGGATCGTATGAGTGAATTAGAACGGATAGTACGAATGAAGTAGAATGAATCGTATGAATGAATTAGAACGGATAGTACGAATGAATTAGAATGGATCGTACGAATGAATTAGAATGGATACATTCGTGCGAATAAATTAGGATGGATTGTATGAACGAATTAGAATGGATCGTACAAATGAATTAGAATGGATCGTACGAATGAATTAGAATAGATTGCGTGAATGAATTAGAATGAATTGTACGAATGAATTAGAATGGATTGTACGAATGAATTAGAATGGATCGTACGAATGAATTAGAATGGATCGTACGAAGGAATTAGAATGGATCGTATGAATGAATTAGAATGGATCGTACGATTGAATTAGAATGGATCATACGAATGAGTAAGATTGGATCGTATGAATGAATTAGATTGGATCGTACGATCCATTCTAATTCATTAGCATGGATCGTGCTAATGAATTAGAATGGAATATACGAATGAATTAGAATGGATCGTAGAATGGATCGTTCGAATGAATTAGAATGAATTAGAATGGATCGTACGAATGAATTAGAATAGATCATAGGAATGAATTAGAATGGATCGTGCAAATGAATTAGAATGGATACATTCGTACGAATGAATTAGAATGGATCGTACGAATGAATTAGAATGGATCGTACGAATGAATTCGAATGGATCGTACGATCCATTCTAATTCATTCATACAATCCATTCTAATTCATTCGCACGAATGTATCCATTCTAATCCATTCGTACGATCCATTCTAATCCATTCGTACGATCCATTCTAATTCATTCGCATGAATGTAACCATTCTAATTCATTCACACGATCGTATGAATTAGAATGGATACATTCGTGCGATTGAATTAGAATGGATCGTGCGAATCCATTAGACTGGATCGTGCGAATGAATAAGAATGGATCATACGAATGAATTAGAATGGATCATACGAATTAATTAGAATGGATACATTCGTGCGAATGAATTAGAATGGATTGTATGAATGAATTAGAATGGATCGTACGAATGAATTAGAATGGATCATACGAATTAATTAGAATGGATCATACGAATGAATTAGAATGGATCGTACGAATGAATTAGAATGGATCGTACGAATGAACTAGAATGGATCGTACGAATGAACTAGAATGGATACATTCGTGCGAATGAATTAGAATGGATCATACGAATGAATTAGAATGGATCGTACGATTAATTCTAATTCATTCGTACGATCCATTCTAATACATTCGTACGATTCATGCTAATTCATTCGCACGATCCATTCTAATTCATTCGTACGATCCATTCTTATTCATTCATACGATCCATTCTAATTCATTCGCACAATCCATTCTAATTCATTCGTACAATCCATTCTAATTCATTCGTATGATCCATTCTAACTCATTCGGTGGATCCATTCTAATTCATTCGTACGATCCATTCTAATTCATTCCCACGATCCATTCTAATTTATTCGTACGATCCATTCTAATTCATTCGTACGATCTATTCTAATTCATTCGCACGAATGTAACCATTCTAATTCATTCATACGATTCATTCTAATTCATTCATATGAGCTATTCTAATTCATTCGTACGATCCATTCTAATTCATTCGTACGATCCATTCTAAGTCATTCATACAATCCATTTAGATTCATTCGCACAAATGTATCCATTCAAATTCATTCGTACGATCCAGTCTAATTCATTCGTACGATCCATTCTAATTCATTCGCACGAATATATCTATTCTAATTCTTTCGTACGATGCATTCTAATTCATTCGTACGATCCATTCTAATTCATTCATTTGATCCATTCTAATTCATTCGTACGATCCATTCTAATTCATTCGTCCGATCCATTCTAATTCATTCGCACGAATGTATCCATTCTAATTCATTCGTACGATCCATTCTAATTCATTTGTATGATCCATTCTAATTCATTCGCACGATCCATTCTAATTCATTCGTACGATCAATTCTAATTCATTCGCACGAATGTTTCCATTCTAATTCATTCGTACGATCCTGAATTAGAATGGATCGTACGAATGAATGGATCGTGCGAATGAATTAGAATGGAATATACGAATGAATTAGAATGGATCATACGAATTCATTAGAATGGATCATACGAATGAATTAGAATGGATCGTACGAATGAATTAGAATAGATCATACGAATGAATTAGAATGGATCGTGCGAATGAATTAGAATGGATCGTACGAATGAATTAGAATAGATCATACGAATGAATTAGAATGGATCGTGCGAATGAATTAGAATGGATCGTACGAATGAATTAGAATGGATATATTTGTGCGAATGAATTAGAATGGATCGTTCGAATGAATTAGAATGAATCGTATGAATGAATTAGAATGAATCGTACGAATGAATTAGAATGGATCGTGCGAATGAATTAGAATGGATCGTACGAATGAATTAGAATGGATCGTGTGAAAGAATTAGAATGGATCGTACGAATGAATTAGAATGGATCGTGCGAATGAATTAGAATGGGTCGTACGAATGAATTAGAATGGATACATTCGTGCGAATGAATTAGAATGGATCGGACGAATGAATTAGAATGGATCGTACGAATGAGTAAGAATGGATCGTACGAATGAAATAGAATAGATCGTACGAATGAATTAGAATGGATCGTACGAAGGAATTAGAATGGATCGTACGAATGAATTAGAATGGGTATATTCGTGCAAATAAATTAGAATGGATCGTATGAATGTATTAGAATGGATCGTATGAGTGAATTAGAATGGATCGTACGAATGAATTAGAATGGATCGTATGAATGAATTAGAATGGATACATTCGTGTGAATGAATTAGAATAGATTTTGTGAATAAATTAGAACTGATCGTACGAATGAATTAGAATGGATACATTCGTGCGAATGAATTAGAATGGATTGTATGAATGAATTAGAATGGATCCTATGAATGAATTAGAATGGATCGTACGAATGAATTAGAATGGATACATTCGTGCGAATGAATTAGAATTGATCGTACGTATGAATTAGAATGGATCGTGCGGATGAATTAGAATGGATCGTACGAATGAATTAGAATGGATACATTCGTGCGAATGAATTAGAATGGATACATTCGTGCGAAAGAATTAGAATAGATCGTATGAATGAATTAGAATGGATTGTATGAATGAATTAGAATGGATCATATAAATGAATTAGAATGGATCGTGTGAATGAATTCGAATGGATCGTACGAATTCATTCTAATTCATTCAAACAATCCATTCTAATTCTTTCACACGATCAATTCTAATTCATTCGTACATTCCATTCTAATTCATTAGCACGATCCATGCTAATTCATTCGTTAGATCAATTCTAATTCATTAGCACGATCCATTCTAATTCATTCGTACGATCCATTCTAATTCATTTGTACGATCCATTCTAATTCATATGCACAAAGGTATCCATTCTAATCCATTCGTAGGATCCATTCTAATCCATTCGTACGATCCATTCTAATTCATTCGTACGATCCATTCTAATTCATTCGCTCGAATGTATCCATTCTAATCCATTCGTACGATCCATTCTAATCCATTCGTACGATCCATTCTAACTCATTCGCATGAATGTAACCATTCTAATTCATTCATTTGATCCATTCTAATTCATTCGTACGATCCATTCTAATTCATTCGTCCGATCCATTCTAATTCATTCGCACGAATGTATCCATTCTAATTCATTCGTACGATCCATTCTAATTAATTCGTACGATCCATTCTAATTCATTCGTAAGATCCATTCTAATTCATTCGTACGATCCATTCTAATTCATTCGTACGATCCATTCTAATTCATTCGCACGAATGTATCCATTCTAATTCATTCATACGATCCATCCTACTTCATTCGTACTATCCGTTCTAATTCACTCATACGATCCATTCTAATTCATTCATACGATCCATTCAAATTCATTTGCACGAATATATCCATTCTAATTCATTCGTACGATCCATTCTAATTCCTTCGTACGATCCATTCTAAGTCCTTCGTACGATCCATTCTATTTCATTCGTAAGATCCATTCTAATTCCTTCGTACGATCCATTCTAATTCCTTCGTATCCATTCTAATTCACTCATACGATCTATTCTAATTCATTCGTACGATACATTCTAATTCATTCATACAATCCATTCTAATTCATTCGCACGAATGTATCCATTCTAATTCGATCGTACGATCAGTTCTAATTCATTCACAAAATCTATTCTAATTCATTCATACGATCCATTCTAATTCATTCACACGAATGTATCCATTCTAATTCATTCATACGATCCATTCTAATTCATTCGTACGATCCATTCTAATTCACTTATACGATCCATTCTAATACATTCATACGATCCATTCTAATTCATTTGCACGAATATATCCATTCTAATTCATTCGTACGATCCATTCTAATTCCTTTGTACGATCCATTCTAATTCATTCGTACGATCTATTCTAATTCATTCGTCCGATCCATTCTAATTCATTCGCACGAATGTATCCATTCTAATTCATTCGTACGATCCATTCTAATTCATTCGTACGATCCATTCTAATTCATTCATTTCATCCATTCTAATTCATTCGTACGATCCATTCTAATTCATTCGTCCGATCCATTCTAATTCATTCGCACGAATGTATCCATTCTAATTCATTCGTGCGATCCATTCTAATTCATTCGTACGATCCATTCTAATTCATTCGTACGATCCATTCTAATTCATTCGTATGATCCATTCTAATTCATTCGCACGAATGTATCCATTCTAGTTCATTCGTACGATCCATTCTAATTCATTCGCACGATCCATTCTAATTCATTCGTACGATCAATTGTAATTCATTCGCACGAATGTATCCATTCGAATTCATTCGTACGATCCTGAATTAGAATGGATCGTACGAATGAATTAGAATGGATACCTTTGTGCATATGAATTAGAATGGATCATATTAATGAATTAGAATGGATCGTACGAATGAATTAGAATGGATACATTCGTGCGAATGAATTAGAATGGATCATGCGAATCAATTAGACTGGATCGTGCGAATGAATAAGAATAGATCATACGAATGAATTAGAATGGATCGTACGAATTAATTAGAATGGATACATTCGTGCGAATGAATTAGAATGGATTGTATAAATGAATTAGAATGGATCGTACGAATGAATTAGAATGGATCGTACGAATGAATTAGAATGGATCGTACGAATGAATTAGAATGGATACATTCGTGCGAATGAATTAGAATGGATCGGACGAATGAATTAGAATAGATCGTACGAATGAATTAGAATGGATCGTACGAAGGAATTAGAATGAATCGTACGAATGAATTAGAATGGATATATTCGTGCAAATGAATTAGAATGAAATAGAATGGATCGTGCGAATGAATTAGAATGGATCGTACGAATGAATTAGAATGGATCGTGCTAATGAATTAGAATTGATCGAACGAATGAATTAGCATGGATCATGCTAATGAATTAGAATGGAACGTACGAATGAATTAGAATGGATCGTACGAATTAATTAGAATGGATCGTACGAAGGAATTAGAATGGATCGTACGAATGAACTAGAATGGATTAGAATGGATCGTACGAATGAATTAGAATGGATCTTACGAATGAATTAGAATGGATCGTACGAATGAATTAGAAAGGATCATACGAATTAATTAGAATGGATCATACGAATGAATTAGAATGGATCGTACGAATGAATTAGAATGGATCGTACGAATGAATTAGAATGGATACATTCGTGCGAATGAATTAGAATGAATTGTGCGAATGAATAAGAACAGATCGTGCGAATGAATTAGAATGGATCGGACGAATGAATTAGAATGGATCGTACGAATGAATTAGAATGGATCAAATGAATGAATTAGAATGTATACATTCATGCGAATGAATTAGAATGGATCGTACCAATGAGTAAGAATGGATCGTACGAATGAATAGAATGGATCGTATGAATGAATTAGAATAGATACATTCGTGTGAGTGAATTAGAATGGATCGTATGAATGAATTAGAATATATTTTATGAAAGAATTATAATGGATTAGAATAGATTGTACAAATGAATTAGAATGGATCGTATGAATGAACTAGAATGGATACATTCGTGTGAAAGAATTAGAATGGATTGTATGAATGAATAAGAATAGATCGTATGAATGAATTAGAATGGATCGTACGAATGAATTAGAATGGATCGTACGAATGAACTAGAATGGATACATTTGTGCGAATGAATTAGAATGAATCGTATGAAGGAATTAGAATGGATCGTACGAATGAATTAGAATGGATCGTACGAATGAATTAGAATAGATTGTACGAATGAATTAGAATGGATCGTACGAAGGAATTAGAATGGATCGTACGAATGAATTAGAATGGATATATTCGTGCAAATGAATTAGAATGGATCGTATGAATGAATTAGAATGCATACATTCGTGCGAATGAATTAGAATGGATCGGACGAATAAATTAGAATGGATCGGACGAATGAATTAGAATGGATCGTACGAATGAATTAGAATGGATCATACAAATAAATTAGAATGGATACATTCGTGCGAATGAATTAGAATGGATCAAACGAATGAGTAAGAATGGTTCGTACGAATGAAATAGAATAGATTGTACGAATGAATTAGAATGGATTCGTACGAATGAATTAGAATGGATATATTCGTGCGAATGAATTAGAATGGATCGTACCAATGAGTAAGAATGGATCGTACGAATGAAATAGAATGGATTGTGCGAATGAATTAGAATGGATCGTACGAATGAATTAGAATGGATCGTGTGAAAGAATTAGAATGGATTGTATGAATGAATTAGAATAGATCGTATGAATGAATTAGAATGGATCATACGAATGAATTAGAATGGATCATACGAATGAACTAGAATATATACATTCGTGCGAATGGATTAGAATGGATCGTACGAATGAATTAGAATGGATCGTACGAAATAATTAGAATGGATCTTACGAATGAATTAGAATGGATCGTACGAATGCACGATCCATGCTAATTCATTCGTTCGATCAATTCTAATTCATTAGCATGATCCATTCTAATTCATTCGTACGATCCATTCTAATTCATTCGCACGATCCATTCTAATTCATTCGTACGATCCATTCTAATTCTTTCACACGATCCATTCTAATTCATTCGTACGATCCATTCTAATTCATTCGTACGATCCATTCTAATTCATTCATACGATCCATTCTAATTCCTTCGAACGATCCATTCTAATTCATTCATACAATCCATTCTAATTCTTTCACACGATGCATTCTAATTCATTTGGACGATCCATTCTAATTCATTCGTGCAATCCATTCTATTTCATTCGTACGATCCATTCTTACTCTACGATCCATTCTAATTCATTCACACGAATGTATCCATTCGTACGAATGAATTAGAATAGATTGTACAAATGAATTAGAATGGATCGTACGAATGAATTAGAATGGATCGTATGAATGAATTAGAATGGATCGTACGAATGAATTAGAATGGATCATGCGAATGAATTAGAATGGATCGTACGAATGAATTAGAATGGATCGTACAAATGAACTAGAATGGATACATTCGTGCGAATGAATTAGAATGGATCGTACGAATGAATTAGAATGGATCCTACGAATGAATTAGAATGGATCTTACGAATGAATTAGAATGGATCGTACGAATGCACGATCCATGCGAATAAATTAGAATAGATCGTACGAATGAACTAGAATGGATACATTTGTGCGAATGAATTAGAATGGATCGTACGAATGAATTAGAATGGATCGTACGAGTGAATTAGAATGGATCGTACGAATGAATTAGAATGGATACATTCATGCGAATGAATTAGAATGGATCGGACGAATGAATTAGAATGGATCGTACGAATGAATTAGAATGGATCGTACGAATAAATTAGAATGGATACATTCGTCCGAATGAATTAGAATAGATCGTACGAATGAATTAGAATGGATCGTACGAATGAATTAGAATGGATCGTACGAATGAATTAGAATGGATACATTCGTGCGAAAGAATTAGAATAGATCGTATGAATGAATTAGAATGGATCCTATGAATGAATTATAATGGATCGTGCGAATGAATTAGAATGGATCGTACGAATGAATTAGAATGGATCGTACGAATGAATTAGAATGGATCGTGCTAATGAATTAGAATTGATCGAACGAATAAATTAGCATGGATCGTGCTAATGAATTAGAATGGAACGTACGAATGAATTAGAATGGATCGTGTGAAAGAATTAGAATGGATTAGAATGGATCGTGTGAAAGAATTAGAATGAAATAGAATGGATCGTACGAATGAATTAGAATGGATTGTGCGAATGAATTAGAATGGACCGTACGAATGAATTAGAATGGATCGTATGAATGAATTAGAATGGATACATTCGTGCGAATGAATTAGAATGGATCGGACGAATGAATTAGAATGGATCGTACGAATGAATTAGAATGGATCAAATGAATGAATTAGAATGGTTACATTCATGCGAATGAATTAGAATGAATCGTACGAATGGATTAGAATGGATCGTACGAATGAATTAGAATGGATCATACGAATGAGTAAGAATAAATCGTATGAATGAATTAGAATGGATATATTTGTGCGAATGAATTAGAATGGATCGTACGAATGAATTAGAATGGATCGTATGAATGAATTAGAATGGATCGTGCGAATGAATTCGAATGGATCGTACGAATTCATTCTAATTCATTTATACAATCCATTCTAATTCTTTCACACGATCCATTCTAATTCATTCGTTCGTTCCATTCTAATTCATTAGCACGATCCATGGTAATTCATTCGTTCGATCAATTCTAATTCATTAGCACGATCCATTCTAATTCATTCGTACGATCCATTCTAATTCATTCGCATGATCCATTCTAATTTATTCATATGATCCATTCTAATTCATTCATACGATCTATTCTAATTCTTTCGCACGAATGTATCCATTCTAAATCATTCGCACGAATGTATCCATTCTAATTCATTCGTACGATCCATTCTAATTCATTCGTACGATCCATTCTAATTCATTCATACGATCCATTCTAATTCATCCATACGATCTATTCGAATTCATTCATACAATTCATTCTAATTCTTTCACACGATCCATTCTAATTCATTCGTACTATCCATTCTAATTCCTTCGTACGATCCATTCTAATTCATTCGTACGATCTATTCTAATTCATTCGTACGATCCATTCTAATTCATTCGTACGATCCATTCTAATTTCTTCGTATGATCCATTCTAATTCATTCGTACGATCCATTCTAATTCATTCGTACAATCTATTCTAATTCATTCGTACGAATGGATACATTCATGTGAATGAATTAGAATGGATCGTACGAATGAGTGAGAATGGATCGTACGAATGAAATAGAATGGATTGCACGAATGAATTAGAATGGATCGTACGAATGAATTAGAATGGATAGTGTGAAACAATTAGAATGGATTGTATGAATAAATTAGAATGGATCGTACGAATGAATTAGAATGGATCGTACTAGGATCCATTCTAATTCATTCGTACAATCTATTCTATTTCATTCGTACGATCCATTCTTACTCATTTGTATGATCCATTCTAATTCATTCGGACGAATGTATCCATTCTAATTTATTCGTACGATCCATTCTAATTCATTCGTACGATCCATTCTAATTCATTCATACGATCCATTCTTACTCATTCGTCTGATCCATTCTAATTCATTCGTACGATCCATTCTAATTCATTCGTACGATCGATTCTAATTCATTCGCACTATCCATTCTAATTCATTCGTACGATTCATTCTAATTCATTCGTATGATCCATTCTAATTTATTCGTTCAAATATATCCATTCTAATTCATTCGTACGATCCATTCTAATTTATTCGCACGATCCATTCTAATTCATTCGCACGAATGTATCCATTCTAATTCATTTGCAGGATCCTTTCTAATTCATTCCTATGATCTATTCTAATTCATTCGTACGATCCATTCTAATTCATTCTAATTCATTCGTACGATCCATTCTACGATCCATTCTAATTCATTCGTATATTCCATTCTAATTCATTAGCACGATCCATGCTAATGAATTAGAATGGATCGTACGATCCAATCTAATTTATTCATACGATCCATTCTTACTCATTCGTATGATCCATTCTAATTCAATCGTACGATCCATTCTAATTCATTCGTACGATCCATTCTAATTCCTTCGTACGATCCATTCTAATTCATTCGTACGATCCATTCTAATTCATTCGTACGATCCATTCTAATTCCTTCGTACGATCCATTCTAATTCATTCGTACGATCCATTCTAATTCATTCGCGCAATCTATTCTAATTCATTCATACGATCCGTTCTGATTCATTCGTACGATCCATTCTAATTCATTCATACAATCCATTCTAATTTATTCGCACGAATGTATCCATTCTAATTCATTGGTACGATCCATTCGAATTCATTCGCACAATCTATTCTAATTTATTCATACGATCCATTCTAATTCATTCGCACGAATGTATCCATTCTAATTCATTCATACGATCCATTCTACTTCATTCGTACTATCCGTTCTAATTCACTCATACGATCCATTCTAATTCATTCTTACGATCCATTCTAATTCATTTGCACGAATATATCCATTCTAATTCATTCGTACGATCCATTCTAATTCCTTCATACGATCCATTCTAATTCCTTCGTACGATCCATTCTATTTCATTCGTATGATCCATTCTAATTCCTTCATACGATCCATTCTAATTCCTTCGTATCCATTCTAATTCACTCATACGATCCATTCTAATTCATTCGTACGATCCATTCTAATTCATTCATACAATCCATTCTAGTTCATTCGCACGAATGTATCCATTCTAATTCATTCGTACGATCAGTTCTAATTCATTCACAAAATCTATTCTAATTCATTCATACGATCTATTCTAATTCATTCACATGAATGTATCCATTCTAATTCATTCATACGATCCATTCTAATTCATTCGTACGATCCATTCTAATACATTCATACGATCCATTCTAATTCATTTGCACGAATATATCCATTCTAATTCATTCGTACGATCCATTCTAATTCCTTCGTACGATCCGTTCTAATTCATTCGTACGATCTATTCTAATTCATTCGTACAATCCATTCTAATTCATTTGTACGATCCATTCTAATTCATTCTAATTCATTCATTTGATCCATTCTAATTCATTAGTACGATCCATTCTAATTCATTCGTCCGATCCATTCTTATTCATTAGTATGATCCATTCTAATTCATTCACACGATCCATTCTAATTCATTCGTATGATCCATTCTAATTCATTCGTACGATCCATTCTAATTCATTCGTACGATCCATTCTAATTCATTCGCACGATCCATTCTAATTCATTCATACGATCCATTCTAATTCATTCATACGATCCATTCTAATTCATTCCTACAATCCATTCTAATTCATTCGCCCGATCCATTCTAATTCATACATACGATCCATTCTATTCGAATGGATCATGTGATCCATTCGAATTCATTCGCACGATCCATTCTAATTCATTCATAATGGATACATTCGTGCGAATGAATTAGAATGGATCGTATGAATGAATTAGAATGGATCGTACGAATGAATTAGAATGGATCGTGCGAATGAATTAGAATGGATCGTACGAATGAATTAGAATGGATCGTATGAATGAACTAGAATGGATACATTCG
Organism: Chamaelirium japonicum; assembly: GCA_947650365.1. Classification (NCBI taxonomy): domain Eukaryota; kingdom Viridiplantae; phylum Streptophyta; class Magnoliopsida; order Liliales; family Melanthiaceae; genus Chamaelirium; species Chamaelirium japonicum. The sequence continues at coordinate 792,561 of CANTAL010000077.1, read as the reverse complement.
TGCGAATGAATTAGAATGGATCGTACGAATGAATTAGAATGGATCGTACGAATGAATTAGAATGGATCGTACGAATGAATTAGAATCGATACATTCGTGCGAATGAATTAGAATGGATCGGATGAATGAATTAGAATGGATCGTACGAATGAATTAGAATGGATCGTACGAATGAATTAGAATGGATCGTACGAATAAATTAGAATGGATATATTCGTCCGAATGAATTAGAATGGATCATACGAATGAGTAAGTATGGATCATACGAATGAAATAGAATAGATTGTACGAATGAATTAGAATGGATCCTACGAATGAATTAGAATGGATCGTGTGAAAGAATTAGAATGGATTGTATGAATGAATTAGAATAGATCGTATGAATGAATTAGAATGGATCGTATGAGTGAATTAGAATGGATACGAAGGAATTAGAATGGATCGTACAAAGGAATTAGAATGGATCATACGAATGAAATAGAATGGATCGTACGAAAGAATTAGAATGGATCGTACGAAGGAATTAGAATGGATCGTACGAATGAAGTAGAATGGATATATTCGTGCAAATGAATTAGAATGGATCGTATGAATGAATTAGAATGGATCGTATGAGTGAATTAGAACGGATAGTACGAATGAAGTAGAATGGATCGTATGAATGAATTAGAATGGATACATTCGTGCAAATGAATTAGAATGGATCGTATGAATGACGATCCATTCTAATTCATTCGTACGATCCATTCTAATTCATTCGTAAGATCCATTCTAAATCATTCGTACAATCCATTCTAATTCATTCGTACGATCCATTCTAATTCATTCACGAATGTATCCATTCAAATTCATTCGTACGATCCATTCTAATTCATTCGTACGATCCATTCTAATTCATTCGTATGATCCATTCTAATTCATTCATATGATCTATTCTAATTCATTCACATGATCCATTCTAATTCATTCGTACGATCCCTTCTAATTCATTCGTGCAATCCATTCTATTTCATTCGTACGATCCATTCTTACTCATTCGTATGATCCATTCTAATTCATTTGCACGAATGTATCCATATTGGATCATACGAATGAGTATGAATGGATCGTACGAATGAAATAGAATGGATTGTGCGAATGAATTAGAATGGACCGTACGAATGAATTAGATGTACGAATGAATTAGAATGGATACATTCGTGCGAATAAATTAGAATGGATCATACGAATGAGTAAGAATGGATCGTCATTCTAATTCATTCGTATGATCCATTCTAATTCATTTGTATCCATTCTATTTCATTCGCACGATCCATTCTAATTCATTCGCGCAATCTATTCTAATTCATTCATACGATCCATTCTAATTCATTCGTACGATCCATTCTAATTCATTCATACAATCCATTCTAATTTATTCGCACGAATGTATCCATTCTAATTCATTCGTACGATCCATTCTAATTTATTCGCACAATCTATTCTAATTCATTCATACGATCCATTCTAATTCATTCGCACGAATGTATCCATTCTAATTCATTCATACGATCCTTTCTACTTCATTCGTACGATCCATTCTAATTCATTCGCATGAATGTAACCATTCTAATTCATTCATTTGATCCATTCTAATTCATTCGTACGATCCATTCTAATTCATTCGTCCGATCCATTCTTACTCATTCGTATGATCAATTCTAATTCATTCGCACGAATGTATCCATTCTAATTCATTCGTACGATCCTGAATTAGAATGGATCGTACGAATGAATTAGAATGGATACCTTTGTGCATATGAATTAGAATGGATCATACGAATGAAATAGAATGAATTCGTACGATCCATTCGAATTCATTCACACGATCCATTCTAATTCATTCATACGATCCATTCTAATTCATTCATACAATCCATTCTAATTCTTTCACACGATCTGTTGGGGGTAGCTGAACTCTGCCCTAGAGTTCGCTCCCCCCCCCCCCCCCCCCCCCCGCGCTCACCAGATCACCTTGACAGGGAGCGAGATCCACATTGGGCTGAAGGGGCCTAGGCCAAGGGCACTCATAGGAGCTCGCCTAAGCTCGCTGGAGCTCGCCTGAGCTCGCCCAGGAGCCCACCTAAGCTCGCTCAGGAGCTCGCCAAGCTCGCCCCTGAGCTCGCCTAAGCTCGCCCAGGAGCTCGCCAATGTCGCGCGAGAATTCGCTTGCAGTGGTAGCGGGAGTTAGACCGTCATGCATAACAAAGACACCGGCATCGCAAACGCCCCTAGCTCATGCAGGAGCTCGCCCCTAGCTCATGCAGGAGCTCGCCCAAGATCGGGCAGGAGCTCGCCCAAGTTTGCCCTTGCCTGTGGATCTCATAGACCCTAGGATTCCAAGGGGTGGGGAACTCGCCCGGGAGCTCGCCCTTCCCCCCCCCCATGCTAACCAAGTCACCTTGACAGGGAGCGAGCTCCACATTGGGTCGAAGGTGCTTTAGGCAAAGAGCTCGCTCAGGAGCTCGCCTAAGCTCTCTCAGGAGCTCGCCCAAGCTTGTTCAGGAGCTCGCCTAAGCTCTCTTAGGAGCTCGCCCAAGCTCGCTCAGGAGCTCGCCAAGCTCGTTCCGGAGCTCGCCTAAGCTCTCTCAGGAGTTCGCCAAGCTCGCTCAGGAGCTCGCTTAGCTCGCTCCGGAGCTCGCCCAAGCTCGCCCCAACCCCTGTTTATCGAAGAGGTCGCCCCCGTGAGGTCCGACTCTTGATAAATATGGACGAAAGGACGGAGCAGTGCCGGGTGAGCTTGCCTTTGCTTTCTCCCTGAGACCGCCCAGACTTGAACATTCCAGAACAGCCAGCTGGCAGCAACAAGAAAGATGCTCTCCCCCACTCAAACCGCCTGGCAGGCTTAACGACAGAATGTCAGGGCGCGAGTACCAAGGACTGTCAGACCCACACGAGCTAGAACATGGGGGTCTAGAAGGCCCTGGAAGAATCTCCACGCGTCGGGCCACGGTAGGCCGCCGATTGCTATAAATGCTTACCCCCAGGCTCCATAGTACAGGTTCGAAATCCCTTTCCCTACCACTTTGGTATACAACAGCTCGCCGTTGTGCTACCGTGACTGACTTGAGCGTCGGAGGGTCTGTGCTCCTAAGGGAGCCAGCCGTTCTCACGTTCTCTTTTCTTTGTCTTGCAGGCGGCCCGCACGGACCAGCGAAAAATCCCCCGAACATTTGGCACCGTCTGTGGGATCTTTCGACTGGTTCCAGCGAGAACACCCATGACCATACGGTTAAGAGCCTTGGCTCTCGTAACCCCAAAGATGGCTCCGGCGACAAGGGGACGCAGGCGACCGAGGACCCGCGCAAGGTCTGCACGCAGCGAATCTCCTGTTGAGACCCCTCAGCCCCAGGTCCCGCTCAGTGACTAACTCTTGTTGGAGATGTTGGCCACCCAGCGGGCCATGATGGAGGAACTGACGCGATTACGTCAGGCTCCGGCGGCCAGCCGACGGTCCGGGCCGGTAAATACGGCACCTCCGGTGCGACCACCAGCTTCAACATCGCGCCCGCTCACGACCGCTCCGGCGCGGCAGGTTTCCCATCCGGAACCCCCGGTCGGGAGAGCGGCCGTGCACTGGGTGCCGAAAACCCCGCTTACGAGGTTGCAGAAGGTAGTAACCCAGCGGTCTAGCAACCAGGCGACCTCGCGCACGACCATCCCTTGCTGCCGTAGCCGGAGCGTCGATTCTGACGGGTCGGAGGCAAGGTCTCTAGAGCGGGATCGCGACCCGCGCCATCGGCGATGAGGGAAAGAGCCTGTGGTGGCTATACTTTCCGAAGCTCGCAAGGCAACGACCTCCCACAGACCAACTGACGCGCTGAAGGAATCCGCGGGCGAACAGCAAGGAGGCCACCGAGCGGTGGCCCCCGAGGGTCGCCGCGGGGTGGGTCCGACCTTGCCACAAGGGAGCGTACAAGACCGCCTAGGACCTGCGCAGCCGCCTCTGGGAGTTCTCCCCGGGCACTGGCAGTGATCTAGTGCGCCAGTAGATTTACTGGAAGACCTCGCCGCCCACGTAGGTAGCTCGCCTTTCACCAACGAGGTCCACCAAGGGGGTTTTCCGCATCACTGGACCCCCCCGAAGTTTGTATTGTTCGACGGGTCGCAGGATCCCGTTGACCATCTCTTGGCCTACAGAAAGCTTCTGTTTTTCCGGGACCAGGACCACGTCTTGTGCCGAGCATTCCCGAGCAGTTTGACCGGCTCAGCGTTGAACTGGTTCCACAAGTTGCCGCCCGGCATGATCCCCGACTTTCCAACTCTCTCTAGGCTATTCCTGGAGCAGTATCGCTGCAATAGGCAGCCCCCGAAAAGAATCGAGTCTCTGTTTACTTTAGCCATGGGAGCTCGCGAAACTCTCCGGTGCTTCGCAACGCGATTCCGAAGCGCCTACCTCGCTCTAGAAGACGCGGCGGGCCAAGATCGTACCGTGGTGAGTGCTTTCAGAAGCGCCCTCCCCGAGGGAGGCAAGCTTCATGACGCTCTAGTGATCAAAGATCCTCGCACGATGGTTGAACTATTTGCCCTGGTCCAGCAACACATCAAGCTCGAAGATGCGGTGCTAGACCGGAAGGGAAAGGCAGTCGAGCAGCGACCTCCTCCGGCTCTGCGACCTCTTGTCGTTAAGGCCGTGGAGAGGAGGGAGGTGCCACTGGCGGTACCTTTGCCCGGACCGTCCGTAGCTCCTGCTGTACAGCCCGCTGAAGCTCCCGCGGCGGTCGCTGGAAGTCCGGCGAACTTGCGCCTGCTTTCGGGACCCGAGGAGCGGGACTTCACCGTGCTAACCCACTCGCCAGGGCAAATCTTTCATCAGATTCGGAATGAACCTTTCTTCCAGTACTCGCCACCCCTGCAGGTCGGAGAGCCCGGTTCTACCGATAACTCGCGGCGGTGCGCTTTTCATCGAAGCCCTGGGCATCACACTAACAGATGCCGGGCTCTGAAGAACCACTTGGAGGATTTGGTCGCCTTGGGGCACTTGAGCCAATTTATCTCGCCCCCGAGGAGATTCGAGGTGATACCAGAACGAGCCCCTCGGGAGGGAGATCGCCCAGGACTCGTGGAGCCCGCCTTACCTTCGCCTCCCCCAGGAGGATCGGCGATCTGCCATACCATTAGCGGGCGGCTGAGCGGCTCGAGATCTAGTAATGAAGCCCGCCGACGAGTTAGGGAGATGGAGCGGGCACAGAAGGTATTTTGTGTCTCGCTAACTCCTACTTTACTTCAAGCACCGAGGGTGGAAGCCCGTGATTTTCTCTGGTTTTCGGAAGATGACATGACTGGGGTCGTTACGCCCCACAATGACCCCCTCGTCATACGCCTGATGATGGCTAACATCGAGGTGAGGCGAGCTCTGGTTGATTCGGGGAGCGCCGTTGACATCCTTTTTCTGTCGGCCTACCTGCGAATGGGGTTGAGACTTGCCGACCTGTCTCCCTCGATGAGCTCCCTCAGTGGATTCACCGGCGAGGTCGCCAAAGTGGCAGGAGAGATAACCCTTACTGTGACCGCGGGCCCGGAGGCTCGCCAAGTCCGCTTCGCGGTAGTGGACGGAAGTTCCGCATTTAATGCCATCCTTGGGCGACCTTGGCTAAGGCAAATGAATGCGGTATCTTCACCCAACCATCAGGCCCTTAAATTCCCAACCACGAGCGGGGTCGTAGTTATTCGGGGTGATCAGGTAACCGCTACCAGATGCGAGCAGGATGTTCTTCACCTTATGGACATGGAGGTCGCCGAGGCCAAGAGGCCCGCACCCTCCTAGCAATTACCGCCCGCTACGAGCGAGCTACTGCGGAGCCCGCTGGGGGCCTCCTCGCTTAAGTCCCCTACTCCATCCCCGGGTGGGAGCGATGTGGATCTTAAGTTGGAGGAGGAAGGTCGCCTGACAACCCCCAAGAGAGGAAGTTTTCCAGTTGCCGAACCACTTCAAGAGGTCGACATTGGCGGCAGAGAAGGGCCAAGAGTTGTTAGTCTCGGGACCTCGCTAACCAAGGGCGAGGTCCTGGCCATAACCAACTTGCTCAGGGAATACCGTGACGTATTCGCCTGGAGCTTCGCGGACATGCCAGGGATTGACCCGGAGGTCGCCTGTCATCGTCTGCACACCATGAAAGAGTTCCCGCCGGTCAAGCAGAAAGCTCGGCACATACCTGCTGCGAAGTCCGTTGCAGTAGCGGCGGAGATAGACAAGCTAGAGCGGGCTGGCTTCATCCGCGAGGTGCACTTCCCTGAGTGGATCTCCAATATCGTGGCGGTGCCCAAGAAGAGCGGAGCGGTCAGAGTGTGCATTGACTTCTCCGACCTCAATAAGGCATGCCCGAAGGACGGTTTTCCTCTTCCGAGAATAGGCGCACTGGTCGACGCAGATGTCGGGTTCCAGGCCCTGTCCTTCATGGATGGATATTCTGAGTATAACCAGATACCTCTCCACGTCGATGATCAGGAGAAGACCACCTTCTACTCTGGAGCGGGCTACCAGAAGCTATACTGCTATCAAGTGATGCCTTTTGGACTTAAGAACGCTGGAGCGACCTACCAAAGGTTAGTCACTCAGATGTTTAAGGGCTAGATCGGCAGAAATGTCGAAGTTTATGTAGACGACCTCCTGGTGAAGAGTCGGGAGCAAGAGGGGCATGTTGCCGATCTCCGCGAAACCTTCGAAATACTGAGAAAGTACCAAATGAGGCTAAACCCGGTGAAGTGCGCATTCGGGGTGACTTCTGGGAAATTCCTCGGGTACCTGGTCACCCACAGGGGGATCGAGGCCGACCCTGGGAAAATCCGAGCACTTGTTGAAATGCCTACACCAAGAACCCGGCAGGAGGTCCAAAGGTTAAGCGGGCGAATTGCCGCGCTAAATCGATTCATCTCCAAATCCTCAGACAATTGCCGACCTCTCTTCGAGCTACTATAAAAAGGGGCGAGCATTTGTTGGGATAAAGAGTGCGAGCGCGCTTTTCAGAAGATCAAGGACTATCTGGCGAGCCCGCCAATCCTAGCAGCACCAAAAGATGGCGCCGAGCTTGGCGTATACCTCGCGGTCACTGAGAATGCGGTGAGCGGGGTCCTTATTGTGGAAGAAGCAAAGTTGGAGCGGCCTGTCTACTTTGTAAGCCACACAATGCTTCCCGCCGAGCTCCGGTATCGACCAATCGAGAAGGTCGCATTGGCCTTGGTCCTTACCGCAAGAAAGCTCCACCCTTACTTCTCGGCGCACACCGTCAAAGTCATCACAGAGCACCCTCTGAAGAGCGCGCTCTCCAGACCCTCGGTAGCCGATAGGCTCTATCGATGGTCAGCTGAGCTCGCCGCCTATGGTTTGGAGTATGTCCCTCGAGTTGCTGTCAAAGGGCAGGCTCTCGCCGATTTCTTAGCGGACTTCCCCATAGAAGAACCGGTCCAGTACCAGGAGGATGAGTCAACTGAGGCACACCCTGGGAAGGCGAGGTTCTTGGACAACCAAGGCGAGCTTCCTCCAACTAAGCGTTCAGAGGTGGCGGGCTGGGAATTATTCGTCGATGGATCCTCCAACGCTTTGGGGGCTGGGATCGGGGTCGCACTGATCGCCCAGTCGGTACTTCTGGAGAAATCAGTCCGGCTGGATTTCACCGCTACCAACAATGAGGCAGAATATGAGGCGCTGCTGGCTGGTCTAGAGCTCGCTCAAGAGGTAGGTGCCAAACGTTTGAAGGTCTTTAGTGATTCCCAGCTAATTATTTGCCAAATCAATGGGGAGTATGCCTCTCGGGATGCACGAATGGCGGGCTATGTGGATCTGGTGAAGCGCAAGGCCACGGAGTTCGAAAAGATCTCCTTCGAGCAAATTCCGCGAGCCGATAATAGGCGAGCTGATGCTTTGGCAAACGCCGCCTCCCTGCTGGGAACATCAGAAGCTCGCCAGATTCTCATCGAGGTCCAAAATCAATCTCGGCTCCAAACGATGGAGCCAGCTGTTAACCAAGTTTCCACCGACGTACCACCCAGCGGGTGGACCGCCCCCATTCTTCGTTTTCTCCAGAAGGGCGAGCTTCCAGAGGATAGAGAGGAAGCCCGGCGAGTAGAGAAATGCGCTGGGCGCTACCTCATTCGCTGGGATCGCCTTTTTCGAAGATCCTTTGGCGGGCCAAGTCTCCGTTGCGTCGAGAGCCCGGAGACTGAAGAAGTACTGAATTGCATCCACTCTGGCGAGCTGGGAAACCACGCTGGTGGGCGGTCTCTAGCTGCGAAAGTACGAAGGCAAGGATACTGGTGGCCCACTCTGGAGCAAGACGCTTTGAAGGTCGCCCAGAGGTGCATCCAATGCCAGAAGCATGCCACCACGAATCATATGCCCGCAGAGGAACTGCATCCTCTGGCGAGCCCCTGGCCGTTTCAATAGTGGGGGTTAGATATTGTGGGACCATTCCCCGTATCAGCCCGGCAAAAGAAATTCATCTTAGTGGCCACGGACTACTTTACCAAATGGGTGGAAGCGGTCCCGCTAGCTAAGATAGGCGAAAAGCAAGTGAAGGACTTCCTTTGGAAGAATATTTTCTGCCGATTCGGTCTGCCTCGGGTACTTATCACCGACAATGGTCGCCAGTTCGACAATCGCTTGATCAGAAGCTTTTGTGTTGAATATGGAGTCGACCTAAGGTTCTCTTCCCCAAGGTACCCTCAAAGCAATGGGCAGGCCGAAGCAACGAATCGCGTGATCCTTGACAACCTCAAGAAAAGGATGGAAGGGAAAAAAGGATTGTGGGAGCAGGAGCTCGATGGAGTCTTGTGGGCCTATCGCACTACTCCACGTCGCTCAACTAACGAGTCCCCTTTCAGCCTAACTTACGGGTGTGAAGCTGTGCTACCCATCGAAGTCGAGCTGCCCACTGAAAGAAGGCTCGCTGCAGAGGAGGTCGATAATGACGCTCTACTCACTGACTCCCTCGATCAGCTCGAAGAAAGAAGAGAGCACGCCAATCTACACCTCGCCAGATACAGACAAGAAATGAAGCGCGCCTATGACAAAAGAGTCCGCCATCGGGCATTCAAGGCCGGCGATCTGGTGATGAGAAAGGTGTTCGCAAACACACAAGAGCCTAATGCAGGAAAACTCGCGGCGAACTGGGAAGGCCCCTACATAGTACACAAAGCAGGAAGCTCGGGGGCTTACCGGTTGATGACCGCTGGAGGCGACCTGTTAGAGCGACCTTGGAACGCTCTGCACCTTCGCAAGTTTTATGCCTAAGGGAATTTTTGTAAATCATCTTCTAAAGAAGTTATGAATGTACGATGGAGGTTTCAACAAACAATTTAACTTGAAAGATCGGCGCAGACAGAGCCCGCATAATCTATAGTGTGCAGTCCGCCGTTGTGCGGACTAAAAACAAGACCGGGATCCTCAGAGGCAGCCAGTGGGCGACCTTGAGCTTCCCGAGGCAGTCCGCCGTTGTGCGGACTTAAAGCAAGACCGGGATCCTCAGAGGCAGCCAGTGGGCGACCTTGAGCTTCCCGGGGCAGTCCGCCGTCGTGCGGACTTAAAGCAAGACCGGGATCCTCAGAGGCAGCCAGTGGGCGACCTTGAGCTTCCCGGGGCAGTCCGCCGTTGTGCGGACTTAAAGCAAGACCGGGATCCTCAGAGGCAGCCAGTGGGCGACCTTGAGCTTCCCGGGGCAGTCCGCCGTTGTGCGGACTTAAAGCAAGACCGGGATCCTCAGAGGCAGCCAGTGGGCGACCTTGAGCTTCCCGGGGCAGTCCGCCGTTGTGCGGACTTAAAGCAAGACCGGGATCCTCAGAGGCAACCAGTGGGCGACCTTGAGATTCCTAGGGAAGTCCGCTGCCTAGTGGACTCTAAACCTAACCAGGATCCTTCGCGTTCACCTACCATGAACGGAAGCATCCTGGCGTTGGCATACCCCTCGAAGGGCGAGCCCGCCGAACAGGATCATCGAGGGAAATTAACCGGGCAGAGGGCAGCTAGCACTTATTAGTTTCCTTTAAAAACAAAAATGGTTTAAGTCTCTGAGTGTAGGAAAGTTTTTGAAGTCTTTTGGTTCGCTTAAACGTTTTCCGGGCTCAGAGACTATTGAGTTTTTGCGAGCATGCCGAGTTTTTCATTTGTATATACTTTAAAATAAAAAGGTTGAATCGAATTAGCTGCCTCGCCCGGGGTATCACTCTCGAGATCGCTGCGAACTCCTAGAGCGGACTCATAAGTGGCACAGAGAAAGAAAGAAACGCATATGCGAACTCAGAAAGATTTCATTTCATTGATTAAACCGAAAATTACAAAGGCAGTTATGAGGCTGCGAGCTCAAGGCTTGCTAGTCTCCGCCCCACTGTCGTCCCCTCGACGCCGCTTCTTCGACCTTTCGGTCCTGTATTTCTCCACAGTGGCCAGGGCGCCTTTCTTGAGGACATCGTCCAGCTGGGCTTGGAGGCGACCTTGCTGAGCCCGGAGGCCATCGGCGTGCGTCTCCTTCAGGGCAGCGATCTCTGTCTTCAGAGCAGCGACCTCGCCTTGAAGTTGAGCCGCCTCCCGCTGCGCGACCTCCCTGGCGGACACAGCCTCGTCTCGCTCCGCCTTAGCTTTGAGGAGGGCGGTAGCGGACAGGCCTTTGGCTACCTCGGCCATGGCAAGGCCTGACACCAGGGCTTTGACCCTGCGGTGCAGTGCCTCCGACTCCGCCCTCAGCTCCCCGGAGCCGTTAGCTCGTTGAAGCTCGTGGATGTGCTCGTCCACCTTGCGCTCGGACCCCCGAAGGGAATCGTCGAACAAGGCAGCCAGCGCCTTCCCGGCCCCAGCGATCTCCGCGGCCAGCGCCTGGCTCTGCTTCTCCGCCTGTATAAGGAAGGTGAAAAAGTTAGCAAAAAGCAAAAATTAACATTCTTGGCGGAAGGGTCAGAGAGAGCAAAATGTACCTCGGCCAGGCGTTCGCTTATTGAAGCGAAGGGGGCTCGGGCGAAGACGTTGCGGCCCAGCAGCTGCCGCACATAGTAGGGCGCCCTCCCCTCCTCCGCAGAGGAGCCCACGCTGGGACCCCCCGGAGCTTCAGTACCAGGGGGCACGCCGGGAAGAGTGGAGGCTGGCACCTCCCCCGGGCGAGCTCCGGTTGCTGGCGGGCTTGGAGGGTCCGCCCCGACCCCCTTGGCCTCCGACTCCGAGCTGGAGGACTCAGAGCCGGAGCCAATATCCATGAAGGAGGGGGACCTATAGATCAAGTCCCCTATATCCTCCGGGAAGTCTGCCTTCACCTTGCCCCGTCCAGATGACGAGGGCAGAGGAGCGGATATGGAAACTGCAGGGGGCATAGAGGTCGCAGCGGTGGCGGGGGTTTCTCGCCCACTGTCCTCGTGGGAAATTTCCCGAGGAGCAGGGGGTGGCACCCCGCCCTGCTGGACCTCCACCCCGGCGGGAGGAGGTGGAAGCTCCTGCCCGCTCGGTCCCGCCCCTGGTGCGGGAGCTGATGGAGCCGCGGGCTTCTCCACTTGGGCAGGAGCGGCGGGCTCCGCCCGAAGAGCTTGAGGGGCGGGCCCCTCCTCCTCGGAGCCTGGCGCCTCCTCCTCGGAGTCCGTCCAACTGGGATCCGAGTCCAAGCCCGCCTCCTCCAGCGCTTTTCACCGCTGCTCCGTCTTGGTGTTCGAGTGCGCGGGCCTCGCGCGTTTGGCCTTCTTCTTCCCGCGGGCCTCCATCTCCGGTGTCAGCACTGCTACACGAAGAGGGATGGTCAGATCACCCGGGAAGTAGCCCACTAATATCTTGGCCATCCCGGATTCGACTTCCGCCATGGTTAGCGGGAGGTCGATGTTCGGGTCGTCGGGCTTGACCATTTGGATCTTGCGGCGGACAATTGGAATTGGGGCGGAAGACTGACCTGGGCCGGCGTCCGGGCGAGGAGGTTGCGGAGGAGCGGAGGCTTCGCCCTCGCGGAGCATCTCCATGGTGTCGGGGTCGTTGAGGCGGATAGGCGAAGCCCGCCTCCGGACCGTCTTCTTGCGGGGGTTGCCTCCCGAGCTCCCTGCCCCCTTGCTGGCCCCTTTAGAGGGAGGAGCGTTCTGCATCGGCGGAATAGCGCCGACCTCCTCCTCCTTCTTCTTCCGGACGATCTTCTGCTTCAGCAGAATAGCGTCGGTCTTCCCGTCCTTCAGTTGGAAGGCAAAGTCGGGAGCGGTGATCTTCTCCGGAGTCCGCCCACCGAGGTAGTGGAGGATCGCCTCGTCCAGAGATCGCTCCCGGTCGGGAGCGATGCACTTCTTCTTCCCTGCCTTGTACAAGGAGATCTCCCGGAAGACCGCCGTTGGGGGAACCCCGGGGTGAGCCGGGACTCCGCTGAACCGCCCGCGCCAGTCGCCGACCGCCACGAAAGGATAGTCCTTCCAGTGGCGGTCCTTGCTTTCGATAGTGGAGAAGGGGAGCACCTCGCCAGGTCGCCCGGCGAGGTAGAAGTAGCCGCAGCCCGCGGAGCTGAAGACCGGCGAGGGCTTGAGGAGCCACTTTTTGAGCAGATAGCTCAGTGGGATCCTCGCCTTCAGGGTGGTCTCCAGCTGGGACAGCCCATAAAGTATCCCCCAGGAGTTTCCTGAGAGCTGAGCAGGGCAAAGCCCCGTCAACTCCAGGAGCTCCCCGGCGAGATGACTCAGGGGGAACCGCAGCCCGGACCACAGTAGCCCGACAGAAGCTACTGTGCCCTGGGGCGGCCTCCCCGAGAGTGGCATCTCGGTGACGAGGATCTCCTGAGGGAGATCGATCGCCGCCCAGATACTGTCCCCAACGGGCACCCCGCTCGGGTTTTGCAGCCAGACCACCGCCCTCTCTGCGGCGGGCTCAGAAGCTTAGGCGGCAGCGGCCGCGGCAGTGGCAGCAGCAGCGGTAGCAGCATCGACAGCGGAGGCCATGAAAGCAGAAAAGCAAAGGGGAGCTGAAAGCAAAGGAGGAAGGGAGAGCTGTTTTCACGCGACGGTAATTATCGCCCCCCATCCCCTATTTATAGACGGGTGAGAGGCAGGTGAATCGAGTCGCGGTTAATGCACGAGTGCGCGTGGCAAGGCGACGTGACGGCAATTGAAGCGACAGCTCGCTTCTTTCCAATCGTCGAGTGCCATGTGGGCCACGCGTGGAAAAGGCTACGTCGGCGCCGACACTGTCATTTACTGACAAAAGAAGAGCGAATGAGGAGGAGACACATGTCTCGCACCGATCGGGATCTTATGATGAGATTCGCTGTATCAGCATCGAGCCTCGCGCCGCATTTAAGGTGAAGCGACCGTTGGAGATTTGGTGCGATACCCAAGTCACAAGACCGCTCGCGACGCGTGCCTGCAGCTCGCCCGAGGCAGACCCTGATCGCGTGTGACAAGCTCGCACCGAAAGGAGATCACTCGCGGCTGACACTCCCGGCCCGCCCAGCGTTTGTGAAATACTGGGAATCAAAACTCTCGACGCAGACCGCTCGCGGCAGGTGCCCGCTGCTCGCTCGAGGCAGACCCTGACCGCGTGTGACGAGCTCGCACCGGAAGGAGATCGCTCACGTTTGACGCTCATGGCCCGCCCGACGCTTGTGGAGTACTGGGAGTCAAAACTCTCGGCGCAGACCGCCCACGACAGGTGCCCCGCAGATCGCCCGACGCAGACCCTGACCGCGTGTGACAAGCTCGCACCGGAAGGAGATCGCTCGTGGCTGACGCTCTCGGCCTGCCCAGCGTTTGTGAAATATTGATAGTCAAAACTCTCGGCGCAGACCGCCCACGGTTGGTGCCTGCATCTCCCCAGGTGGAGGTCGCAAATGACTAGAACTCCCAATTCGACCGTCGTGTGCAGTAAGACTCCTGAACAAGCACCAAAGTCTCCTTGGTCGCTCCCTCAGGAGGGGGTAATGTTGGGGGTAGCTGAAATCTGCCCTAGAGTTCGCTCCCCCCCCCCCCCCCCCCCCCCCCCCGTGCTCACCAGATCACCTTGACAGGGAGCGAGATCCACATTGGGCTGAAGGGGCCTAGGCCAAGGGCACTCATAGGAGCTCGCCTAAGCTCGATGGAGTTCGCCTGAGCTCGCCCAGGAGCCCGCCTAAGCTCGCTCAGGAGCTCGCCAAGCTCTCCCCTGAGCTCGCCTAAGCTCGCCCAGGAGCTCGCCAATGTCGCGCGAGAATTCGCTTGCAGTGGTAGCGGGAGTTAGACCGTCATGCATAACAAAGACACTGGCATCACAAACGCCCCTAGCTCATGCAGGAGCTCGCCCCTAGCTCATGCAGGAGCTCGCCCAAGATCGGGCAGGAGCTCGCCCAAGTTCGCCCTTGCCTGTGGATCTCATAGACCCTAGGATTCCAAGGGGTGGGGAACTCGCCCGGGAGCTCGCCCAAGCTTGTTCAGGAGCTCGCCTAAGCTCTCTCAGGAGCTCGCCCAAGCTCGCTCAGGAGCTCGCCAAGCTCGTTCTGGAGCTCGCCTAAGCTCTCTCAGGAGTTCGCCAAGCTCGCTCCGTAGCTCGCCCAAGCTCGCCCCGACCCCTGTTTATCGAAGAGGTCGCCCCCGCGAGGTCCGACTCTTGATAAATATGGACGAAAGGACGGAGCAGTGCCGGGCGAGCTTGCCTTTGCTTTCTCCCTGAGACCGCCCAGACTTGAACATTCCAGAACAGCCAGCTGGCAGCAACAAGAAAGATGCTCTCCCCCACTCAAACCGCCTGGCAGGCTTAACGACAGAATGTCAGGGCGCGAGTACCAAGGACTGTCAGACCCACGCGAGCCAGAACGTGGGGGTCTAGAAGGCCCTAGAAGAATCTCCACGCGTCGGGCCACGGTAGGCTGCCGATTGCTATAAATGCTCACCCCCAGGCTCCATAGTACAGGTTCGAAATCCCTTTCCCTACCACTTTGGTATACAACAGCTCGTCGTTGTGCTACCGTGACTGACTTGAGCGTCGGAGGGTCTGCGCTCCTAAGGGAGCCAGCCGTTCTCACATTCTCTTTTCTTTGTCTTGCAGGCGGCCCGCACGGACCAGCGAAAAATCCCCCGAACACGATCTATTCTAATTCATTCGTAGGATCCATTCTAATTCATTCGTACAATCTATTCTATTTCATTCGTACGATCCATTCTTACTCATTTGTATGATCCATTCTAATTCATTCGGACAAATATATCCATTCTAATTTATTCGTACGATCCATTCTAATTCATTCGTACGATCCATTCTAATTCATTCGTACGATCCATTCTAATTCATTCATCCGATCCATTCTAATTCATTCGCACGAATGTATCCATTCTAATTCATTCGTACGATCCATTCTAATTCATTCGTACGATCCATTCTAATTCATTCGTACGATCCATTCTAATTCATTAGTACGATCCATTCTAATTCATTCGCACGAATGTATCCATTCTAGTTCATTCGTACGATCCATTCTAATTCATTCGTACAATCCATTCTAATTCATTCGCACGATCCATTCTAATTCATTCGTACGATCCATTCTAATTCATTCATACGATCCATTCTAATTCATTCGTACGATCCATTCTAATTCATTCGCACAAATGTATCCATTCTAATTCATTCGTACGATCCATTCTAATTCATTCGCACGAATGTATCCATTCTAATTCATTCGTACGATCCATTCTAATTCATTCGTACGATCCATTCTAATTAATTCGTATGATCCATTCTAATTCATTCGTATGATCCATTCTAATTCATTCGTACGATCCATTCTTACTCATTCGTACGATCCATTCTAATTCCTTCGTACGATCCATTCTAATTCATTTGCACGATCCATTCTAATTCTTTCATATAATCCATTCTAATTCTTTCGTGCGAATGAATTAGAATGGATACCTTTGTGCATATGAATTAGAATGGATCATACGAATGAATTAGAATGGATCATATTAATGAATTAGAATGGATCATACGAATGAATTAGAATGGATACATTCGTGCGAATGAATTAGAATGGATCATGCGAATTAATTAGACTGGATCGTGCGAATGAATAAGAATAGATCATACGAATGAATTAGAATGGATCGTACGAATTAATTAGAATGAATACATTTGTGCGAATGAATTAGAATGGATTGTATGAATGAGTTAGAATGGATCGTACGAATGAATTAAAATGGATCATACGAATTAATTAGAATGGATCATACGAATGAATTAGAATGGATCGTACGAATGAATTAGAATGGATCGTACGAATGAATTAGAATGGATCGTGCGAATGAATTAGAATGGATCGTACGAATGAATTAGAATGGATATATTTGTGCGAATGAATTAGAATGGATCGTACGAATGAATTAGAATGGATCGTATGAATGAATTAGAATAGATCGTGCGAATGAATTAGAATGGATCGTATGAATGAATTAGAATGGATCGTGTGAAAGAATTAGAATGGATCGTACGAATGAATTAGAATGGATCGTACGAATGAATTAGAATGGATACATTTGTGCGAATGAATTAGAATGGATCGTACGAATGAATTAGAATGGATCGTATGAATGAATTAGAATGGATCGTACGAATGAATTAGAATGGATCGTACGAATGAACTAGAATGGATACATTCGTGCGAATAAATTAGAATGGATCGTACGAATGAATTAGAATGGATCGTACGAATGAATTAGAATGGATCTTACGAATGAATTAGAATGGATCGTACGAATGAATTAGAATGGATCGTACGAATGAATTAAAATGGATACATTCGTGCGAATGAATTAGAATGGATCGGACGAATGAATTAGAATGGATCGTACGAATGAATTAAAATGGATTGTACGAATAAATTAGAATGGATACATTCGTCCGAATGAATTAGAATGGATCATACGAATGAGTAAGAATGGATCGTACAAATGAAATAGAATAGATTGTACGAATGAATTAGAATGGATTCGTACGAATGAATTAGAATGGATACATTCGTGCGAATGAATTAGAATGGATCGTACCAATGAGTAAGAATGGATCGTACGAATGAAATAGAATGGATTGTGCAAATGAATTAGAATGGATCGTACGAATGAATTAGAATGGATCGTGTGAAAGAATTAGAATGGATTGTATGAATGAATTAGAATAGATCGTATGAATGGATTAGAATGGATCGTACGAATGAATTAAAATGGATCGTACGAATGAATTAGAATGGATCGTACGAATGAATTAGAATGGATACATTCGTGCGAATGAATTAGAATGGATACATTCGTGCGAAAGAATTAGAATAGATCGTATGAATGAATTAGAATGGATCCTATGAATGAATTAGAATGGATCGTGCGAATGAATTAGAATGGATCGTACGATTGAATTAGAATGGATCGTGCTAATGAATTAGAATTGATCGAACGAATGAATTAGCATGGATCGTGCTAATGAATTAGAATGGAACGTACGAATGAATTAGAATGGATTGTGTGAAAGAATTAGAATGGATTGTATGAATGAATTAGAATGAATTCGTACGATCCATTCGAATTCATTCGCACGATCCATTCTAATTCATTCATACGATCCATTCTAATTCATTCGTACGATCCATTCTAATTCATTCGCACAAATGTATCCATTCTAATTCATTCGTACGATCCATTCTAATTCATTCGCACGATCCATTCTAATTCATTCGTTTGATCCATTCTAATTCATTAGCACGATCCATGCTAATTCATTCGTTCGATCAATTCTAATTCATTAGCATGATCCATTCTAATTCATTCGTACGATCCATTTTAATTCATTCGCACGATCCATTCTAATTCATTCGTACGATCCATTCTAATTCTTTCACACGATCCATTCTAATTCAATCGTACGATCCATTCTAATTCATTCGCACGATCCATTCTAATTCATTCGTACGATCTATTCTAATTCATTCATACGATCCATTCTAATTCATTCGTACGATCCATGCTAATTCATTCGCACAAATGAGTAAGAATGGATCATACGAATGAGTAAGAATGGATCGTATGAATGAATTAGAATGGATCGTACGAATGAATTAGAATGGATCGTGCGAATGAATTAGAATGGATCGTACGAATGAATTAGAATGGATCGTGTGAAAGAATTAGAATGGATCCATTCTAATTCATTCGCATGAATGTAACCATTTTAATTCATTCAATTGATCCATTCTAATTCATTCGTACGATCCATTCTAATTCATTCGTCCGATCCATTCTAATTCATTCGCACGAATGTATCCATTCTAATTCATTCGTACGATCTATTCTAATTCATTCGTACGATCCATTCTAATTCATTCGTAAGATCCATTCTAATTCATTCGTACTATCCATTCTAATTCATTCGCACGAATGTATCCATTCTAGTTCATTCGTACGATCCATTCTAATTCATTCGTACGATCCATTCTAATTCATTCGCACGATCCATTCTAATTCATTCGTACGATCAATTCTAATTCATTCGCACGAATGTATCCATTCTAATTCATTCGTACGATCCTGAATTAGAATGGATCGTACGAATGAATTAGAATGGATACCTTTGTGCATATGAATTAGAATGGATCGTACGAATGAATTAGAATGGATCATATTAATGAATTAGAATGGATCGTACGAATGAATTAGAATGGATACATTCGTGCGAATGAATTAGAATGGATCGTGCACGAATGTATCCATTCTAATTCATTCGTACGATCCATTCTAATTCATTAATATGATACATTCTAATTCATTCGTACGATCCATTCTAATTCATATGCACAAAGGTATCCATTCTAATCCATTCGTAGGGTCCATTCTAATCCATTCGTACGATCCATTCTAATTCATTCGTACGATCCATTCTAATTCATTCGCTCGAATGTATCCATTTTAATCCATTCGTACGATCCATTCTAATCCATTCGTACGATCCATTCTAATTCATTCGCATGAATGTAACCATTCTAATTCATTCATTTGATTCATTCTAATTCATTCGTACGATCCATTCTAATTCATTCGTCCGATCCATTCTAATTCATTCGCACGATTGTATCCATTCTAATTCATTCGTACGATCCATTCTAATTCATTCGTAAGATCCATTCTAATTCATTCGTACGATCCTTTCTAATTCATTCGTATGATCCATTCTAATTCATTCGCACGAATGTATCCATTCTAGTTCATTCGTATGATCCATTCTAATTCATTCGCACGATCCATTCTAATTCATTCGTACGATCAATTCTAATTCATTCGCACGAATGTATCCATTCTAATTCATTCATATGATCCATTCTAATTCATTCGTACGATCCATTCTAATTCACTCATACAATCCATTCTAATACATTCATACGATCCATTCTAATTCATTTGCATGAATATATCCATTCTAATTCATTCGTACGATCCATTCTAATTCCTTCGTACGATCCATTCTAATTCATTCGTACGATCCATTCTAATTCATTCATACGATCCATTCTAATTCCTTCGTACGATCCATTCTAATTCATTCGTACGATCCATTCTAATTCATTCGTACGATCCATTCTAATTTATTCGTACGAATGGATACATTCGTGTGAATGAATTAGAATGGATCGTACGAATGAGTAAGAATGGATCGTACGAATGAAATAGAATGGATTGCACAAATGAATTAGAATGGATCGTACGAATGAATTAGAATGGATCGTGTGAAAGAATTAGAATGGATCGTGTGAAAGAATTAGAATGGATTGTATGAATGAATTAGAATGGATCGTATAAATGAATTAGAATGGATCGTGCGAATGAATTCGAATGGATCGTACGAATTCATTCTAATTCATTCATACAATCCATTCTAATTCTTTCACACGATCCATTGTAATTCATTCGTACGTTCCATTCTAATTCATTAGCATGATCCATGCTAATTCATTTGTTCGATCTATTCTAATTCATTCGTACGATTCATTCTAATTCATTCATACAATCCATTCTAATTCATTCGCACGAATTTATCCATTCTAATTCATTCGTACAATCAGTTCTAATTCATTCACAAAATCTATTCTAATTCATTCATACGATCCATTCTAATTCATTCACACGAATGTATCCATTCTAATTCATTCATACGATCCATTCTAATTCATTCGTACGATCCATTCTAATTCACTCATACGATCCATTCTAATACATTCATACGATCCATTCTAATTCATTTGCACGAATATATCCATTCTAATTCATTCGTACGATCCATTCTAATTCCTTCGTACGATCCATTCTAATTCATTCGTACGATCTATTCTAATTCATTCGTACGATCCATTCTAATTCATTCGTACGATCCATTCTAATTCCTTCGTACGATCCATTCTAATTAATTCGTACGATCCATTCTAATTCATTCATACAATCCATTCTAATTCTTTCACACGATCCATTCTAATTAATTCGTACGATCCATTCTAATTCATTCGTGCATTCCATTCTATTTCATTCGTACGATCCATTCTTACTCATTCGTGCGATCCATTCTAATTCATTCACACGAATGTATCCATTCGTACGAATGAATTAGAATAGATTATACGAATGAATTAGAATGGATCGTACGAAGGAATTAGAATGGGTCGTACGAATGAATTAGAATGGATCGTACGAATGAATTAGAATAGATCGTACGAATGAATTAGAATGGATCGTACGAAGGAATTAGAATGGATCGTACGAATAAATTAGAATGGATATATTCGTGCAAATGAATTAGAATGGATCGTATGAATGTATTAGAATGGATCGTATGAGTGAATTAGAATGGATCGTACGAATGAATTAGAATGGATCGTATGAATGAATTAGAATGGATACATTCGTGCGAATGAATTAGAATTGATCGTACGAATGAATTATAATGGATCGTGCGAATGAATTAGAATGGATCGTACGAATGAATTGGAATGGATCGAACGAATGAACTAGAATGGATCGTGCGAATGGATCGTACGAATGAATTAGAATGGATCGTGTGAATGAATTAGAATGGATCGTATGAATGAATTAGAATAGATACATTCGTGCGAATGAATTAGAATCGATTGTACGAATGAATTAGAATGGATCGTACGAATGAATTAAAATGGATCGTACGAATGAATTAGAATGGATACATTTGTGCGAATGAATTAGAATGGATCGGACGAATGAATTAGAATGGATCGTACGAATGAATTAGAATGGATCAAATAAATAAATTAGAATGGTTACATTCATGCGAATGAATTAGAATGGATCGTACGAATGGATTAGAATGGATCGTACGAATGGATTAGAATGGATATATTCGAGCGAATGAATTAGAATGGATCGTATGAATGAATTAGAATGGATCGTACGAATGGATTAGAATGGATCCTACGAATGGATTAGAATGGATACCTTTGTGCATATGAATTAGAATGGATCGTACGAATGAATTAGAATGGATCATATTAATGAATTAGAATGGATCGTACGAATGAATTAGAATGGATACATTCGTGCGAATGAATTAGAATGGATCGTGCGAATCAATTAGACTGGATCGTGCGAATGAATAAGAATAGATCATACGAATGAATTAGAATGGATCGTACGAATTAATTAGAATGGATACATTCGTGCGAATGAATTAGAATGGATTGTATGAAAGAATTAGAATGGATCGTACGAATGAATTAGAATGGATCATACGAATTAATTAGAATGGATCGTACGAATGAATTAGAATGGATCGTACGAATGAATTAGAATGGATACATTCGTGCGAATGAATTAGAATGGATTGTGCGAATGAATAAGACCAGATCGTGCGAATGAATTAGAATGGATCGTACGAATGAATTAGAATGGATCGTGCGAATGAATTAGAATGGATCGTACGAATGAATTAGAATGGATACATTTGTGCGAATGTAGTAGAATGGATTGTACGAATGAATTAGAATGGATCATATGAATGAATTAGAATGGATCGTACGAATGAATTAGAATGGATCGTGCGAATGAATTAGAATGGATCGTACGAATGAATTAGAATGGATCGTACGAATGAACTAGAATGGATACATTCGTGCGAATGAATTAGAATGGATCGTACGAATGAATTAGAATGGATCGTACGAATGAATTAGAATGGATCGTACGAATGAATTAGAATGGATACATTCGTGCAAATGAATTAGAATGGATCGGACGAATGAATTAGAATGGATCGTACGAATGAATTAGAATGGATCGTACGAATGAATTAGAATGGATCGTACGAATGGATTAGAATGGATCGTACGAATGGATTAGAATGGATATATTCGTCCGAATGAATTAGAATGGATCATACGAATGAGTAAGAATGGATCGTATGAATGAAATAGAATAGATTGTATGAATGAATTAGAATGGATCCTACGAATGAATTAGAATGGATCGTGTGAAAGAATTAGAATGGATTGTATGAATGAATTAGAATGGATCGTATGAATGAATTAGAATGTATCGTGCGAATGAATTCGAATGGATCGTACGAATTCATTCTAATTCATTCATACAATCCATTCTAATTCTTTCACACGATCTATTCTAATTCATTCGTAGGATCCATTCTAATTCATTCGTACAATATATTCTATTTCATTCGTACGATCCATTCTTACTCATTCGTATGATCCATTCTAATTCATTCGTACAATTTATTCTATTTCATTCGTACGATCCATTCTTACTCATTCGTATGATCCATTCCAATTCATTCGGACAAATGTATCCATTCTAATTTATTCGTACGATCCATTCTAATTCATTCGTACGATCCATTCTAATTCTTTCATACGATCCATTCTAATTCATTCATACAATCCATTCTAATTCTTTCACACGATCCATTCTAATTCATTCGTAGGATCCATTCTAATTCATTCATACAATCTATTCTATTTCATTCGTACGATCCATTCTTATTCATTCGTATGATCCATTCTAATTCATTCGGACGAATGTATCCATTCTAATTTATTCGTACGATCCATTCTAATTCATTCGTCCGATCCATTCTAATTCATTCGCAAGAATGAATCCATTCTAATTCATTCGTATGATCCATTCTAATTCATTCGTACGATCCATTCTAATTCATTCGTAAGATCCATTCTAATTCATTCGTACGATCCATTCTAATTCATTCGTACGATCCATTCTAATTCATTCGCACGAATGTATCCATTCTAGTTCATTCGTACGATCCATTCTAATTCATTCGTACGATCCATCTAATTCATTCGCACGATCCATTCTAATTCATTCGTACAACCCGTTCTAATTCATTCATACGATCCATTCTAATTCATTCGTACGATCCATTCTAATTCATTCGCACAAATGTATCCATTCTAATTCATTCGTACGATCCATTCTAATTCATTCGCACGATCCATTCTAATTCATTCGTACGATCCATTCTAATTCTTTCACACGATCCATTCTAATTCATTCGTATGATCCATTCTAATTCATTCGCACGATCCATTCTAATTCATTCGTACGATCCATTCTACTTCATTCATACGATCCATTCTAATTCATTCGTACGATCCATTCTAATTCATTCGCACAAATGTATCCATTCTAATTCATTCGTACGATCCATTCTAATTCATTCGCACAAATGTAACCATTCTAATTCATTCGTACGATCCATTCTAATTCATTCGCACGATCCATTCTAAGTCATTCGTACGATCCATTCCAATTCATTCGCACGATCTGTTCTTATTCAATCGCACAATCCATTCTAATTCATTCGCACGAATGTATCCATTCTAATTCATTCGTATGATCCATTCTAATTCATTCGTATGATCCATTCTAATTAATTCGTATGATCCATTCTAATTCATTCGTACGATCCATTCTAATTCATTCATACAATCCATTCTAATTCATTCGTACGATCCATTCTAATTCACTCATACGATCCATTCTAATACATTCGTACGATCCATTCTAATTCATTTGCACGAATATATCCATTCTAATTCATTCGTACGATCCATTCTAATTCATTCGTACGATCCATTCTAATTCATTCGCACAATCCATTCTAATTTATTCGCACGATTGTATCCATTCTAATTCATTCATACGATCTATTCTAATTCATTCGTACGATCCATTCTAATTCATTCGTACGATCGATTCTAATTCATTCGTACAATCTATTCCAATTCATTCGTACGAATGGATACATTCGTGTGAATGAATTAGAATGGATCGTACGAATGAGTAAGAATGGATCGTACGAATGAAATAGAATGGATTGCACGAATGAATTAGAATGGATCGTACGAATGAATTAGAATGGATCGTGTGAAAGAATTAGAATGGATTGTATGAATGAATTAGAATGGATCGTACGAATGAATTAGAATGGATCGTACGAAGGAATTAGAATGGATCGTACGAATGAATTAGAATGGATCGTACGAATGAATTAGAATAGATCGTACGAATGAATTAGAATGGATCGTACGAATAAATTAGAATGGATATATTTGAGCAAATCAATTATAATGGATCGTATGAATGTATTAGAATGGATCGTATGAGTGAATTAGAATGGATCGTACGAATGAATTAGAATGGATCGTATGAATGAATTAGAATGGATACATTCGTGTGAATGAATTAGAATGGATCGTATGAATGAATTAGAATAGATTTTGTGAATGAATTAGAACTGATCGTACGAATGAATTAGAATGGATACATTCGTGCGAATGAATTAGAATGCATTGTCTGAATGAATTAGAATGGATCGTACGAATGAATTAGAATGGATCGTATGAGTGAATTAGAATGGATACGAAGGAATTAGAATGGATTGTACGAAGGACTTAGAATGGATCATACGAATGAAATAGAATGGATCGTACGAAGGAATTAGAATGGATCGTACGAAGGAATTAGAATGGATCATACGAAGGAATTAGAATGGATCGTACGAATGAATTAGAATGGATATATTCGTGCAAATGAATTAGAATGGATCGTATGAATGAATTAGAATGGATCGTATGAGTGAATTAGAACGGATAGTACGAATGAAGTAGAATGGATCGTATGAATGAATTAGAATGCATACATTCGTGAGAATGAATTAGAATGGATCATATGAATGAATTAGAATAGATTATGCGAATGAATTAGAATGGATCATACGAATGAATTAGAATGGATACATTCGTGCAAATAAATTAGAATGGATTGTATGAATGAATTAGAATGGATCGTACGAATGAACTAGAATAGATTGCGCGAATGAATTAGAATGGATCGTACGAATGAATTAGAATGGATCGTACGAAGGAATTAGAATGGATCGTACGAATGAATTAGAATGGATCATACGAATGAATTAGAATGGATCGTACGATTGAATTAGAATGGATCATACGAATGAGTAAGAATGGATCGTATGAATGAATTAGATTGGATCGTACGATCCATTCTAATTCATTAGCATGGATCGTGCTAATGAATTAGAATGGAATATACGAATGAATTAGAATGAATTAGAATGGATCGTATGAATGAATTAGAATAGATCATAGGAATGAATTAGAATAGATCGTGCAAATGAATTAGAATGGATACATTCGTGCGAATGAATTAGAATGGATCGTGCGATTGAATTAGAATGTATCGTACTAATGAATTAGAATGGATATATTTGAACGAATAAATTAGAATGGATCATACGAATGAATTAGAATGGATCGTATGAATGAATTAGAATGGATAGTGCGAATGAATTAGAATCGATCGTACGAATAAATTAGAATGGATCGTACGAATGAATTAGATCGTACGAATGAATTAGAATGGATCGTACGAATTAATTAAAATGGATACATTCGAGCGAATGAATTAGAATAGATCGTAGGAATGAATTAGAATGGATCGTACGAATGAATTAGAATGGATACATTTGTGAGAATGAATAATAATGGATCGTACGAATGAATTAGAATGCATCGTATGAAAGAATTAGAATGGATATATTCGTGCGAATGAATTAGAATGGATCGTACGAATGAATTAAACTAGATCGTACGAATGAATTTGAATGGATACATTTGTGCGAATGAATCTAAATGGATTGTATGAATGAATTAGAATGAATCGTATGAATGAATTAGAATGAATTAGAATGGATCGTATGAATGAATTAGAATAGCTCATACGAATAAATTAGAATGAATCGTATGAATGAATTGGAATGGTTACATTCGTGCGAATGAGTTAGAATAGATCGTACGAATGAATTAGAATGGATCGTACGAATAAATTAGAATGGATCATGGGAATGAATTAGAATAGATCTTACGAATGAATTAGAATGGATCGTACGAATGAATTAGAATGGATCGTACGAATGAATTAGAATGGATACATTCGTGCGAATGAATTAGAATGGATCGGACGAATGAATTAGAATGGATCGTACGAATGAATTAGAATGGATCAAATGAATGAATTAGAATGGTTACATTCATACGAATGAATTAGAATGGATCGTACGAATGGATTAGAATGGATCGTACCAATGGACTAGAATGGATACATTCGTGCGAATGAATTAGAATGGATTGTATGAATGAATTAGAATGGATCGTACGATCCATTCGAATTCATTTGCACGATCCATTCTAGTTCATTCATACGATCCATTCTAATTCATTCATACAATCCATTCTAATTCTTTCACACGATCCATTCTAATTCATTCGTAGGATCCATTCTAATTCATTCGTACAATCTATTCTATTTCATTCGTACGATCCATTCTTACTCATTCATATGATCCATTCTAATTCATTCGGACGAATGTATCCATTCTAATTTATTCGTACGATCCATTCTAATTCATTCGCACGATCCATTCTAATCCATTCTTACTCATTCGTATGATCCATTCTAATTCAATCGTACGATCCATTCTAATTCATTCGCACGATCCATTCTAATTCCTTCGTACGATCCATTCTAATTCATTCGTACGATCCATTCTAATTCCTTCGTACGATCCATTCTAATTCATTCGTACGATCCATTCTATTTCATTCGCGCAATCTATTCTAATTCTTTCGTACAATCCATTCTAATTCATTCGTACGATCCATTCTAATTCATTCATACAATCTATTCTAATTTATTCGCAGGAATGTATCCATTCTAATTCATTCGTACGATCCATTCTAATTCATTCGCACAATCTATTCTAATTCATTCATACGATCCATTCTAATTCATTCGCACGAATGTGTCCATTCTAATTCATTCATACGATCCATTCTACTTCATTCGTACTATCCGTTCTAATTCACTCATACGATCCATTCTAATTCATTCATACGATCCATTCTAATTCATTTGCACGAATATATCCATTCTAATTCATTCGTACGATCCATTCTAATTCCTTCGTACGATCCATTCTAATTCCTTCATACGATCCATTCTAATTCCTTCGTACGATCCATTCTATTTCATTCGTATGATCCATTCTAATTCCTTCGTACGATCTATTCTAATTCCTTCGTATCCATTCTAATTCACTCATACGATCAATTCTAATTCATTCGTACGATCCATTCTAATTCATTCATACAATCCATTCTAATTCTTTCACACGATCCATTCTAATTCATTCGTACGATCCATTCTAATTCATTCGCACACTCCATTCTATTTCATTCGTACGATCCATTCTTTCTCATTCGTATGATCCATTCTAATTCATTCGCACGAATGTATCTATAATGGATCATACGAATGAGTAAGAATGGATCGTACGAATGAAATAGAATGGATTGTGCGAATGAATTAGAATGGACCGTACGAATGAATTAGAATGGATACATTCGTGCGAATGAATTAGAATGGACCGGACGAATGAATTAGAATGGATCGTACGAATGAATTAGAATGGATCGTACGAATAAATTAGAATGGATACATTCGTCCGAATGAATTAGAATGGATCATACGAATGAGTAAGAATGGATCGTACGAATGAAATAGAATAGATTGTACGAATGAATTAGAATGGATTCGTACGAATGAATTAGAATGGATACATTCGTGCGAATGAATTAGAATGGATCGTACCAATGAGTAAGAATGGATCGTACGAATAAAATAGAATGGATTGTGCGAATGAATTAGAATGGATCGTACGAATGAATTAGAATGGATCGTGTGAAAGAATTAGAATAGATTGTATGAATGAATTAGAATAGATCGTATGAATGAATTAGAATGGATCGTACGAATGAATTAGAATGGATCGTACGAATGAATTAGAATGGATACATTCGTGCGAATGAATTAGAATGGATACATTCGTGCGAAAGAATTAGAATAGATCGTATGAATGAATTAGAATGGATCCTATGAATGAATTAGAATGGATCATGCGAATGAATTAGAATGGATCGTACTAATGAATTAGAATGGATCATGCTAATGAATTAGAATTGATCGAACGAATGAATTAGCATGGATCGTGCTAATGAATTAGAATGGAACATAGGAATGAATTAGAATGGATCGTGTGAAAGAATTAGAATGGATTGTATGAATGAATTAGAATGAATTCGTACGATCCATTCGAATTCATTCGCACGATCCATTCTAATTCAATCATATGATCCATTCTAATTCATTCGTACGATCCATTCTAATTCATATGCACAAAGGTATCCATTCTAATCCATTCGTAGGATCCATTCTAATCCATTCGTACGATCCATTCTAATTCATTCGTACGATCCATTCTAATTCATTCGCACGATCCATTCTAATTCATTCGTACTATCCATTCTAATTCATTCGCACGAATGTATCCATTCTAATTCATTCGTACATACGATCCATTCTAATTCATTCGCACGAATGTATCCATTACGATCTATTCTAATTCATTCATACAATCCATTCTAATTCTTTCACACGATCCATTCTAATTCATTCGTACGATCCATTCTAATTCATTCGCACAATCCATTCTATTTCATTCGTACGATCCATTCTTACTCATTGGTACGATCCATTCTAATTCATTCGCACGAATGTATCCATTCTAATTCATTCGTACGAATCCATTCTAATTCATTCGGACGAATGTATCCATTCTAATTTATTCGTACGATCCATTCTAATTCATTCGTACGATCCATTCTAATTCATTCGTACGATCCATTCTAATTCATTCGTCCAATCCATTCTAATTCATTCACACGAATGTATCCATTCTAATTCATTCGTACGATCCATTCTAATTCATTCGTGCGATCCATTCTAATTCATTCGTACGATCCATTCTAATTCATTCGTACGATCCATTCTAGTTCATTCGCACGAATGTATCCATTCTAGTTCATTCGTACGATCCATTCTAATTCATTGGTACGATCCATTCTAATTCATTCGCACGATCCATTCTAATTCATTCGTACGATCCATTCTAATTCATTCATACGATCCATTCTAATTCATTCGTACGATCCATTCTAATTCATTCGCACAAATGTATCCATTCTAATTCATTCGTACGATCCGTTCTAATTCATTCGCACGATCCATTCTAATTCATTCGTACGATCCATTCTAATTCATTCGCACGATCCATTCTAATTCATTCGTACGATCCATTCTAATTCATTCGCACGATCCATTCTAATTCATTCCAACGATCCATTCTAATTTATTCATACGATCTATTCTAATTCATTCGTACGATCCATTCTAATTCATTCGCACAAATGAATCCATTCTAATTCATTCGTACGATCCATTCTAATTCATTCGTACGATCCATTCTAATTCATTCGTACGATCCATTCTAATTAATTCGTATGATCCATTCTAATTCATTCGTACGATCCATTCTAATTCATTCATACAATCCATTCTAATTCATTCGCACGAATGTATCCATTCTAATTAATTCGTACGATCCATTCTAATTCATTCGTATGATCTATTCTTATTCATTCGCACAATCCAGTCTAATTGATTCGCACGATCCATTCTAATTCATTCGCACGAATGTATCCATTCTAATTCATTCGTACGATCCATTCTAATTCATTAATATGATCCATTCTAATTCATTCATACGATCCATTCTAATTTATATGCACAAAGGTATCCATTCTAATTCATTCGCACTAAAGAATTAGAATGGATTGTATGAAAGAATTAGAATGGATCGTGCGAATGAATTAGAATGGATCGTACGAAAGAATTAGAATGGATCGTACGAAGGAATTAGAATGGATCGTACGAATGAGTAAGAATGGATCGTACGAATGAATTAGAATGGTTCATATGAATGAATTAGAATGGATCGTACGAATTAATTAGAATGGATCGTACGAATGAATTAGAATGGATCGTACGAATGAATTAGAATTGATACATTCGTGCGAATGAATTAGAATGGATCGTACGAATGAATTAGAATGGATCGTACGAATGAATTAGAATGGATACATTTGTGCCAATGAATTAGAATGGATCGTACGAATAAATTAGAATGGATCGTATGAATGAATTAGAATGGATCGTACGAATGAATTAGAATGGATCGTGCGAATGAATTAGAATGGATCGTACGAATGAATTAGAATGGATCGTACGAATGAACTAGAATGGATACATTCGTGCGAATGAATTAGAATGGATCGTAGGAATGAATTAGAATGGATACATTTGTGCGAATGAATTAGAATGGATCATACGAATGAATTAGAATGGATCGTATGAATGAATTAGAATGGATCGTACGAATGAAATAGAATGGATCGTGCGAATGAATTAGAATGGATCGTACGAATGAATTAGAATGGATCGTACGAATGAACTAGAATGGATACATTCGTGCGAATGAATTAGAATGGATCGTACGAATTAATTAGAATGGATCGTACGAATGAATTAGAATGGATACATTCGTGCGAATGAATTAGAATGGATCGGACGAATGAATTAGAATGGATCGTACGAATAAATTAGAATGGATACATTCGTCCGAATGAATTAGAATGGATCATACGAATGAGTAAGAATGGATCGTACGAATTAAATAGAATAGATTGTACGAATGAATTAGAATGGATCCTACGAATGAATTAGAATGGATCGTGTGAAAGAATTAGAATGGATTGTATGAATGAATTAGAATGGATCGTATGAATGAATTAGAATGGATCGTGCGAATGAATTCAAATGGATCGTACGAATTCATTCTAATTCATTCATACAATCCATTCTAATTCTTTCACACGATCTATTCTAATTCATTTGTAGGATCCATTCTAATTCATTCGTACAATCTATTCTATTTCATTCGTACGATCCATTCTTACTCATTCGTATGATCCATTCTAATTCATTCGCACGAATGTATCCATTCTAATTCATTCGTACGAATCCATTCTAATTCATTTGTACAATCCATTCTATTTCATTCGTACGATCCATTCTTACTCATTCGTATGATCCATTCTAATTCATTCGCGCAAATGTATCCATTCTAATTCATTCGTACGATCCATTCTAATTCATTCGTACGATCCATTCTTATTCATTCATACGATCCATTCTAATTCATTCGCACAATCCATTCTAATTCATTCGTACAATCCATTCTAATTCATTCGTATGATCCATTTTAACTCATTCGGTGGATCCATTCTAATTCATTCGCACGAATGAATTAGAACTGATCGTACGAATGAATTAGAATGGATACATTCGTGCGAATGAATTAGAATGGATTGTATGAATAAATTAGAATGGATCGTACGAATGAACTAGAATGGATACATTCGTGCGAATGAATTAGAATGGATCGTACGAATGAATTAGAATGGATCTTACGAATGAATTAGAATGGATCGTGCGAATGAATTAGAATGGATCGTACGAATGAATTAGAATGGATCATGCTGATGAATTAGAATTGATCGAACGAATGAATTAGAATGGATACATTCGTGCGAATGAATTAGAATGGATCGTACGAAGGATATAGAATGGATCGTACGAATGAATTAGAATGGATATATTCGTGCAAATGAATTAGAATGGATCATATGAATGTATTAGAATGGATCGTATGAGTGAATTAGAATTGATCGTACGAATGAATTAGAATGGATCATATGAATGAATTAGAATGGATACATTCGTGTGAATGAATTAGAATGGATCGTATGAATGAATTAGAATAGATTTTGTGAATGAATTAGAACTGATCTGACGAATGAATTAGAATGGATACATTCGTTCGAATGAATTAGAATGGATTTTATGAATGAATTAGAATGGATCCTATGAATGAATTAGAATGGATCGTGCGAATGAATTAGAATGGATCGTACGAATGAATTAGAATGGATCGTGCTAATGAATTAGAATTGATCGAACGAATGAATTAGCATGGATCGTGCTAATGAATTAGAATGGATCGTACGAATGAATTAGAATGGATCTTACGAATGAATTAGAATGGATCGTATGAATGAATTAGAATGGATCGTACGAATAAATTAGAATGGATACATTCGTGCGAATGAATTAGAATGGATCGGACGAATGAATTAGAATGGATCGTACGAATGAATTAGAATGGATCAAACGAATGAATTAGAATGGATCGTACGAATGAATTAGAATGCATCGTACGAAAGAATTAGAATGGATATATTCGTGCGAATGAATTAGAATGGATCGTACGAATGAATTAGAATGGATCGTACGAATGAACTAGAATGGATACATTCGTGCGAATGAATTAGAATGGATCGTACGAATGAATTTGAATGGATCGTGCGAATGAATTAGAATGGATCGTACGAATGAATTAGAATGGATCGTACGAATGAACTAGAATGGATACATTCGTGCGAATGAATTAGAATGGATCGTACGAATGAATTAGAATGGATCGTACGATTCATTCTAATTCATTGGTACGATCCATTCTAATACATTCGTAAGATTCATGCTAATTCATTCGCACGATCTATTCTAATTCTTTCGTACGATCCATTCTTATTCATTCATACGATCCATTCTAATTCATTCGCACAATCCATTCTAATTCATTCGTACAATCCATTCTAATTCATTCGTATGATCCATTCAAACTCATTCGGTGGATCCATTCTAATTCATTCGTACTATCCATTCTAATTCATTCCCATGATCCATTCAAATTTATTCGTACGATCCAATCTAATTCATTCGTACGATCTATTCTAATTCATTCGCACGAATGTAACCATTCTAATTCATTCATACGATTCATTCTAATTCATTCGTATGAGCTATTCTAATTCATTCGTACGATCCATTCTAATTCATTCGTACGATCCATTGTAATTCATTCATACAATCCATTTAGATTCATTCGCACAAATGTATCCATTCAAATTCATTCGTACGATCCTGTCTAATTCATTCGTACAATCCATTCTAATTCATTCGCACGAATATACCCATTCTAATTCTTTCGTACGATGTATTCTAATTCATTCGTACGATCCATTCTAATTCATTTATTTGATCCATTCTAATTCATTCGCACGATCCATTCTAATTCATTCGTCTGATCCATTCTAATTCATTCGCATGAATGTATCTATTCTAATTCATTCGTACGATCCATTCTAATTCATTCGTACGATCCATTCTAATTCATTCGTACGATCCATTCTAATTCATTCGCACGAATGTATCCATTCTAATTCATTCGTACGATCCATTCTAATTCATTCGCACGATCCATTCTAATTCATTCGTACGAACAATTCTAATTCATTCGCATGAATGTATCTATTCTAATTCATTCGTACGATCCTGAATTAGAATAGATCGTACGAATGAATGGATCGTGCTAATGAATTAGAATGGAATATACGAATGAATTAGAATAGATCATACAAATTAATTAGAATGGATCGTACGAATGAATTAGAATGGATCGTACGAATGAATTAGAATGGATCGTACGAATGAATTAGAATGGATCGTACGAATGAATTAGAATCGATACATTTGTGCGAATGAATTAGAATGGATCGTACGAATGAATTAGAATGGATCATATGAATGAATTAGAATGGATCGTACGAATGAATTAGAATGGATCGTGCGAATGAATTAGAATGGATCGTACGAATGAATTAGAATGGATCGTGTGAAAGAATTAGAATGGATCGTACGAATGAATTAGAATGGATCGTGCGAATGAATTAGAATGGATCGTACGAATGAATTAGAATGGAAACATTCGTGCGAATGAATTAGAATGGATCGTACGAATGAATTAGAATGGATCGTACGAATGAATTAGAATAGATACATTCATGCGAATGAATTAGAATGGATCGGACGAATGAATTAGAATGGATCGTACGAATGAATTAGAATGGATCAAATGAATGAATTAGAATGGATCGTACGAATGAATTAGAATGCATCGTACGAAAGAATTAGAATGGATCGTAAGAATGAATTAGAATGGATCGTATGAATGAATTAGAATGGATACATTCGTGTGAATGAATTAGAATGGATCGTATGAATGAATTGGAATGGATCGTGCGAATGAATTAGAATGGATCGTACAAATGAATTAGAATGGATACATTTGTGCGAATGAATTAGAATGGATCATACGAATGAATTAGAATGGATCGTATGAATGAATTAGAATGGATCGTATGAATGAATTAGAATGGATCGTGCGAATGAATTAGAATGGATCGTACGAATGAATTAGAATGGATCGTACGAATGAACTAGAATGGATACATTCGTGCGAATGAATTAGAATGGATCGTACGAATGAATTAGAATGGATCGTACAAATGAATTAGAATGGATCTTACAAATGAATTAGAATGGATCGTTTGAATGAATTAGAATGGATCGTACGAATGAATTAGAATGGATCTTACGAATGAATTAGAATGGATCGTACGAATAAAATAGAATGGATCGTATGAATAGTTTAGAATGGATACATTCGTGCGAATGAATTAGAATGGATCAGATCGAATGAATTAGAATGGATCGTACGAATGAATTAGAATGGATCAAATGAATGAAATTAGAATGGATCGTACGAATGGATTAGAATGGATCGTACGAATGGATTAGAATGGATACATTCGTGCGAATGAATTAGAATGGATCATACGAATGAGTAAGAATGGATCGTACGAATGAAATAGAATGGATTGTACGAATGAATTAGAATGGATCGTGCGAATAAATTTGAATGGATCGTACGAATGAATTAGAATGGATCATGCTAATGAATTAGAATTGATCGTACGAATGAAATAGAATGGATTGTACGAATGATTTAGAATGGATCGTACGAATTAATTAGAATGGATCGTACTAATGATTTAGAATGGATACATTCGTGCGAATGAATTAGAATGGATCATACAAATGAGTAAGAATGGATCGTACGAATGAAATAGAATGGATTTTATGAATGAATTAGAATGGATTCGTACGAATGAATTAGAATGGATACATTCGTGCGAATGAATTAGAATGGATCGTACCAATGAGTAAGAATGGATCGTACGAATGAAATAAAATGGATTGTGCGAATGAATTAGAATGGATCGTACGAATGAATTAGAATGGATCGTACGAATGAATTAGAATGGATCATACGAATTAATTAGAATGGATCATACGAATGAATTAGAATGGATCGTACGAATGAATTAGAATGGGTCGTACGATCCATTCGAATTCATTCGCACGATCCATTCTAATTCATTCGTACGATCCATTCTAATTCATTCATACGATCCATTCTAATTCATTCGTACGATCCATTCTAATTCATTCGCAATCTATTCTAATTCATTCATATGAATGGATACATTCGTGTGAATGAATTAGAATGGATCGCGTGAAAGAATTAGAATGGATCGTACGAATGAATTAGAATGGATCGTACGAATGAATAAGAATGGATACATTCTAATTCATTCATACAATCCATTCTAATTCATTCACACGAATGTATCCATTCTAATCCATTCGTACGATCCATTCTAATTCATTCGCACAAATGTATCCATTCTAATTCATTCGTACGATCCATTCTAATTCATTCATACGATCCATTCTAATTCATTCGTACGATCCATTCTAATTCATTCGTAGGATCCATTCTAATTAATTCGTATGATCCATTCTAATTCATTCGTACGATCCATTCTAATTCCTTCGTACGATCCATTCTAATTCATTCGTACGATCTATTCTAATTCATTCGACCGATCCATTCTAATTCATTCGTACGAATGAATTAGAATGGATACATTCGTGCGAATGAATTAGAATGGATACATTCGTGTGAAAGAATTAGAATAGATCGTATGAATGAATTAGAATGGATCCTATGAATGAATTAGAATGGATCGTGCGAATGAATTAGAATGGATCGTACGAATGAATTAGAATGGATCGTGCTAATGAATTAGAATTGATCGAACGAATGAATTAGCATGGATCGTGCTAATGAATTAGAATGGATCGTACTAATGAATTAGAATGGATCAAATGAATGAATTAGAATGGTTACATTCATGCGAATGAATTAGAATGGATCGTACGAATGGATTAGAATGGATACATTCGAGCGAATGAATTAGAATGGATCGTACGAATGAATTAGAATGGATCGTACGAATAAATTAGAATGGATACATTCGTCCGAATGAATTAGAATCGATCATACGAATGAGTAAGAATGGATCGTACGAATGAAATAGAATAGATTGTACGAATGAATTAGAATGGATTCGTACGAATGAATTAGAATGGATCGTACGAATGAATTAGAATGGATCATACGAATTAATTAGAATGGATCGTACGAATGAATTAGAATGGATCGTACGAATGAATTAGAATGGATACATTCGTGCGAATGAATTAGAATGGATACATTCGTGCGAATGAATTAGAATGGATCGGACGAATGAATTAGAATAGATCGTACGAATGAATTAGAATGGATCGTACGAATGGATTAGAATGGATACATTCGTGCGAATGAATTAGAATGGATTGTATGAATGAATTAGAATGGATCGTACGAATGAATTAGAATGGATCGTACGAATGAATTAGAATGGATCGTACGAATGGATTAGAATGAATTGTACGAATGAATTAGAATGGATCCTACGAATGAATTAGAATGGATCATGTGAAAGAATTAGAATGGATTTTATGAATGAATTAGAATGGATCGTATGAATGAATTAGAATGGATCGTGCGAATGAATTAGAATTGATCAAACGAATGAATTAGCATGGATCGTGCTAATGAATTAGAATGGAACATACGAATGAATTAGAATGGATCGTGTGAAAGAATTAGAATGGATTGTATGAATGAATTAGAATGAATTCGTACGATCCATTCGAATTCATTCGCACGATCCATTCTAATTCATTCATACGATCCATTCTAATTCATTCATACAATCCTTTCTAATTCTTTCACACGATCCATTCTAATTCATTCGTAGGATCCATTCTAATTCATTCGTACGATCTATTCTAATTCATTCGTACGATCCATTCTAATTCATTCGTACGATCCATTCTAATTCATTCATACAATCCATTCTAATTCATTTGCACGAATGTATCCATTCTAATCCATTCGTACGATCCATTCTATTTCATTCGTAAGATCCATTCTAATTCATTCGTATGATCCATTCTAATTCATTCGTACGATCCATTCTAATTCATTCGTACGATCCATTCTAATTCATTCGCACGAATGTATCCATTCTAATTCATTCGTACAATCCATTCTATTTCATTCGTACGATCCATTCTTACTCATTCGTATGATCCATTCTAATTCATTCATATGATCCATTCTAATTCATTCGTACAATCCATTCTAATTCATTCGTACGATCCATTCTAATTCATTCGCACGATCCATTCTAATTCGTTCATACGATCCATTCTAATTCATTCATACGATCCATTCTAATTCATTCCTACAATCCATTCTAATTCATTCGCCTGATCCATTCTAATTCATTCATACGATCCATTCTATTCGAATGGATCATGCGATCCATTCGAATTCATTCGCACGATCCATTCAAATTTATTCATACGATCCATTCTAATTCATTCATACAATGCATTCTAATTCTTTCACACGATCCATTCTAATTCATTCGTACGATCCATTCTAATTCATTCGTACAATTCATTCTATTTCATTTGTATGATCCATTCTTACTCATTCGTATGATCCATTCTAATTCATTTGTACGATCCATTCTAATTCATTTGTACGATCTATTCTAATTCTTTCACACGATCCATTCTAATTCATTCGTAGGATCCATTCTAATTCATTCGTAGGATCTATTCTAATTCATTCGTACGATCCATTCTAATTCATTCGTACGATCGTACGAATAAATTAGAATAGATCGTACGGAATGAATTAGAATGGATTGTATGAATGAATTAGAATGGATACATTCGTGCGAATGAATTAGAATGGATCATACGAATGAGTAAGAATGGATCGTACGAATGAAATAGAATGGATTGTACGAATGAATTAGAATGGATCGTACAAATGAATTAGAATGGATCGTCCGAATGAATTAGAATGGATCATACGAATGAATTAGAATGGATCGTGTGAAAGAATTAGAATGGATTGTATGAATGAATTAGAATAGATCGTATGAATGAATTAGAATGGATCGTACGAATGAATTAGAATGGATCGTACGAATGAACTAGAATGGATACATTCGTGCGAATGAATTAGAATGGATCGTACGAAGGAATTAGAATGGATCGTACGAATGAATTAGAATGGATCGTACGAATGAATTAGAATAGATCGTACGAATGAATTAGAAAGGATCGTACGAAAGAATTAGAATGGATCGTACGAATGAATTAGAATGGATATATTCGTGCAAATGAATTTGAATGGATCGCATGAATGTATAAGAATAGATCGTACGAATGAATTAGAATGGATTCGTACGAATGAATTAGAATGGATACATTCGTGCGAATGAATTAGAATGGATCGTACGAATGAATAGAATGGATCGTATGAATGAATTAGAATGGATACATTCGTGTGAATGAATTAGAATGGATCGTATGAATGAATTAGAATATATTTTGTGAATGAATTAGAACTGATCGTACGAATGAATTAGAATGGATACATTCGTGCGAATGAATTAGAATGGATTGTATGAATGAATTAGAATGGATCCAATGAATGAACTAGAATGGATCGTACGAATGAATTAGAATGGATCGTACGAATGAATTAGAATGGATCTTACGAATGAAATAGAATAGATTATACGAATGAATTAGAATGGATTCGTACGAATGAATTAGAAGGGATACATTCGTGCGAATGAATTAGAATGGATCATACTAATGAGTACGAATGGATCGTACGAATGAAATAGAATGGATTGTGCGAATGAAATAGAATGGATCGCACGAATGTATCCATTCTAATTCATTCGTACGATCCATTCTAATTCATTCGTATGATCCATTCTAATTAATTCGTATGATCCATTCTAATTCATTCGTATGATCCATTGTAATTCATTCATACAATCTATTCTAATTCATTCGTACGATCCATTCTAATTCACTTATACGATCCATTCTAATACATTCATACGATCCATTCTAATTTATTTGCACGAATATATCCAATCTAATTCCTTTGTACGATCCATTCTAATTCATTCGTACGATCTATTCTAATTCATTCGTACGATCCATTCTAATTCATTCGTACGATCCATTCTAATTCCTTCGTACGATCCATTCTAATTCATTCGTACGATCCATTCTAATTCATTCGTACAATCTATTCTAATTCATTCGTACGAATGGATACATTCGTGTGAATGAATTAGAATGGATCGTACGAATGAGTAAGAATGAATCGTACGAATGAAATAGAATGGATTGCACGAATGAATTAGTATGGATCATACGAATGAATTAGAATGGATCGTACGAAGGAATTAGAATGGATCGTACGAATGAATTAGAATGGATCGTACGAATGAATTAGAATAGATCGTACGAATGAATTAGAATGTATCGTACGAAGGAATTAGAATGGATTGTACGAATGAATTAGAATGGATCGTGCTAATGAATTAGAATTGATCGAACGAATGAATTAGCATGGATCGTGCTAATGAATTAGAATGGAACGTACGAATGAATTAGAATGGATCGTGTGAAAGAATTAGAATGGATTGTATGAATGAATTAGAATGAATTTGTACGATCCATTCGAATTCATTCGCACGATCCATTCTAATTCATTCATATGATTAATTCTAATTCATTCATACAATCCATTCTAATTCTTTCAGACGATCCATTCTAATTCATTCGTAGGATCCATTCTAATTCATTTGTACAATCTATTCTATTTCATTTGTACGATCCATTCTTACTCATTCGTATGATCCATTCTAATTCATTCGGATGAATGTATCCATTCTAATTTATTCGTACGATCCATTCTAATTCATTCGTACGATCCATTCTAATTCATTCGTACGATCTATTCTAATTCATTCGTATGATCCATTCTAATTTCATTCGTACGATCCATTCTAATTCATTCGCTCGAATGTATCCATTCTGATCCATTCGTACGATCCATTCTAATCCATTCGTACGATCCATTCTAATTCATTCGCATGAATGTAACCATTCTAATTCATTCATTTGATCCATTCTAATTCATTCGTACGATCCATTCTTATTCATTCGTCCGATCCATTCAAATTCATTCGCCCGAATGTATCCATTCTAATTCATTCGTACGACCATTCTAATTCATTCCTACGATCCATTCTAATTCATTCGTTAGATCCATTCTAATTCATTCGTACGATCCATTCTAATTCATTCGTACGATCCATTCTAATTCATTCGCATAAATGTATCCATTCTAGTTCATTCGTACGATCCATTCTAATTCATTCGTACGATCCATTCTAATTCATTCGCACGATCCATTCTAATTCATTCGCACGATCAATTCTAATTCATTCGCACGAATGTATCCATTCTAATTCATTCGTACGATCCTGAATTAGAATGGATCGTACGAATGAATTAGAATGGATACCTTTGTGCATATGAATTAGAATGGATCGTACGAATGAATTAGAATGGATCATATTAATGAATTAGAATGGATCGTACGAATGAATTAGAATGGATCGTACGAATGAATTAGAATGGATTGTACGAATGAATTAGAATGGATCTTACGAATGGATTAGAATGGATACATTCGTGCGAATGAATTAGAATGGATCGGACGAATGAATTAGAATGGATCGTACGAATGAATTAGAATGGATCAAATGAATGAATTAGAATGGTTACATTCATGCGAATGAATTAGAATGGATCATACGAATGGATTAGAATGGATTGTACGAATGGATTAGAATGGATACATTCGAGCGAATGAATTAGAATGGATCGTACGAATGAAATTAGTATGGATCGTACGAATGAATTAGAATAGATCGTACGAATGAATTAGAATGGATCGTACGAATGAATTAGAATGGATCGTGGGAAAGAATTAGAATGGATCGTACGAATGAATTAGAATGGATCGTGCGAATGAATTAGAATGGATCGTACGAATAAATTAGAATGGATCGTGCTAATGAATTAGAATTGATCGAACGAATGAATTAGCATGGATCGTGCATTCGTACGATCCATTCTAATTCATTCGTAAGATCCATTCTAATTCATTCGTACGATCCATTCTAATTCATTCGTACGATCCATTCTAATTCATTTGCACGAATGTATCCATTCTAGTTCATTCGTACGATCCATTCTAATTCATTCGTACGATCCATTCTAATTCATTCATACGATCTATTCTAATTCATTCATACAATCCATTCTAATTCTTTCACTCGATCCATTCAAATTCATTCATACGATCCATTCTAATTCATTCGCACAATCTATTCTATTTCATTCGTACGATCCATTCTTACTCATTTGTATGATCCATTCTAATTCATTCGCACAAATGTATCCATAATGGATCATACAAATGAGTAAGAATGGATCGTACGAATGAAATAGAATGGATTATGCGAATGAATTAGAATGGACCGTACGAATGAATTAGAATGAATACATTCGTGCGAATAATTAGAATGGATCGGACTAATGAATTAGAATGGATCGTACGAATGAATTAGAATGGATCGTACGAATGAATTAGAATGGATCGTACGAATAAATTATAATGGATACATTCGTCCGAATGAATTAGAATGGATCATACGAATGAGTAAGAATGGATCGTATGAATGAAATAGAATAGATTGTACGAATGAATTAGAATGGATCGTGCGAATGAATTAGAATGGATCGTACGAATGAATTAGAATGGATCATACAAATGAATTAGAATGGATCGTGCGAATAAATTAGAATGGATCATATTAATGAATTAGAATGGATCGTACGAATCAATTAGAATGGATACATTCGTGCGAATGAATTAGAATGGATCGTGCGAATCCATTAGACTGGATCGTGTGAATGAATAAGAATGGATCATACGAATGAATTAGAATGGATCGTACAAATTAATTAGAATGGATACATTCGTGCGAATAAATTAGAATGGATTGTATGAATGAATTAGAATGGATCGTACGAATGAATTAGAATGGATCATACGAATTAATGAGAATGGATCAAACGAATGAATTAGAATGGATCGTACGAATGAATTAGAATGGATCGTACGAATGAACTAGAATGGATCGTACGAATGAACTAGAATGGATACATTCGTGCGAATGAATTAGAATGGATCGTATGAATGAATTAGAATGGATCGTACGATTCATTCTAATTCATTCGTACAATCCATTCTAATACATTCGTACGATTCATGCTAATTCATTCGCACGATCCATTCTAATTCATTCGTACGATCCATTCTTATTCATTCATACGATCCATTCTAATTCATTCGCACTATCCATTCTAATTCATTCGTACAATCCATTCTAATTGATTCGTACGATCCATTCTAATTCATTCGTACAATCCATTCTAATTGATTCGTACAATCCATTCTAATTTATTCGTACGATCCATTCTAATTCATTCGTACGATCTATTCTAATTCATTCGCACGAATGTAACCATTCTAATTCATTCGTACGATTCATTCTAATTCATTCGTATGAGCTATTCTAATTCATTCGTACGATCCATTCTAATTCGTTCGTACGATCCATTGTAATTCATTCATACAATCCATTTAGATTCATTCGCACAAATGTATCCATTCAAATTTATTCGTATGATCCAGTCTAATTCATTCGTACGATCCATTCTAATTCATTCATACGGTCCATTCTAATTCATTCGTACGATCCATTCTAATTCATTCATACGATCCATTCTAATTCATTCGTATGATCCATTCTAATTCATTCGCACAAATGTATCCATTCTAATTCATTCGTACGATCCATTCTAATTCATTCGTACGATCCATTCTAATTCATTCGCACAAATGTATCCATTCTAATTCATTCGTACGATTCATTCTTACTCATTCATATGATCCATTCTAATTCATTCGTACGATCCATTCTGATCCATTCGTACGATCCATTCTAATTCATTCGCATGAATGTAACCATTCTAATTCATTCATTTGATCCATTCTAATTCACTCGTACGATCCATTCTAATTCATTCGTCCGATCCATTCGAATTCATTCTCACGAATGTATCCATTCTAATTCATTCATACGATCCATTCTAATTCATTCGTACGGTCCATTCTAATTTATTCGTACAATCCATTCTAATTCATTCGTACGATCCATTCTAATTCGTTCAAATTCTTTCACACGATCCATTCTAATCCATTCTAATTCTTTCACACGATCCATTCTAATTCATTCGTACGTTTCATTCTAATTCATTAGCATGATCCATGCTAATTCATTCGTTCGATCAATTCTAATTCATTAGCACGATCCATTCTAATTCATTCGTATGATCCATTCTAATTCATTCGTACGATCCATTCTAATTCATTCGCACGATCCATTCTAATTCATTCGTACGATCAATTCTAATTCATTTGCACGAATGTATCCATTCTAATTCATTCGCACGATCCATTCTAATTCATTCGTACGATCCATTCTAATTCATTCGTAGGATCTTAGAATAGAATATACGAATGAATTAGAATGGATCGTACGAATGAATTA
The DNA here is from genome assembly GCA_947650365.1 of Chamaelirium japonicum. Classification (NCBI taxonomy): domain Eukaryota; kingdom Viridiplantae; phylum Streptophyta; class Magnoliopsida; order Liliales; family Melanthiaceae; genus Chamaelirium; species Chamaelirium japonicum. Next base: position 748,063 of record CANTAL010000077.1, on the reverse strand, counting down.
GAATGGATCGTGTGAAAGAATTAGAATGGATTGTATGAATGAATTAGAATGGATCGTATGAATGAATTAGAATGGATCGTGTGAATGAATTAGAATTGATCAAACGAATGAATTAGCATGGATCGTGCTAATGAATTAGAATGGAACGTACGAATGAATTAGAATGGATCGTGTTAAAGAATTAGAATGGATAGTATGAATGAATTAGAATGAATTCGTACGATCCATTCGAATTCATTCGCACGATCCATTCTAATTGATTCATACGATCCATTCTAATTCATTCATACAATCCTTTCAAATTCTTTCACACGATCCATTCTAATTCATTCGTAGGATCCATTCTAATTCATTCGTACGATCCATTATAATTCATTCGTACGATCCATTCAAATTCATTCATACAATCCATTCTAATTCATTCGCACAAATGTATCCATTCTAATCCATTCTTACGATCCATTCTAATTCATTCGTAAGATCCATTCTAATTCATTCGCACGATCCATTCTAATTCATTCATACGATCCATTCTAATTCATTCGTATGATCCATTCTAATTCATTCGCACGAATGTATCCATTCTAATTCATTCGTACAATCCATTCTATTTTATTCGTACGATCAATTCTTACTCATTCGTATGATCCATTCTAATTCATTCGTATGATCCATTCTAATTCATTCGTACAATCCATTCTAATTCATTCGTACGATCCATTCTAATTCATTCGCACGATCCATTCTAATTCATTCATACGATCCATTCTAATTCATTCATACGATCTATTCTAATTCATTCCTACAATCCATTCTAATTCATTCGCCCGATCCATTCTAATTCATTCATACAATCCATTCTATTCGAATGGATCATGCGATCCATTCGAATTCATTCGCACGATCCATTCTAATTTATTCATACGATCCATTCTAATTCATTCATACAATGCATTCTAATTCTTTCACACGATCCATTCTAATTCATTCGTACGATCTATTCTAATTCATTCGTACAATCCATTCTATTTCATTTGTATGATCCATTCTTACTCATTCGTATGATCCATTCTAATTCATTCGTACGATCCATTCTAATTCATTTGTACGATCCATTCTAATTCTTTCACATGATCCATTCTAATTCATTCGTAGGATCCATTCTAATTCATTCGTACAATCTATTCTAATTCATTCGTACGATCCATTCTAATTCATTCGTACGATCGTACGAATGAATTAGAATGGATCGTACGGAATGAATTAGAATGGATTGTATGAATGAATTAGAATGGATACATTCGTGCGAATGAATTAGAATGGATCATACGAATGAGTAAGAATGGATCGTACGAATGAAATAGAATGGATTGTACGAATGAATTAGAAAGGATCGTACGAATGAATTAGAATGGATCGTACGAATGAATTAGAATGGATCATACGAATGAATTAGAATGGATCGTGTGAAATAATTAGAATGGATTGTATGAATGAATTAGAATAGATCGTATGAATGAATTAGAATGGATCGTACGAATGAATTAGAATGGATCGTACAAATGAACTAGAATGGATACATTCGTGCGAATGAATTAGAATAGATCGTACGAAGGAATTAGAATGGATCGTACGAATGAATTAGAATGGATCGTACGAATGAATTAGAATAGATCGTACAAATGAATTAGAATGGATCGTACGAAGGAATTAGAATAGATCGTACGAATAAATTAGAATGGATATATTCGTGCAAATGAATTAGAATGGATCGTATGAATGTATTAGAATGGATCGTACGAATGAATTAGAATGGATTCGTACGAATGAATTAGAATGGATACATTCGTGCGAATGAATTAGAATGGATCGTACCAATGAGTAAGAATGGATCGTACGAATGAATAGAATGGATCGTATGAATGAATCAGAATGGATACATTCGTGTGAATGAATTAGAACTGATCGTATGAATGAGTTAGAATAGATTTTGTGAATGAATTAGAACTGATCGTACGAATGAATTAGAATGGATGCATTCGTTCGAATGAATTAGAATGGATTGTATGAATGAATTAGAATGGATCCTATGAATGAATTAGAATGGATCGTACGAATGAATTAGAATGGATCGTACGAATGAATTAGAATGGATCTTACGAATGAAATAGAATAGATTGTACGAATGAATTAGAATGGATTCGTACGAATGAATTAGAATGGATACATTCGTGCGAATGAATTAGAATGGATCATACCAATGAGTAAGAATGGATCGTACGAATGAAATAGAATGGATTGTGCGAATGAATTAGAATGGATCGCACGAATGTATCCATTCTAATTCATTCGTACGATCCATTCTAATTCTTTCGTACGATCCATTCTAATTCATTCGTATGATCCATTCTAATTAATTCGTATGATCCATTCTAATTCATTCGTACGATCCATTGTAATTATTTCATACAATCCATTCTAATTCATTCGTACGATCCATTCTAATTCACTCATACGATCCATTCTAATACATTCGTACGATCCATTCTAATTCATTTGCACAAATATATCCATTCTAATTCCTTTGTACGATCCATTCTAATTCATTCGTACGATCTATTCTAATTCATTCGTACGATCCATTCTAATTCATTCGTACGATCCATTCTAATTCCTTCGTACGATCCATTCTAATTCATTTGAACGAATATATCCATTCTAATTCATTCGTACGATCCATTCTAATTCCTTCGTACGATCCTTTCTAATTCATTTGTACGATCTATTCTAATTCATTCGTACGATCCATTCTAATTCATTCGTACGATCCATTCTAATTCATTCGCACAAATGTATCCATTCTAATTCATTCGTACGATTCATTCTTACTCATTCGTATGATCCATTCTAATTCATTCGTACGATCCATTCTGATCCATTCGTACGATCGATTCTAATTCATTCGCATGAATGTAACCATTCTAATTCATTCATTTGATCCATTCTAATTCATTCGTCCGATCCATTCTAATTCATTCGTCCGATCCATTCGAATTCATTCGCATGAATGTATCTATTGTAATTCATTCATACGATCCATTCTAATTCATTCGTACGGTCCATTCTAATTTATTCGCACAATCCATTCTAATTCATTCGTACGATCCATTCTAATTCATTCTAATTCTTTCACACGATCCATTCTAATCCATTCTAATCCATTCTAATTCTTTCACACGATCTATTCTAATTCATTTGTACGTTTCATTCTAATTCATTAGCACGATCCATGCTAATTCATTCGTTCGATCAATTCTAATTCATTAGCACGATCCATTCTAATTCATTCGTATGATACATTCTAATTCATTCATACGATCCATTCTAATTCATTCGCACGATCCACTCTAATTCATTCGTACGATCAATTCTAATTCATTCGCACGAATGTATCTATTCTAATTCATTCGCACGATCCATTCTAATTCATTCGTACGATCCATTCTAATTCATTCGTAGGATCTTAGAATGGAATATACGAATGAATTAGAATGGATCGTACGAATGAATTAGACCATTCTTACTCATTCATATGATCCATTCTAATTCATTCGCACGAATATATCCATTCTAATCTATTCGTACGATCCATTCTAATCCATTCGTATGATCCATTCTAATTCATTCGTACGATCTATTCTAATTCCTTCGTACGATCCATTCTAATTCATTCATACGATCCATTCTAATTCATTCATACAATGCATTCTAATTCTTTCACACGATACATTCTAATTCATTCGTACGATCCATTCTAAATCATTCATGCAATCCATTCTATTTCATTCGTACGATCAATTCTAATTCATTCATAGGATCCATTCTACTTCATTCATACGATCTATACTAACTCTTTCACACGATCCATTCTATTTTATTCGTACGATCCATTCTTACTTATTGGTACGATCCATTCTAATTCATTCGTACGATCCATTCTAATTCATTCGTCCGATCCATTCTAATTCATTCGCACGAATGTATCCATTCTAATTCATTCGTACGATCCATTCTAATTCATTCGTACGATCCATTCTAATTCATTCGTAAGATCCATTCTAATTCATTCGTACGATCCATTCTAATTCCTTCGTACGATCCATTCTAATTCCTTCGTACGATCCATTCTAATTCATTCGTACGATCCATTCTATTTCATTCGTACGATCCATTCTAATTCCTTCGTACGATCTATTCTAATTCATTCGTACGATCCATTCTAATTCATTCGCGCAATCTATTCTAATTCATTCATACGATCCATTCTAATTCATTCGTACGATCCATTCTAATTCATTCGTACGATCCATTCTAATTCATTCGCACGATCCATTCTAATTCATTCGCGCAATCTATTCTAATTCATTCGCACGATCCATTCTAATTCATTCGTACGATCCATTCTAATTCTTTCACATGATCCATTCCAATTCATTCGTACGATCCATTCTAATTCATTCGTACGATCTATTCTAAATCATTCGTACGATCCATTCTAATTCCTTCGTACGATCCATTCTAATTCATTCATACGATCCATTCTAATTCTTTCACACGATCCATTTTAATTCATTCGTACGATCCATTTTAATTCATTCGTGCAATCCATTCTATTTCATTCGTACGATCCATTCTTGCTCATTCGTACGATCCATTCTAATTCATTCACACGAATGTATCCATTCGTACGAATGAATTAGAATAGATTGTACGAATGAATTAGAATGGATCGTACGAATGAATTAGAATGGATCGTACGAAGGAATTAGAATGGATCGTACGAATGAATTAGAATGGACTATACGAATGAATTAGAATAGATCGTACGAATGAATTAGAATGGATCGTACGAAGGAATTAGAATGGATCGTACGAATGAATTAGAATGGATATATTCGTGCAAATGAATTAGAATGGATCGTATGAATGAATTAGAATGGATCGTATGAGTGAATTAGAATGGATCATACGAATGAATTAGAATGGATTGTATGAATGAATAAGAATGGATCGTACGAATGAATTAGAATGGATCTTGTGAATGAATTAGAATAGATCGGACGAATGAATTAGAGTGGATCGTACGAATGAATTCAAATGGATCGTACGAATGAATTAGAATGGATCGTACGAATAAATTAGAATGGATACATTCGTCCGGATGAATTAGAATGGATCATACGAATGAGTAAGAATGGATCGTACGAATGAAATAGAATAGATTGTACGAATGAATTAGAATGGATCGTGCGAATGAATTAGAATGGATCGTACGAATGAATTAGAATGGATCGTACGATTGAATTAGAATGGATCGTGCGAATGAATTCGAATGGATCGTATGAATGAATTAGAATGGATACCTTTGTGCAAATGAATTAGAATGGATCGTATGAATGAATTAGAATGGATCGTATGAGTGAATTAGAACGGATAGTACGAATGAAGTAGAATAGATCGTATGAATGAATTAGAATGGATACATTCGTGCGAATGAATTAGAATGGATCGTATGAATGAATTAGAATAGATTGTGCGAATGAATTAGAATGGATCGTACGAATGAATTAGAATGGATACATTCGTGCGAATAAATTAGAATGGATCGTACGAATGAATTAGAATGTATCGTACGAATGGATTAGAATGGATCCTACGAATGGATTAGAATGGATACCTTTGTGCATATGAATTAGAATGGATCGTACGAATGAATTAGAATGGATCGTAGAATGGATCGTAGAATGGATCGTACGAATGAATTAGAATGAATTAGAATGGATCGTACGAATGAATTAGAATAGATCATAGGAATGAATTAGAATGGATCGTGCAAATGAATTAGAATGGATACATTCGTGCGAATGAATTAGAATGGATCAGACGAATGAATTAGAATGGATCGTACGAATGAGTAAGAATGGATCGTACGAATGAAATAGAATAGATCGTACGAATGAATTAGAATGGATCGTACGAAGGAATTAGAATGGATCGTACGAATGAATTAGAATGGATATATTCGTGCAAATGAATTAGAATGGATCGTATGAATGTATTAGAATGGATCGTATGAGTGAATTAGAATGGATCGTACGAATGAATTAGAATGGATCGTATGAATGAATTAGAATGGATACATTCGTGTGAATGAATTAGAATGGATCGTATGAATGAATTAGAATAGATTTTGTGAATGAATTAGAACTGATCATAAGAATGAATTAGAATGGATACATTCGTGCGAATGAATTAGAACGAATTAGAATGGATAGGACGAATGAATTAGAATGGATCGTACGAATGAATTAGAATGGATCAAATGAATGAATTAGAATGGTTACATTCATGCGAATGAATTTGAATGGTTCGTGCTAATGAATTAGAATTGATCGTACGAATGAAATAGAATGGATTTTACGAATGATTTAGAATGGATCGTACGAATGAATTAGAATGGATCGTACGAATGATTTAGAATGGATACATTCGTGGGAATGAATTAGAATGGATCATACGAATGAGTAAGAATGGATCGTACGAATGAAATAGAATGGATTGTACGAATGAATTAGAATGGATTCGTACGAATGAATTAGAATGGATACATTCGTGCGATCCATTCTAATTCATTCATACGATCTATTCTAATTCATTCATACAATCCATTCTAATTCTTTCACACGATCCATTCTAATTCATTCGTACGATCCATTCTAATTCATTCACACAATCCATTCTATTTCATTCGTACGATCCATTCTTACTCATTGGTACGATCCATTCTAATTCATTCGCACGAATGTATCCATTCTAATTCATTCATACGAATCCATTCTAATTCATTCGTACGATCTATTCTAATTCATTCGTCCGATCTATTCTATTTCATTCGTACGATTCATTCTTACTCATTCGTATGATCGATTCTAATTCATTCGGACGAATGTATCCATTCTAATTTATTCGTACGATCCATTCTAATTCATTCGTACGATCCATTCTAATTCATTCGTACGATCCATTCTAATTCATTCGTCCGATCCATTCTAATTCATTCGCATGAATGTATCCATTCTAATTCATTCGTACGATCCATTCTAATTCATTCGTAAGATCCATTCTAATTTATTCGTACGATCCATTCTAATTCCTTCGTACGATCCATTATAATTCATTCGTACGATCCATTCTAATTCATTCGTACGATCCATTCTAATTCTTTCGTACGATCCATTCTAATTCATTCGTACGATCCATTCTAATTCATTCGCGCAATCTATTCTAATTCATTCGTACGATCCATTCTAATTCATTCGTACGATCCATTCTAATTCATTCGCGCAATCTATTCTAATTCATTCGCACGATCCATTCTAATTCATTCGTACGATCCATTCTAATTCTTTCACACGATCCATTCTAATTCATTGGTACGATCCATTCTAATTCATTCGTACGATCTATTCTAATTCATTCGTACGATCCATTCTAATTCATTCGTACGATCCATTCTAATTCCTTCGTACGATCCATTCTAATTCATTCATACAATCCATTCTAATTCTTTCACACGATCCGTTCTAATTCATTCGTACGATCCATTCTAATTCATTCTTGCAATCCATTCTATTTCATTCGTACGATCCATTCTTACTCATTCGTACGATCCATTCTAATTCATTCACACGAATGTATCCATTCGTACGAATGAATTAGAATAGATCGTACGAATGAATTAGAATGGATCATACGAATAAATTAGAATGGATCGTACGAATGAATTAGAATGGATCGTACGAATGAATTAGAATAGATCGTACGAATGAATTAGAATGGATCGTACGAAAGAATTAGAATGGATCGTACGAATGAATTAGAATGGATATATTCATGCAAATGAATTAGAATGGATCGTATGAATGTATTAGAATGGATCGTATGAGTGAATTAGAATGGATCGTACGAATGAATTAGAATGGATTGTATGAATGAATTAGAATGGATCGTACGAATGAATTAGAATGGATCGTGTGAATGAATTAGAATGGATCGGACGAATGAATTAGAATGGATCGTACGAATGAATTAGAATGGATCGTACGAATAAATTAGAATGAATACATTCGTGCGAATGAATTAGAATGGATCATACGAATGAGTAAGAATGGATCGTACGAATGAAATAGAATGGATTGTACGAATGAATTAGAATGGATTCGTACGAATGAATTAGAATGGATACATTCGTGCGATCCATTCTAATTCATTCATACGATCTATTCTAATTCATTCATACAATCCATTCTAATTCTTTCACACGATCCATTCTAATTCATTCGTACGATCCATTCTAATTCATTCACACAATCCATTCTATTTCATTCGTACGATCAATTCTTACTCATTGGTACGATCCATTCTAATTCATTCGCACGAATGTATTCATTCTAATTCATTCATTCGAATCCATTCTAATTCATTCGTACGAATCCATTCTAATTCATTCGAACGATATATTCAATTTCATTCGTACGATTCATTCTTACTCATTCGTATGATCCATTCTAATTCATTCGGACGAATGTATCCATTCTAATTTATTCGTACGATCCATTCTAATTCATTCGTACGATCCATTCTAATTCATTCGTCCGATCCATTCTAATTCATTCGCACGAATGTATCCATTCTAATTCATTCGTACGATCCATTCTAATTCATTTATACGATCCATTCTAATTCATTCATAAGATCCATTCTAATTCATTCATATGATCCATTCTAATTCCTTCGTACGATCCATTCTAATTCATTCGTACGATCCATTCTAATTCATTCGTACGATCCATTCTAATTCTTTCGTACGATCTATTCTAATTCATTCATACGACCCATTCCAATTCATTCGCGCAATCTATTCTAATTCATTCGTACGATCCATTCTAATTCATTCGTACGATCCATTCTAATTCATTCGCGTAATCTATTCTAATTCATTCGCACGATCCATTCTAATTCATTCGTATGATCCATTCTAATTCTTTCACACGATCCATTCTAATTCATTGGTACGATCCATTCTAATTCATTCGTACGATCTATTCTAATTCATTCGTACGATCCATTCTAATTCATTCGTACGATCCATTCTAATTCCTTCGTACGATCCATTCTAATTCATTCATACAATCCATTCTAATTCTTTCACACGATCCGTTCTAATTCATTCGTACGATCCATTCTAATTCATTCTTGCAATCCATTCTATTTCATTCGTACGATCCATTCTTACTCATTCGTACGATCCATTCTAATTCATTCACACGAATGTATCCATTCGTACGAATGAATTAGAATAGATTGTACGAATGAATTAGAATGGATCGTACGAATGAATTAGAATGGATCGTACGAAGGAATTATAATGGATCGTACGAATGAATTAGAATGGATCGTACGAATGAATTAGAATAGATCGTACGAATGAATTAGAATGGATCGTACGAAAGAATTAGAATGGATCGTACGAATGAATTAGAATGGATATATTCGTGCAAATGAATTAGAATGGATCGTATGAATGTATTAGAATGGATCTTATGAGTGAATTAGAATGGATCGTACGAATGAATTAGAATGGATTGTATGAATGAATTAGAATGGATCGTACGAATGAATTAGAATGGATCGTGTGAATGAATTAGAATGGATCGGACGAATGAATTAGAATGGATCGTACGAATGAATTAGAATTGATCGTACGAATGAATTAGAATGGATCGTACGAATAAATTAGAATGGATACATTCGTCCGAATGAATTAGAATGGATCATACGAATGAGTAAGAATGGTTCGTACGAATGAAATAGAATAGATTGTACGAATGAATTAGAATGGATCATGCGAATGAATTAGAATGGATCATACGAATGAATTAGAATGGATCGTACGAATGAATTAGAATGGATCGTGCGAATGAATTCGAATGGATCGTACGAATGAATTAGAATGGATACCTTTGTGCAAATAAATTTGAATGGATCGTATGAATGAATTAGAATGGATCGTATGAGTGAATTAGAACGGATAGTACGAATGAAGTAGAATGGATCGTATGAATGAATTAGAATGGATACATTCGTGCGAATGAATTAGAATGGATCGTATAAATGAATTAGAATAGATTGTGCGAATGAATTAGAATGGATCGTACGAATGAATTAGAATGGATACATTCGTGCGAATAAATTAGAATGGATCGTACGAATGAATTAGAATGTATCGTAAGAATGGATTAGAATGGATCCTACGAATGGATTAGAATGGATACCTTTGTGCATATGAATTAGAATGGATCGTATGAATGAATTAGAATTGATCGTAGAATGGATCGAACGAATGAATTAGAATGAATTAGAATGGATCGTACGAATGAATTAGAATAGATCATAGGAATGAATTAGAATAGATCGTGCAAATGAAATAGAATGGATACATTCGTGCGAATGAATTAGAATGGATCGGACGAATGAATTAGAATGGATCGTACGAATGAGTAAGAATGGATCGTACGAATGAAATAGAATAGATCGTACGAATGAATTAGAATGGATCGTACAAAGGAATTAGAATGGATCGTACGAATGAATTAGAATGGATATATTCGTGCAAATGAATTAGAATGGATCGTATGAATGTATTAGAATGGATTGTATGAGTGAATTAGAATGGATCGTACGAATGAATTAGAATGGATCGTATGAATGTATTAGAATGGATCGTATGAGTGAATTAGAATGGATCGTACGAATAAATTAGAATGGATCATAAGAATGAATTAGAATGGATACATTCGTGTGAATGAATTAGAATGGATCGTATGAATGAATTAGAATAGATTTTGTGAATGAATTAGAACTGATCGTACAAATGAATTAGAATGGATACATTCGTGCGAATGAATTAGAATGAATTAGAATGGATCGGACGAATGAATTAGAATGGATCGTACGAATGAATTAGAATGGATCAAATGAATGAATTAGAATGGTTACATTCATGCGAATGAATTAGAATAGATCGTACGAATGGATTAGAATGGATCGTACGAATGGATTAGAATGGATACATTCGTGCGAATGAATTAGAATGGATCATACGAATGAGTAAGAATGGATCGTACGAATGAAATAGAATGGATTGTACGAATGAGTTAGAATGGATCGTGCGAATGAATTTGAATGGATCATACTAATGAATTAGAATGGATCGTGCTAATGAATTAGAATTGATTGTACGAATGAAATAGAATGGATTGTACGAATGATTTAGAATGGATCGTACGAATGAATTAGAATGGATCATATGAATGATTTAGAATGGATACATTCGTGCGAATGAATTAGAATGGATCATACGAATGAGTAAGAATGGATCGTACGAATGAAATAGAATGGATTGTACGAATGAATTAGAATGGATACATTCGTGCGATCCATGAATTAGAATGGATACATTCGTGCGATCCATTCTAATTCATTCATACGATCTATTCTAATTCATTCATACAATCCATTCTAATTCTTTCACACGATCCATTCTAATTCATTCGTACGATCCATTCTAATTCATTCGCACAATCCATTCTATTTCATTCGTACGATCCATTCTTACTCATTGGTACGATCCATTCTAATTCATTCGCACGAATGTATCCATTCTAATTCATTCGTACGAATCCATTCTAATTCATTCGTACAATCTATTCTATTTTATTCGTACGATCCATTCTTACTCATTCGTATGATCCATTCTAATTCATTCGGACGAATGTATCCATTCAAATTTATTCGTACGATCCATTCTAATTCATTCGTACGATCCATTCTAATTCATTCGTACGATCCATTCTAATTCATTCGTCCGATCCATTCTGAGTCATTCGCACGAATGTATCCATTCTAATTCATTCGTACGATCCATTCTAATTCATTCGTAAGATCCATTCTAATTCATTCGTACGATCCATTCTAATTCATTCGTACGATCCATTCTAATTCATTCGTACGATCCATTCTAATTCATTCATACGATCCATTCTAATTCATTCGTACAATCCATTCTAATTCCTTCGTACGATCCATTCTAATTCATTCGTACAATCCATTCTAATTCATTCGCGCAATCTATTCTAATTCATTCGTACGATCCATTCTAATTAATTCGTACGATCCATTCTAATTCATTCGCACGATCCATTCTAATTCATTCGCGCAATCTATTCTAATTCATTCGCACGATCCATTCTAATTCATTCGTACGATCCATTCTAATTCTTTCACACGATCCATTCTAATTCATTCGTACAATCCATTCTAATTCATTCGTACGATCTATTCTAATTCATTCGTACGATCCATTCTAATTCATTCGTACGATCCAATCTAATTCCTTCGTACGATCCATTCTAATTCATTCATACAATCCATTCTAATTCTTTCACACGATCCATTCTAATTCATTCGTACGATCCATTCTAATTCATTCGTGCAATCCATTCTATTTCATTCGTATGATCTATTCTTACTCATTTGTTCGATCCATTCTAATTCATTCACACGATTGTATCCATTCGTACGAATGAATTAGAATAGATTGTACGAATGAATTAGAATCGATCGTACGAAGGAATTAGAATAGATTATACGAATGAATTAGAATGGATCGTACGAATGAATTAGAATAGAACGTACGAATGAATTAGAATGGATCGTACGAAGGAATTAGAATGGATCGTACGAATGAATTAGAATGGATATATTCGTGCAAATGAATTAGAATGGATCGTATGAATGTATTAGAATGGATTGTATGAGTGAATTAGAATGGATCGTACGAATGAATTAGAATGGATTGTATGAATGAATTAGAATGGATCGTACGAATGAATTAGAATGGATCGTGTGAATGAATTAGAATGGATCGGACGAATGAATTAGAATGGATCGTACGAATGAATTAGAATGGATCGTATGAATGAATTAGAATGGATCATACGAATAAATTAGAATGAATACATTCGTCCGAATGAATTAGAATGGATCATACGAATGAGTAAGAATGGATCGTACGAATGAAATAGAATAGATTGTACGAATGAATTAGAATGGATCGTGCGAATGAATTAGAATGGATCGTACGAATGAATTAGAATGGATCGTACGAATGAATTAGAATGGATCGTGCGAATGAATTCGAATGGATCATACGAATGAATTAGAATGGATACCTTTGTGCAAATGAATTAGAATGGATCGTATCAATGAATTAGAATGGATCGTATGAGTGAATTAGAACGGATAGTATGAATGAAGTAGAATGAATCGTATGAATGACTTAGAATGGATACATTCGTGCGAATGAATTAGAATGGATCGTATGAATGAATTAGAATAGATTGTGCGAATGAATTAGAATGGATCATTCGAATGAATTAGAATGTATCGTACGAATGGATTAGAATGGATCCTACGAATGAATTAGAATGGATACCTTTGTGCATATGAATTAGAATGGATCGTATGAATGAATTAGAATGGATCGTAGAATGGATCGTATAAATGAATTAGAATGAATTAGAATGGATCGTACGAATGAATTAGAATAGATCATAAAAATGAATTAGAATGGATCGTGCAAATGAATTAGAATGGATACATTCGTGCGAATGAATTAGAATGGATCGGACGAATTAATTAGAATGGATCGTACGAATGAGTAAGAATGGGGGATCGTACGAATGAAATAGAATAGATCGTACGAATGAATTAGAATGGATCGTACGAAGGAATTAGAATGGATCGTACGAATGAATTAGAATGGATATATTCGTGCAAATGAATTAGAATGGATCGTATGAATGTATTAGAATGGATCGTATGAGTGAATTAGAATGGATCGTACGAATGAATTAGAATGGATCGTATGAATGAATTAGAATGGATACATTCGTGTGAATGAATTAGAATGGATCGTATGAATGAATTAGAATAGATTTTGTGAATGAATTAGAACTGATTGTACGAATGAATTAGAATGGATAAATTCGTGCGAATGAATTAGAATGAATTAGAATGGATCGGACGAATGAATTAGAATGGATCGTACGAATGAGTTAGAATGGATCAAATGAATGAATTAGAATAGTTACATTCATGCGAATGAATTAGAATGGATCGTACGAATGGATTAGAATGGATCGTACGAATGGATTAGAATGGATACATTCGTGCGAATGAATTAGAATGGATCCTACGAATAAGGAAGAATGGATCGTACGAATGAATTAGAATGGATTGTACGAATGAATTAGAATGGATCGTGCGAATGAATTTGAATGGATCGTACGAATGAATTAGAATGGATAGTGCTAATGAATTAGAATTGATCGTACGAATGAAATAGAATGGATTGTACGAATGATTTAGAATGGATCGTACGAATGAATTAGAATGGATTGTACGAATGATTTAGAATGGATACATTCCTGCGAATGAATTAGAATGGATCATACGAATGAGTAAGAACGGATCATAAGAATAAAATAGAATGGATTGTACGAATGAATTAGAATGGATTCATACGAATGAATTAGAATGGATATATTCGTGCGATCCATTCTAATTCATTCATACGATCTATTCTAATTCATTCATACAATCCATTCTAATTCTTTCACACGATCCATTCTAATTCATTCGTACGATCCATTCTAATTCATTCGCACAATCCATTCTATTTCATTCGTACGATCCATTCTTACTCATTGGTACGATCCATTCTAATTCATTCGCACGAATGTATCCATTCTAATTCATTCATACGAATCCATTCTAATTCATTCGTACAATCTATTCTATTTCATTCGTACGATACATTCTTACTCATTCGTATGATCCATTCTAATTCATTCGGACGAATGTATCCATTCTAATTTATTTGTACGATCCATTCTAATTCATTTGTATGATCCATTGTAATTCATTCGTCCGATCCATTCTAATTCATTTGTCCGATCCATTCTAATTCATTCGTACGATCCATTCTAATTCATTCATACAATCCATTCTAATTCATTCGTACGATCCATTATAATTCACTCATACGATCCATTCTAATACATTCATACGATCCATTCTAATTCATTTGCACGAATATATCCATTCTAATTAATTCGTACGATCCATTCTAATTCCTTCATACGATCCATTCTAATTTATTCGTACGATCTATTCTAATTCATTCGTACGATCCATTCTAATTCATTCGTACGATCCATTCTAATTCCTTCGTACGATCCATTCTAATTCATTCGTCCGATCCATTCTAATTCATTCGTACGATCCATTCTAATTCATTCGTAAGATCCATTCTAATTCATTCGTACGATCCATTCTAATTCATTCGTACGATCCATTCTAATTCCTTCGTACGATCCATTCTAATTCATTCGTACGATCCATTCTAATTCATTCGTACGATCCATTCTAATTCCTTCGTACGATCCATTCTAATTCATTCGTACGATCCGTTCTAATTCATTCGCGCAATCTATTCTAATTCATTCGTACGATCCATTCTAATTCATTCGTACGATCCATTCTAATTCATTCGCACGATCCATTCTAATTCATTCGCGCAATCTATTCTAATTCATTCGCACGATCCATTCTAATTCATTCGTATGATCCATTCTAATTCTTTCACACGATCCATTCTAATTCATTCGTACGATCCATTCAATTTATTCGTACGATCTATTCTAATTCATTCGTACGATCCATTCTAATTCATTCGTACGATCCATTCTAATTCCTTCGTACGATCCATTCTAATTCATTCATACAATCCATTCTAATTCTTTCACACGATCCATTCTAATTCATTCGTACGATCCATTCTAATTCATTTGTGCAATCCATTCTATTTCATTCGTACGATCCATTCTTACTCATTTGTACGATCCATTCTAATTCATTCACACGAATGTATCCATTCGTACGAATGAATTAGAATAGATTGTACAAATGAATTAGAATGGATCGTACGAATGAATTAGAATGGATCGTACGAAGGAATTAGAATGGATCGTACGAATGAATTAGAATGGATCGTACGAATGAATTAGAATAGATCGTACGAATAAATTAGAATGGATCGTATGAAGGAATTAGAATGGATCGTACGAATTAATTAGAATGGATATATTCGTGCAAATGAATTAGAATGGATCGTATGAATGTATTAGAATGGATCGTATGAGTTAATTATAATGGATCGTACGAATGAATTAGAATGGATTGTATGAATGAATTAGAATGGATCGTACGAATGAATTAGAATCGATCGTGTGAATGAATTAGAATGGATCGTACGAATGAATTAGAATGGATCGTACGAATGAATTAGAATGGATCGTACGAATAAATTAGAATGGATACATTCGTCCGAATGAATTAGAATGGATCATACGAATGAGTAAGAATGGATCGTACTAATGAAATAGAATAGATTGTACGAATGAATTAGAATGGCTCGTGCGAATGAATTATAATGGATCGTACAAATGAATTAGAATGGATCGTACGAATGAATTAGAATGGATCGTGCGAATGAATTCGAATTGATCGTACGAATGAATTAGAATGGATACCTTTGTGCAAATTAATTAGAATGGATCGTATGAATGAATTAGAATGGATCGTATGAGTGAATTAGAACGGATAGTACGAATGAAGTAGAATGGATCGTATGAATGAATTAGAATGGATACATTCGTGCGAATGAATTAGAATGGATCATATGAATGAATTAGAATAGATTGTGCGAATGAATTAGAATAGATCGTACGAATGAATTAGAATTGATACATTCGTGCGAATAAATTAGAATGGATCGTACGAATGAATTAGAATGTATCGTACGAATGGATTAGAATGGATCCTACGAATTGATTAGAATGGATACCTTTGTGCATATGAATTAGAATGGATCGTATGAATGAATTAGAATGGATCGTAGAATGGATCGTACGAATGAATTAGAATGAATTAGAATGGATCGTACGAATGAATTAGAATAGATCATAGGAATGAATTAGAATGGATCGTGCAAATGAATTAGAATGGATACATTCGTGCGAATGAATTAGAATGGATCGGACGAATGAATTAGAATGGATCGTACGAATGAGTAAATGGATCGTAAGAATGAAATAGAATAGATCGTACGAATGAATTAGAATGGATCGTACGAATGAATTAGAATGAATATATTCGTGCAAATGAATTAGAATGGATCGTATGAATGTATTAGAATGGATCGTATGAGTGAATTAAAATGGATCGTACGAATGAATTAGAATGGATCGTATGAATGAATTAGAATGGATACATTCATGTGAATGAATTAAAATGGATCGTATGAATGAATTAGAATAGATTTTGTGAATGAATTAGAACTGATCGTACGAATGAATTAGAGTAGATACATTCGTGCGAATGAATTAGAATGAATTAGAATGGATCGGACGAATGAATTAGAATGGATCGTACGAATCACTTAGAATGGATCAAATGAATGAATTAGAATGGTTACATTCATGCGAATGAATTAGACTGGATCGTACGAATGGATTAGAATGGATCGATTGAATGGATTAGAATGGATACATTCGTGCGAATGAATTAGAATGGATCATACGAATAACTAGGAATGGATCGTACGAATGAAATAGAATGGATTGTACGAATGAATTAGAATGGATCGTGCGAATGAATTTGAATGGATCGCACGAATGAATTAGAATGGATCGTGCTAATGAATTAGAATTGATCGTACGAATGAAATAGAATGGATTGTACGAATGAATTAGAATGGATTCGTACGAATGAATTAGAATGGATACATTCGTGCGATCTATTCTAATTCATTCGTACGATCTATTCTAATTCATTCATACAATCCATTCTAATTCTTTCACACGATCCATTCTAATTCATTCGTACTATCCATTCTAATTCATTCGCACAATCCATTCTATTTCATTCGTACGATCCATTCTTACTCATTGGTACGATCCATTCTAATTCATTCGCACGAATGTATCCATTCTAATTCATTCGTACGAATCCATTCTAATTCATTCGTACAATCTATTCTATTTTATTCGTACGATCCATTCTTACTCATTCGTATGATCCATTCTAATTCATTCGGACGAATGTATCCATTCTAATTTATTCGTACGATCCATTCTAATTCATTCGTACGATCCATTCTAATTCATTCGCACGAATGTATCCATTCTAATTCATTCGTACGATCCATTCTAATTCATTCGTACGATCCATTCTAATTCATTCGTAAGATCCATTCTAATTCATTCGTACGATCCATTCTAATTCCTTCGTACGATCCATTCTAATTCATTCGTACGATCCATTCTAATTCATTCGTACGATCCATTCTAATTCCTTCGTACGATCCATTCTAATTCATTTGTACGATCCATTCTAATTCATTCGCGCAATCTATTCTAATTCATTCGTACGATCCATTCTAATTCATTTGTACGATCCATTCTAATTCATTCGCGCAATCTATTCTAATTCATTCGTACGATCCATTCTAATTCATTCGTATGATCCATTCTAATTCATTCGCACGATCCATTCTAATTCATTCGCGCAATCTATTCTAATTCATTCGCACGATCCATTCTAATTCATTCGTACGATCCATTCTAATTCTTTCACACGATCCATTCTTATTCATTCGTACGATCCATTCTAATTCATTCGTACGATCTATTCTAATTCATTCGTACGATCCATTCTAATTCATTCGTACGATCCATTCTAATTCCTTCGTACGACCCATTCTAATTCATTCATACAATCCATTCTAATTGTTTCACACAATCCATTCTAATTCATTCGTACGATCCATTCTAATTCATTCGTGCAATCCATTCTATTTCATTCGTACGATCCATTCTTACTCATTCGTACGATCCATTCTAATTCATTCACACGAATGTATCCATTCGTACGAATGAATTAGAATAGATTGTACGAATGAATTAGAATGGATCGTACGAAATAATTAGAATGGATCGTACGAAGAAATTAGAATGGATCATACGAATGAATTAGAATGGATCGTACGAATGAATTAGAATAGATCGTACGAATGAATTAGAATGGATCGTACGAAGGAATTAGAATGGATCGTACGAATAAATTAGAATGGATATATTCGTGCAAATGAATTAGAATGGATCGTATTAATGTATTAGAATGGATCGTATGAGTGAATTAGAATGGATCGTACGAATGAATTAGAATGGATTGTATGAATGAATTAGAATGGATCGTACGAATGAATTAGAATGGATCGTGTGAATGAATTAGAATGGATCGGACGAATGAATTAGAATGGATCATATGAATGAATTAGAATGGATCGTACGAATGAATTAGAATGGATCGTACGAATAAATTAGAATGGATACATTCGTCCGAATGAATTAGAATGGATCATACGAATGAGTAAGAATGGGTCGTACGAATGAAATAGAATAGATTGTACGAATGAATTGGAATGGATCGTGCGAATGAATTAGAATGGATCGTACGAACGAATTAGAATGGATCATACGAATGAATTAGAATGGATCGTGCGAATGAATTCGAATGGATCGTACGAATGAATTAGAATGGATACCTTTGTGCTAATGAATTAGAATGGATCGTATAAATGAATTAGAATGGATCGTATGAGTAAATTAGAACGGATAGTACGAATGAAGTAGAATGGATCGTATGAATGAATTAGAATGGATACATTCGTGCGAATGAATTAGAATGGATCGTATGAATGAATTAGAATAGATCGTGCGAATGAATTAGAATGGATCGTACGAATGAATTAGAATGGATACATTCGTGCGAATAAATTAGAATGGATCGTACGAATGAATTAGAATGTATCGTACGAATGGATTAGAATGGATCCTACGAATGGATTAGAATGGATACCTTTGTGCATATGAATTACAATGGATCGTATGAATGAATTAGAATGGATCGTAGAATGGATCGTACGAATGAATTAGAATGAATTAGAATGGATCATACGAATGAATTAGAATAGATCATAGGAATGAATTAGAATGGATCGTGCAAATGAATTAGAATGGATACATTCGTGCGAATGAATTAGAATGGATCGGACGAATGAATTAGAATGAATCGTACGAATGAGTAAGAATGGATCGTACGAATGAAATAGAATAGATCGTACGAATGAATTAGAATGGATCATACGAAGGAATTAGAATGGATCGTACGAATGAATTAGAATGGATATATTCGTGCAAATGAATTAGAATGGATCGTATAAATGTATTAGAATAGATCGTATGAGTGAATTAGAATGGATCGTACGAATGAATTAGAATGGATCGTATGAATGAATTAGAATGGATACATTCGTGTGAATGAATTAGAATGGATCGTATGGACGAATTAGAATAGATTTTGTGAATGAATTAGAACTGATCGTACGAATGAATTAGAATGGATACATTCGTGCGAATGAATTAGAATGGATCGGACGAATGAATTAGAATGGATCGTACGAATGAGTTAGAATGGATCAAATGAATGAATTAGAATGGTTACATTCATGCGAATGAATTAGAATGGATCGTACGGATGGATTAGAATGGATCGTACGAATGGATTAGAATGGATACATTCGTGCGAATGAATTAGAATGGATCATACGAATGAGTAAGAATGGATCGTACGAATGAAATAGAATGGATTGTACGAATGAATTAGAATGGATCGTGCGAATGAATTTGAATGGATCGTACGAATGAATTAGAATGGATCGTGCTAATGAATTAGAATTGATCGTACGAATGAAATAGAATGTATTGTACGAATGATTTTGAATGAATCGTACGAATGAATTAGAATGGATCGTACGAATGATTTAGAATGGATACATTCGTCCGAATGAATTAGAATGGATCATACGAATGAGTAAGAATGGATCGTACGAATGAAATAGAATGGATTGTACGAATGAATTAGAATGGATTCGTACGAATGAATTAGAATGGATACATTCGTGCGATCCATTCTAATTCATTCATATGATCTATTCTAATTCATTCATACAATCCATTCTAATTCTTTTACACAATCCATTCTAATTCATTCGTATGATCCATTCTAATTCATTCGCACAATCCATTCTATTTCATTTGTACGATCCATTCTTACTAATTGGTACGATCCATTCTAATTCATTCGCATGAATGTATCCATTCTAATTCATTCGTACGAATCCATTCTAATTCATTCGTACAATCTATTCTATTTCAATCGTACGATCCATTCTTACTCATTCGTATGATCCATTCTAATTCATTCGGACAAATATATCCATTCTAATTTATTCGTACGATCCATTCTAATTCATTCGTACGATCCATTCTAATTCATTCGTACGATCCATTCTAATTCATTCGTCCGATCCATTCTAATTTATTCGCACGAATGTATCCATTATAATTCATTCGTACAATCCATTCTAATTCATTCGTACGATCCATTCTAATTCATTTGTAAGATCCATTCTAATTCATTAGTACGATCCATTCTAATTCCTTCGTACGATCCATTCTAATTCATTCATACGATCCATTCTAATTCATTCGTACGATCCATTCTAATTCATTCGTACGATCCATTCTAATTCATTCGCGCAATCTATTCTAATTCATTCGTACGATCCATTCTAATTCATTCGTACGATCCATTCTAATTCATTCGCACGATCCATTCTAATTCATTCGCGCAATCTATTCTAATTCATTCGCACGATCTATTCTAATTCATTCGCGCAATCTATTCTAATTCATTCGCACGATCCATTCTAATTCATTCGTACGATCCATTCTAATTCTTTCACACGATCCATTCTAATTCATTCGTACGATCCATTCTAATTCATTCGTACGATCTATTCTAATTCATTCGTACGATCCATTCCAATTCATTCGTACGATCCATTCTAATTCCTTCGTACGATCCATTCTAATTCATTCATACAATCCATTCTAATTCTTTCACACGATCCATTCTAATTCATTCGTATGATCCATTCTAATTCATTCGTGCAATCCATTCTATTTCATTCGTACGATCCATTCTTACTCATTCGTACGATCCATTCTAATTCATTCACACGAATGTATCCATTCGTACGAATGAATTAGAATAGATTATACGAATGAATTAGAATGGATCGTACGAATGAATTAGAATGGATCGTACGAAGGAATTAGAATGGATCGTACGAATGAATTAGAATGGATCGTACGAATGAATTAGAATAGATCGTACGAATGAATTAGAATGGATCGTACGAAGGAATTAGAATGGATCGTACGAATGAATTAGAATGGATATTTTCGTGCAAATGAATTAGAATGGATCGTATGAATGTATTAGAATGGATCGTATAAGTGAATTAGAATGGATCGTACGAATGAATTAGAATGGATTGTATGAATGAATTAGAATGGATCGTACGAATGAATTAGAATGGATCGTGTGAATGAATTAGAATGGATCGTACGAATGAATTAGAATGGATCGTACGAATCAATTAGAATGGATCGTACGAATACATTAGAATGGATACATTCTTCCGAATGAATTAGAATGGATCATACGAATGAGTAAGAATGGATCGTACGAATGAAATAGAATAGATTGTACGAATGAATTAGAATGGATCGTGCGAATGAATTAGAATGGATCGTACGAATGAATTAGAATGGATCGTACGAATGAATTAGAATGGATCGTGCGAATGAATTCGAATGGATCGTACGAATGAATTAGAATGGATACCTTTGTGCAAATGAATTAGAATGGATCGTATGAATGAATTAGAATGGATCGTATGAGTTAATTAGAACGGATAGTACGAATGAAGTAGAATGGATCGTATGAATGAATTAGAATGGATACATTCGTGCGAATGAATTAGAATGGATCGTATGAATGAATTAGAATAGATTGTGCGAATGAATTAGAATGGATCGTACGAATGAATTAGAATGGATACATTCGTGCGAATAAATTAGAATGGATCGTACGAATGAATTAGAATGTATCGTACGAATGGATTAGAATGGATCCTACGAATGGATTAGAATGGATACCTTTGTGCATATGAATTAGAATGGATCGTATGAATGAATTAGAATGGATCGTAGAATGGATCGTACGAATGAATTAGAATGAATTAGAATGGATCGTACGAATGAATTAGAATAGATCATAGGAATGAATTAGAATGGATCGTGCAAATGAATTAGAATGGATACATTTGTGCGAATGAATTATAATGGATCGGACGAATGAATTAGAATGGATCGTACGAATGAGTAAGAATGGATCGTACGAATGAAATAGAATAGATCGTACGAATGAATTAGAATGGATCGTATGAAGGAATTAGAATGGATCGTACGAATGAATTAGAATGGATATATTCGTGCAAATGAATTAGAATGAATCGTATGAATGTATTAGAATGGATCGTATGAGTGAATTAGAATGGATCGTACGAAAGAATTAGAATGGATCGTATGAATGAATTAGAATGGATACATTCGTGTGAATGAATTAGAATGGATCGTATGAATGAATTAGAATAGATTTTGTGAATGAATTAGAACTAATCGTATGAATGAATTAGAATGGAGACATTCGTGCGAATGAATTAGAATGAATTAGAATGGATCGGACGAATGAATTAGAATGGATCGTACGAATGAATTAGAATGGATCAAATGAATGAATTAGAATGGTTACATTCATGCGAATGAATTAGAATGGATTGTACGAATGGATTAGAATGGATCGTACGAATGGATTAGAATGGATACATTCGTGCGAATGAATTAGAATGGATCATACGAATGAGTAAGAATGGATCGTACGAATGAAATAGAATGGATTGTACGAATGAATTAGAATGGATCGTGCAAATGAATTTGAATGGATCGTACGAATGAATTAGATTGGATCATGCTAATGAATTAGAATTGATCGTACGAATGAAATAGAATGGATTGTACGAATAATTTAGAATGGATCGTACGAATGAATTAGAATGGATCGTACGAATGATTTAGAATGGATACATTCGTGCGAATAAATTAGAATGGATCATACGAATGAGTAAGAATGGATCGTACGAATGAAATAGAATGGATTGTACGAATGAATTAGAATTGATTCGTATGAATGAATTAGAATGGATACATTCGTGCGATCCATTCTAATTCATTCATACGATCTATTCTAATTCATTCATACAATCCATTCTAATTCTTTCACACGATCCATTCTAATTCATTCGTACGATCCATTCTAATTCATTCGCACAATCCATTCTATTTCATTCGTACGATCCATTCTTACTCATTGGTATGATCCATTCTAATCCATTCGCACGAATGTATCCATTCTAATTCATTCGTACGACTCCATTCTAATTCATTCGTACAATCTATTCTATTTCATTCGTACGATCCATTCTTACTCATTCGTATGATCCATTCTAATTCATTCGGACGATCCATTCTAATTCATTCGTACGATCCATTCTAATTCATTCGTACGATCCATTCTAATTCATTCGTCCGATCCATTCTAATTCATTCGCACGAATGTATCCATTCTAATTCATTCGTACGATCCATTCTAATTCATTCGTACGATCCATTCTAATTCATTCGTAAGATCCATTCTAATTCATTCGTACGATCCATTCTAATTCATTCGTACGATCCATTATAATTCCTTCGTACGATCCATTCTAATTCATTCGTACGATCCATTCTAATTCCTTCGTACGATCCATTCTAATTCATTCGTACGATCCATTCTAATTCATTCGCGCAATCTATTCTAATTCATTCGTACGATCCATTCTAATTCATTCGTACGATCCATTCTAATTCATTTGCACGATCCATTCTAATTCATTCGCGCAATCTATTCTAATTCATTCGCACGATCCATTCTAATTCATTCGTACGATCCATTCTAATTCTTTCACACGATCCATTCTAATTCATTCGTACGATCCATTCTAATTCATTCGTACGTTCTATTCTAATTCATTCGTACGATCCATTCTAATTCATTCGTACGATCTATTCTAATTCCTTCGTACGATCCATTCTAATTCGTTCATACAATCCATTCTAATTCTTTCACACGATCCATTCTAATTCATTCGTACGATCCATTTTAATTCATTCGTGCAATCCATTCTATTTCATTCGTACGATCCATTCTTACTCATTCGTACGATCCATTCTAATTCATTCACACGAATGTATCCATTCGTACGAATGAATTAGAATAGATTGTACGAATGAATTAGAATGGATCGTACGAATGAATTAGAATGGATCGTACGAAGGAATTAGAATGGATCGTACAAATGAATTAGAATGGATCGTACGAATGAATTAGAATAGATCGTACGAATGAATTAGAATGGATCGTACGAAGGAATTAGAATGGATTCTACGAATGAATTAGAATGGATATATTCGTGCAAATGAATTAGAATGGATCGTATGAATGTATTAGAATGGATCGTATGAGTGAATTAGAATGGATCGTACGAATGAATTAGAATGGATTGTATGGATGAATTAGAATGGATCGTACGAATGAATTAGAATGAATCGTGTGAATGAATCAGAATGGATCGGACAAATGAATTAGAATGGATCGTACGAATGAATTTGAATGGATCGTACGAATGAATTAGAATGGATCGTACGAATAAATTAGAATGGATACATTCGTCCGAATGAATTAGAATGGATCATACGAATGAGTAAGAATGGATCGTACGAATGAAATAGAATAGATTGTACGAATGAATTAGAATGGATCGTGCGAATGAATTAGAATGGATCGTACGAATGAATTAGAATGGATAGTACGAATGAATTAGAATGGATCGTGCGAATGAATTTGAATGGATTGTACGAATGAATTAGAATGGATACCTTTGTGCAAATGAATTAGAATGGATCGTATGAATAAATTAGAATGGATCGTATGAGTGAATTAGAACGGATAGTACGAATGAAGTAGAATGGATTGTATGAATGAATTAGAATGGATACATTCGTGCGAATGAATTAGAATGGATCGTATGAATGAATTAGAATAGATTGTGCGAATGAATTAGAATGGATCGTACGAAGGAATTAGAATGGAACCTACGAATGAATTAGAATGGATATATTCGTGCAAATGAATTAGAATGGATCGTATGAATGTATTAGAATGGATCGTATGAGTGAATTAGAATGGATCGTACGAATGAATTAGAATGGATTGTATGAATGAATTAGAATGGATCGTACGAATGAATTAGAATGAATCGTCTGAATGAATCAGAATGGATCGGACGAATGAATTAGAATGGATCGTACGAATGAATTTGAATGGATCGTACGAATGAATTAGAATGGATCGTACGAATAAATTAGAATGGAAACATTCGTCCGAATGAATTAGAATGGATCATACGAATGAGTAAGAATGGATCGTACGAATGAAATAGAATAGATTGTACGAATGAATTAGAATGGATCGTGCGAATGAATTAGAATGGATCGTACGAATGAATTAGAATGGATAGTACGAATGAATTAGAATGGATCGTGCGAATGAATTCGAATGGATCGTACGAATGAATTAGAATGGATACCTTTGTGCAAATGAATTAGAATGGATCGTATGAATGAATTAGAATGGATCGTATGAGTGAATTAGAACGGATAGTACGAATGAAGTAGAATGGATTGTATGATTGAATTAGAATGGATACATTCGTGCGAATAAATTAGAATGGATTGTACGAATGAATTAGAATGTATCGTACGAATGGATTAGAATGGATCCTACGAATGGATTAGAATGGATACCTTTGTGCATATGAATTAGAATGGATCGTATGAATGAATTAGAATGGATCGTAGAATGGATCGTACGAATGAATTAGAATGAATTAGAATGGATCGTACGAATGAATTAGAATAGATCATAGGAATGAATTAGAATGGATCGTGCAAATGAATTAGAATGGATTCATTCGTGCGAATGAATTAGAATGGATCAGACGAATGAATTAGAATGGATCGTACGAATGAGTAAGAATGGATCGTACGAATGAAATAGAATAGATCGTACGAATGAATTAGAATGGATCATACGAAGGAATTAGAATGGATCGTACGAATGAATTAGAATGGATATATTCGTGCAAATGAATTAGAATGGATCGTATGAATGTATTAGAATGGATCGTATGAGTGAATTAGAATGGATCGTACGAATGAATTAGAATGGATCAAATGAATGAATTAGAATGGATACATTTGTGTGAATGAATTAGAATGGATCGTATGAATGAATTAGAATAGATTTTGTGAATGAATTAGAACTGATCGTACGAATGAATTAGAATGGATACATTCGTGCGAATGAATTAGAATGAATTAGAATGGATCGGATGAATGAATTAGAATGGATCGTACGAATGAATTAGAATGGATCAAATGAATGAATTAGAATGGTTACATTCATGGGAATGGATTAGAATGGATCGTACGAATGGATTAGAATGGATCGTACGAATGGATTAGAATGAATTAGAATGGATACGACGAATGAGTAAGAATGGATCGTACGAATGAAATAGAATGGATTCTACGAATGAATTAGAATGAATCGTGCGAATGAATTTGAATGGATCGTACGAATGAATTAGAATGGATCATGCTAATGAATTAGAATTGATCGTACGAATGAAATAGAATGGATTGTACGAATGATTTAGAATGGATCGTACGAATGAATTAGAATGGATCGTACGAATGATTTAGAATGGATACATTCGTGCAAATGAATTAGAATAGATCATACGAATGAGTAAGAATGGATCGTACGAATGAAATAGAATGGATTGTACGAATGAATTAGAATGGATTCGTACGAATGAATTAGAATGGATATATTCATGCGATCCATTCTAATTCATTCATACGATCTATTCTAATTCATTCATACAATCCATTCTAATTCTTTCACACGATCCATTCTAATTCATTCGTACGATCCATTCTAATTCATTCGCACAATCCATTCTATTTCATTCGTACGATCCATTCTTACTCATTGGTACGATCCATTCTAATTCATTCGCACGAATGTATCCATTCTAATTCATTCATACGAATCCATTCTAATTCATTCGTACAATCTATTCTATTTCATTCGTACAATCCATTCTTACTCATTCGTATGATCCATTCTAATTCATTCGGACGAATGTATCCATTCTAATTTATTCGTACGATCCATTCTAATTCATTCGTACGATCTATTCTAATTCATTCGTACGATCCATTCTAATTCATTCGTCCGATCCATTCTAATTCATTCGCACGAATGTATCCATTCTAATTCATTCGTACGATCCTGTCTAATTCATTCGTACGATCCATTCTAATTCATTCGTAATATCCATTCTAATTCATTCGTACGATCCATTCTAATTCATTCGTACGATCCATTCTAATTCATTCGCACGATCCATTCTAATTCATTCGTACGATCCATTCTAATTCATTCATACGATCCATTCTAATTCATTCGTACGATCCATTCTAATTCATTCGTACTATCTATTGAATGAATTAGAATGGATCGTACGAATGAATTAGAATGGATCGTGCGAATGAATTAGAATGGATTTGTACGAATGAATTAGAATGGATACATTCGTGCGTACGAATGAATTAG
Organism: Chamaelirium japonicum; assembly: GCA_947650365.1. NCBI lineage: Eukaryota > Viridiplantae > Streptophyta > Magnoliopsida > Liliales > Melanthiaceae > Chamaelirium > Chamaelirium japonicum. The sequence goes on along the minus strand of CANTAL010000077.1, from coordinate 719,008 downwards.
AATGGATCGTATGAATGAATTAGAATAGATTGTATGAATGAATTAGAATGGATCGTCCGAATGAATTAGAATGGATCGTCCGAATGAATTAGAATGGATCATACGAATTAATTAGAATGGATCATACGAATGAATTAGAATGGATCGTACGATCCATTCTAATTCATTCGTACGATCCATTCTAATTCATTCTCACGAATGTATCCATTCTAATTTATTCGTACGATCCATTCTAATTCATTCGTACAATCCATTCTAATTCATTCGTACGATCCATTCTAATTCATTCTTACAATCCATTCTAATTCATTCGTACGATCCATTCTAATTCATTACTACAATCCATTCTAATTCATTCGCACGAATGTATCCATTCTAGTTCATTCGTACGATCCATTCTAATTCATTCGTACGATCGATTCTAATTCATTCGCACGATCCATTCTAATTTATTAGCACGATCCATGCTAATTCATTCGTTCGATCAATTCTAATTCATTAGCACGATCCATTCTAATTCATTCGTACGATCCATTCTAATTCATTCGCACGATCTATTCTAATTCATTCATAGGATCCATTCTAATACATTCGTACGATCCATTCTAATTCCTTCGTACGATCCATTCTAATTCATTCATACGATCCATTCTAATTCATTCATACAAACCATTCTAATTCTTTCACACGATCCATTCTAATTCATTCGTACGATCCATTCTAAATCATTTGTGCAATCCATTCTATTTCATTCGTACGATCAATTCTAATTCATTCATAGGATCCATTCTAATTCATTCATACGATCTATTCTAATTCTTTCGCACGAATGTATCCATTCTAATTCATTCGCACGAATTTATCCATTCTAATTCATTCGTACGATCCATTCTAATTCTTTCACACGATCCATTCTAATTCATTTGTAGGATCCATTCTAATTCATTCGTACAATGAGTAAGAATGGATCGTACGAATGAAATAGAATGGATTGTACGAATGATTTAGAATGGATACATTCGTCCGAATGAATTAGAATGGATTGTGTGAATGAATTAGAATGGATCGTACGAATGATTTAGAATGGATCATGTGAAAGAGTTAGAATGGATTGTATGAATGAATTAGAATAGATCGTATGAATGAATTAGAATGGATCGTATGAGTGAATTAGAATGGATACGAAGGAATTAGAATGGATCGTACGAAGGAATTAGAATGGATCATACAAATGAATTAGAATGGATCGTGCTAATGAATTAGAATGGATATATTCATGCGAATGAATTAGAATGGATCGTATGAATGAATTAGAATGGATCGTATGAATGAATTAGAATGGATCGTGCGAATGAATTAGAATGGATATATTCGTGCTAATGAATTAGAATGGATCGTGCGAATGAATTAGAATGGATCGTATGAATGAATTAGAATAGATACATTCGTGCGAATGAATTAGAATGGATCGTATGAATGAATTAGAATAGATCGTGCTAATGAATTAGAATTAGAATGGCTATATTCGTGCAAATGAATTAGAATGGATCGTATGAATGAATTAGAATGGATCATACGAATTAATTAGAATGGATAATACAAATGAATTAGAATGGAACGTACGAATGAATTATAATGGATCGTACGAATGAATTAGAATGGATCGTGCGAATGAATTAGAATGGATTATACGAATGAATTAGAATGGATACATTCGTACGAATGAATTAGAATGGTTCGTACGAATGAATTAGAATGGATCGTACAAATGAACTAGAATTGATACATTCGTGCGAATGAATTAGAATGGATCGTACGAATGAATTAGAATGGATCGTACGAATGAATTAGAATGGATCTTACGAATGAATTAGAATGGATCGTACGAATGAGTAAGAATGGATCGTACGAATGAAATAGAATGGATTGTACGAATGAATTAGAATGGATTCGTACGAATGAATTAGAATGGATACATTCGTGCGAATGAATTAGAATGGATCATACGAATGAGTAAGAATGGATCGTACGAATGAAATAGAATAGATTGTACGAATGAATTAGAATGGATCCTACGAATGAATTAGAATGGATCATGTGAAAGAATTAGAATGGATTGTATGAATGAATTAGAATGGATCGTACGAATGAATTAGAATGGATCGTACGAATGAATTAGAATGGATACATTCGTGCGAATGATTTAGAATTGATCGTACGAATGAATTAGAATGGATCGTGCGAATGAATTAGAATGGAACGTACGAATGAATTAGAATGGATCGTACGAATGAATTCGAAAGGATCGTACGAATGAATTAGAATGGATCGTACGAATGAATTAGAATGGATCGTACGAATGAATTAGAATGGATACATTTGTGCGAATGATTTAGAATTGATCGTACGAATGAATTAGAATGGATCGGACGAATGAATTAGAATGGATCGTACGAATGAATTAGAATGGATCGTACGAATGAATTAGAATGGATACATTCGTCCGAATGAATTAGAATGGATCATACGAATGAGTAAGAATGGATCGTACGAATGAAATAGAATGGATTGTACGAATGAACTAGAATGGATACATTCGTGCAAATAAATTAGAATGGATCGTACGAATGAATTAGAATGGATCGTACAAATGAATTAGAATGGATCTTATGAATGAATTAGAATGGATCGTACGAATAAATTAGAATGGATCGTACGAATGAATTAGAATGGATACTTTCTAGCGAATGAATTAGAATGGATCGGACGAAGGAGTTAGAATGGATCGTACGAATGAATTAGAATGGATCGTACGAATGAATTAGAATGGATCGTACGAATAAATTAGAATGGATACAGTCCTCCGAATGAATTAGAATGGATCATACGAATGAATTAGAATGGATCGTACGAATGAATTAGAATGGATCATATTAATAAATTAGAATGGATCGTACGAATGAATTAGAATGGATACATTCGTGCGGATGAATTAGAATGGATCGTGCACGAATGTATCCATTCTAATTCATTCGTACAATCCATTCTGCACAAAGGTATCCATTCTAATCCATTCGTAGGATCCATTCTAATCCATTCGTACGATCCATTCTAATTCATTCGCTCGAATGTATCCATTCTAATCCATTCGTACGATCCATTCTAATCTATTCGTACGATCCATTCTAATTCATTCGCATGAATGTAACCATTCTAATTCATTCATTTGATCCATTCTAATTCATTCGTACGATCCATTCTAATTCATTCGTCCGATCCATTCTAATTCATTCGCATGAATGTATCCATTCTAATTCATTCGTACGATCCATTCTAATTCATTCGTAAGATCCATTCTAATTCATTCATACGATCCATTCTAATTCATTCGTACGATCCATTCTATTTCATTCGCACGAATGTATCCATTCTAGTTCATTCGTACGATCCATTCTAATCCATTCGTACGATCCATTCTAATTCATTCGCATGAATGTAACCATTCTAATTCATTCATTTGATCCATTCTAATTCATTCGTACGATCCATTCTAATTCATTCGTCCAATCTATTCTAATTCATTCGCATGAATGTATCCATTCTAATTCATTCGCACGATCCATTCTAATTCATTCGTACGATCCATTCTAATTCATTCGTAGGATCTTAGAATGAAATATACGAATGAATTAGAATGGATCGTACGAATGAATTAGAATGGATCGTATGAATGAATTAGAATGGATCGTACGAATGAATTAGAATAGATCGTGCAAATCAATTCGAATGGATCGTACGATCCATTCTAATTCATTCATACAATCCATTCTAATTCATTCGCATGAATGTATCCATTCTAATCCATTCGTACGATCCATTCTAATCCATTCGTATGATCCATTCTAATTCATTCGCATGAATGTAACCATTCTAATTCATTCATTTGATCCATTCTAATTCATTCGTACGATCCATTCTAATTCATTCGTAAGATCCATTCTAATTCATTCGTAAGATCCATTCTAATTCATTCGTACGATCCATTCTAATTCATTCGCACGAATGTATCCCTTCTAGTTCAATCGTACGATCCATTCTAATTCATTCGTACGATCCATTCTAATTCCTTCGTATGATCCATTCTAATTCATTCGTAATTCATTCTAATTCATTCATACAATCCATTCTAATTCTTTCACACGATCCATTCTAATTCATTCGTACGTTCCATTCTAATTCAATAGCATGATCCATGCTAATTCATTCGTTCGATCAATTCTAATTCATTAGCACGATCCATTCTAATTCATTCGTACGATCCATTCTAATTCATTCACATGATCCATTCTAATTCATTCATAGGATCCATTATAATTCATTCATACGATCTATTCTAATTCTTTCGCACGAATGTATCCATTCTAAATCATTCGCATGAATGTATCCATTCTAATTCATTCGTACGATCCATTCTAATTCATTCGTACGATCCATTCTAATTCATTCGTACGATCCATTCTAATTCATTCATACGATCTATTCTAATTCATTCATACAATCCATTCTAATTCTTTCACACGATCCATTCTAATTCATTCGTACGATCCATTCTAATTCATTTGCATAATCCATTCTATTTCATTCGTACGATCCATTCTTACTCATTCGTATGATCCATTCTAATTCATTCCCACGAATGTATCCATAATGGATCATACAAATGAGTAAGAATGGATCGTATGAATGAAATAGAATGGATTGTGCGAATGAATTAGAATGGACCGTACGAATGAATTAGACGTACGAATGAATTAGAATGGATACATTCGTGCGAATAAATTAGAATGGATCATACGAATGAGTAAGAATGGATCGTCATTCTAATTCATTCGTATGATTCATTTTAATTCATTCGCGCAATCTATTCTAATTCATTCGTACGATCCATTCTAATTCATTCGTACGATCCATTCTAATTCATTCATACAATCCATTCTAATTTATTCGCACGAATGTATCCATTCTAATTCATTCGTACAATCCATTCTAATTCATTCGCACAATCTATTCTAATTCATTCATACGATCCATTCTAATTCATTCGCACGAATTATTCTAATTCATTTGTAAGATCCATTCTAATTCATTCGTACGATCCATTCTAATTCATTTGTATGATCCATTCTAATTCATTAATATGATCCATTCTAATTCATTCGTACGATCCATTCTAATGAATTAGAATTGATCGTACGAATGAAATAGAATGGATTGCACGAATGATTTAGAATGGATCGTACGAATGAATTAGAATGGATCGTGTGAAAGAATTAGAAAGGATTGTATGAATGAATTAGAATGGATCGTACGAATGAATAAGAATAGATCGTACGAAGGAATTAGAATGGATCGTACGAATGAATTAGAATGGATCGTACGAATGAATTTGAATAGATCGTACGAATGAATTAGAATGGATCATACGAATGAGTAAGAATGGATCATACGAAAGAAATAGAATGGATTGTACAAATGAATTAGAATGGATACATTCGTGCGAATGAATTAGAATGGATCGTACGAATGAATTAGAATGGATCGTACGAATTAATTAGAATGGATCGTACGAATGAATTAGAATGCATCATACGAAAGAATTAGAATGGACATATTCGTGCGAATGAATTAGATTGGACCGTACGAATGAATTAGACTGGATCGTACGAATGATTTTGAATGGATACATTTGTGCGAATGAATCTAAATGGATTGTATGAATGAATTACAATGGATCGTACGAATGAATTAGAATGGATCGTACGAATGAATTATAATGGATCAAATGAATGAATTAGAATGGTTACATTCATGCGAAAGAATTAGAATGGATCGTATGAATGGATTAGAATGGATCGTATGAGTGAATTAGTATGGATACGAAGGAATTAGAATGGATCGTACGAAGGAATTAGAATGGATCATACGAATGAAATAGATTGGATCGTACAAAGGAATTAGAATGGATCGTACGAAGGAATTAGAATGCATTCGTATGATCCATTCTAATTTATTCGGACGAATGTATCCATTCTAATTTATTCGTATGATCCATTCTAATTCATTCGTACGATCCATTCTAATTCATTCGTACGATCCATTCTTACTCATTCGTATGATCCATTCTAATTCATTCGTACGATCCATTCTAATTCATTCGCACGAATGTATCCATTCCATTCGTACGATCCATTTATACGATCCATTCTAATTCATTCATACAATCCATTCTAATTCTTTCACACAATCCATTCTATTTCATTCGTACGATCCATTCTAATTCATTCGTACGATCCATTCTAATTCATTCGTACGATCCATTCTAATTCATTCTAATTCATTCGTACGATCCATTCTACGATCCATTCTAATTCATTTGTGTCCATTCTATTTCATTCGCACGATCCATTCTAATTCATTCGCGTAATCTATTCTAATTCATTCGTACGATCCATTCTAATTCATTCGTACGATCCATTCTAATTCATTCATACAATCCATTCTAATTTATTCGCACGAATGTATCCATTCTAATTCATTTGCACGATCCATTCTAATTCATTTCTATGATCTATTCTAATTCATTCGTACGATCCATTCTAATTCATTCGTACGATCCATTCTACGATCCATTCTAATTCATTCGTATATTCCATTCTAATTCATTAGCACGATCCATGCTAATGAATTAGAATGGATCGTACGATCCAATCTAATTCATTCACACGATCCATTCTTACTCATTCGTATGATCCATTCTAATTCAATCGTACGATCCATTCTAATTCATTCGTACGATCCATTCTAATTCCTTCGTACGATCCATTCTAATTCATTCGTACGATCCATTCTAATTCATTCGTACGATCCATTCTAATTCCTTCGAATGAATTAGAATGGATACATTCGTGCGAATGAATTAGAATGGATCGAACGAATGAATTAGAATGGATCGTACGAATGAGTTAGAATGGATCGTACGAATGAATTAGAATGGATCGTACGAATAAATTAGAATGGATACATTCGTCCGAATGAATTAGAATGGATCATACGAATGAGTAAGAATGGATCGTATGAATGAAATAGAATAGATTGTATGAATGAATTAGAATGGATCCTACGAATGAATTAGAATGGATCGTGTGAAAGAATTAGAATGGATTGTATGAATGAATTAGAATGGATCGTATGAAAGAATTAGAATGGATCGTACGAATGAATTAGAATGGATACATTCGTCTGAATGAATTAGAATTGATCATACGAATGAGTAAGAATGGATCGTACGAATGAAATAGAATAGATTGTATGATTGAATTAGAATGGATCATACGAATGAGTAAGAATGGATCGTACGAATGAAATAGAATAGATTGTACGAATGAATTAGAATGGATCCTACGAATGAATTAGAATAGATCGTGTGAAAGAATTAGAATGGATTGTATGAATGAATTAGAATGAATTCGTACGATCCATTCGAATTCATTCGCACGATCCATTCTAATTCATTCATACGATCCATTCTAATTCATTCATACAATCCATTCTAATTCTTTCACACGATCCATTCTAATTCATTCGTAGGATTCATTCTAATTCATTCATACAATCTATTCTATTTCATTCGTACGATCCATTCTTACTCATTCGTATGATCCATTCTAATTCATTCGGACGAATATATCCATTCTAATTCATTCGTACGATCCATTCTAATTCCTTCGTACGATCCATTCTAATTTATTCGTACGATCTATTCTATTTCATTCGTACGATCCATTCTTACTCATTCGTACGATCCATTCTAATTCATTCGTCCGATCCATTCTAATTCATTCGCACGAATGTATCCATTCTAATTCATTCGTACGATCCATTCTAATTCATTCATACGATCCATTCTAATTCATTCGTATTATCCATTCTAATTCATTCGTACGATCCATTCTAATTCATTCGCACGAATGTATCCATTCTAGTTCATTCGTACGATCCATTCTAAGTCATTCGTACGATCCATTCTAATTCATTCGCACGATCCATTCTAATTCATTCGTACGATCCATTCTAATTCATTCATACGATCCATTCTAATTCATTCGTACGATCCATTCTAATACATTTGCACAAATGTATCCATTCTAATTCATTCGTACGATCCATTCTAATTCATTCGCACGATAATTTCTAATTCATTCGTACGATCCATTCTAATTCATTCGCACGATCGGTTCTTATTCATTCGCACAATCCATTCTAATTCATTCGCACGAATGTGTCCATTCTAATTCATTCGTACGATCCATTCTAATTCATTCGTACGATCGATTCTAATTCATTCGTACGATCCATTCTAATTCATTCATACAATCCATTCTAATTCATTCGCACGAATGTATCCATTCTAATTAATTCGTACGATCCATTCTAATTCATTCGTATGATCTATTCTTATTCATTCGTACAATCCAGTCTAATTGATTCGCACGATCCATTCTAATTCATTCGCACGAATGTATGCATTCTAATTCATTCGTACGAACCATTCTAATTCATTAATATGATCCATTCTAATTCATTCGTACGATCCATTCTAATTCATATGCACAAAGGTATCCATTCTAATCCATTCGTAGGATCCATTCTAATCCATTCGTACGATCCATTCTAATTCATTCGTACGATCCATTCTAATTCATTCGCTCGAATGTATCTATTCTAATCCATTCGTACGATCCATTCTAATCCATTCGTACGATCCATTCTAATTCATTCGCATGAATGTAACCATTCTAATTCATTTATTTGATCCATTCTAATTCATTCATACGATCCATTCTAATTCATTCGTCCGATCCATTCTAATTCATTCGCACGAATGTATCCATTCTAATTCATTCGTACGATCCATTCTAATTCATTTGTACGATCCATTCTAATTCATTCGTAAGATCCATTCTAATTCATTCGTACGATCCATTCTAATTCATTCGTACGATCCATTCTAATTCATTCGCACGAATGTATCCATTCTAGTTCATTCGTACGATCCATTCCAATTCATTCGTATGATCCATTCTAATTCATTCGCACGATCCATTCTAATTCATTCGTACGATCAATTCTAATTCATTCGCACGAATGTATCCATTCTAATTCATTCATACAATCCATTCTAATTCATTCGTACGATCCATTCTAATTCACTCATACGATCCATTCTAATACATTCATACGATCCATTCTAATTCATTTGCACGAATATATCCATTCTAATTTATTCGTACGATCCATTCTAATTCCTTCGTACGATCCATTCTAATTCATTCGTACGATCTATTCTAATTCATTCGTACGATCCATTCTAATTCATTCGTACGATCCATTCTAATTCCTTCGTACGATCCATTCTAATTCATTCGTACGATCCATTCTAATTCATTCGTACAATCTATTCTAATTCATTCGTACGAATGGATACATTCGTGTGAATGAATTAGAATGGATCGCACAAATGAGTAAGAATGGATCATACGAATGAAATAGAATGGATTGCACGAATGAATTAGAATGGATCGTACGAATGAATTAGAATGGATCGTGTGAAAGAATTAGAATGAATTGTATGAATGAATTAGAATGGATTGTACGAATGAATTAGAATGGATTATACGAAGGAATTAGAATGGATCGTACGAATGAATTAGAATGGATCATACGAAGGAATTAGAATGGATCGTACAAATGAATTAGAATGGATCGTATGAATGAATTAGAATAGATCGTACGAATGAATTAGAATGGATCGTACGAATGAATTAGAATGGGTATATTCGTGCAAATCAATTAGAATGGATCGTATGAATGTATTAGAATGGATCATATGAGTGAATTAGAATGGATCGTACGAATGAATTAGAATGGATCGTATGAATGAATTAGAATGGATACATTCGTGTGAATGAATTAGAATAGATCGGACGAATGAATTAGAATGGATCGTACGAATGATTAAGAATGGATCGTACGAATGAATTAGAAATTATCGTGCGAATGAATTAGAAATTATCGTGCGAATGAATTAGAATGGATACATTTGTGCGAATGTATTAGAATGGATCGTACGAATGAATTAGAATGGATCGTACGAATGAATTAGAATGGATCGTGCGAATGAATTAGAATGGATCGTACGAATGACTTAGAATGGATCGTACGAATGAACTAGAATGGATACATTCGTGCGAATGAATTAGAATGGATCGTACGAATGAATTAGAATGGATCGTACGAATGAATTAGAATGGATCGTACGAATGAATTAGAATGGATACATTCGTGCGAATGAATTAGAATGGATCGGACGAATGAATTAGATGGATCGTACGAATGAATTAGAATGGATCGTACGAATAAATTAGAATGGATACATTCGTCCGAATGAATTAGAATGGATCATACGATTGAGTAAGAATGGATCGTACGAATGAAATAGAATAGATTGTATGAATGAATTAGAATGGATCCTACGAATGAATTAGAATGGATCGTGTGAAAGAATTAGAATGGATTGTATGAATGAATTAGAATGGATCGTATGAATGAATTAGAATGGATCGTGCGAATGAATTCGAATGGATCGTACGAATTCATTCTAATTCATTCATACAATCCATTCTAATTCTTTCACCCGATCTATTCTAATTCATTCGTAGGATCCATTCTAATTCATTCATACAATCTATTCTATTTCATTCGTACGATCCATTCTTACTCATTCGTATGATCCATTCTAATTCATTCGTACAATCTATTCTATTTCATTCGTACGATCCATTCTTACTCATTCGTATGATCCATTCTAATTCATTCGGACGAATGTATCCATTCTAATTTATTCGTACGATCCATTCTAATTCATTCGTACGATCCATTCTAATTCTTTCATACGATCCATTCTAATTCATTCATATAGTCCATTCTAATTCTTTCACACGATCCATTCTAATTCATTCGTAGGATCCATTCTAATTCATTCATACAATCTATTCTATTACATTCGTACGATCCATTCTTACTCATTCGTATGATCCATTCTAATTCATTCGGACGAATGTATCCATTCTAATTTATTCGTACAATCCATTCTAATTCATTCGTACGATCCATTCTAACTCATTCGTACGATCCATTCTAATTCATTCGTCCGATCCATTCTAATTCATTCGCACGAATGTATCCATTCTAGTTCATTCGTACGATCCATTCTAATTCATTCGTACGATCCATTCTAATTCATTCGCACGATCCATTCTAATTCATTCGTACGACCCATTCTAATTCATTCATTCGATCCATTCTAATTCATTCGTACGATCCATTCTAATTCGTTCGCACAAATGTATCCATTCTAATTCATTCGTACGATCCATTCTAATTCATTCGCACGATCCATTCTAATTCATTCGTACGATCCATTCTAATTCTTTCACACGATCCATTCTAATTCATTCGTATGATCCATTCTAATTCATTCGCATGATCCATTCTAATTCATTCGTACGATCCATTCTACTTCATTCATACGATCCATTCTAATTCATTCGTACGATCCATTCTAATTCATTCGCACAAATGTATCTATTCTAATTCATTCGTACGATCCATTCTAATTCATTCGCACAAATGTATCCATTCTAATTTATTCGTACGATCCATTCTAATTCATTCGCACGATCCATTATAATTCATTCGTACGATCCATTCTAATTCATTCGCACGAACTGTTCTGATTCATTCGCACAATCCATTCTAATTCATTCGCACGAATGTATCCATTCTAATTCATTCGTACGATCCATTCTAATTCATTCGTACGATCCATTTTAATTCATTCGTATGATCCATTCTAATTAATTCGTATGATCCATTCTAATTCATTCGTACGATCCATTCTAATTCATTCATACAATCCATTCTAATTCATTCGTACGATCCATTCTAATTCACTCATACGATCCATTCTAATACGTTCATACGATCCATTCTAATTCATTTGCACGAATATATCCATTCTAATTCATTCGTACGATCCATTCTAATTCATTCGTACGATCCATTCTAATTCATTCGCATAATCCATTCTAATTCATTCGCACGAATGTATCCATTCTAATTCATTCGTATGATCCATTCTAATTTATTCGTACGATCCATTCTAATTCATTCGTACAATCTATTCAAATTCATTTGTACGAATGGATACATTCGTGTGAATGAATTAGAATGGATCGTACGAATGAGTAAGAATGGATCGTACGAATGAAATAGAATGGATTGCACGAATGAATTAGAATGGATCGTACGAATGAATTAGAATGGATCGTGTGAAAGAATTAGAATGGATTGTATAAATGAATTAGAATGGATAGTACGAATGAATTAGAATGGATCGTACGAAGGAATTAGAATGGATCGTACGAATGAATTAGAATGGATCGTATGAATGAATTAGAATAGATCGTATGAATGAATTAGAATAGATCGTACGAATGGATACATTCGTGTGAATGAATTAGAATGGATCGTATGAATGAATTAGAATAGATTTTGGGAATGAATTAGAACTGATCGTACGAATGAATTATAATGGATACATTCGTGCGAATGAATTAGAATGGATTGTATGAATGAATTAGAATGGATCGTACGAATGAATTAGAATGGATCGCATGAGTGAATTAGAATGGATACGAAGGAATTAGAATGGATCGTACAAAGGAATTAGAATGGATCATACAAATGAAATAGAATGGATCGTACGAAGGAATTAGAATGGATCGTACGAAGGAATTAGAATGGATCGTACGAATGAATTAGAATGGATATATTCGTGCAAATGAATTAGAATGGATCGTATGAATGAATTCGAATGGATCGTATGAGTGAATTAGAACGGATAGTACGAATGAAGTAGAATGGATCGTATGAATGAATTAGAATGGATACATTCGTGCGAATGAATTAGAATGGATCGTATGAATGAATTAGAATAGATTGTGCGAATGAATTAGAATGGATCGTACGAATGAATTAGAATGGATACATTCGTGCGAATGAATTAGAATGGATCGTACGAATGAATTAGAATAGATCGTGTGAAAGAATTAGAATGGATCGTACGAATGAATTAGAATAGATTGCGTGAATGAATTAGAATGGATCGTACGAATGAATTAGAATGGATCGTACGAAGGAATTAGAATGGATCGTACGAATGAATTAGAATGGATCGTACGAAGGAATTAGAATGGATCGTACGAATGAATTAGAATGGATCGTACGATTGAATTAGAATGGATCATACGAATGAGTAAGAATGGATCGTATGAATGAATTAGATTGGATCGTACGATCCATTCTAATTCATTAGCATGGATCGTGCTAATGAATTAGAATGGAATATACGAATGAATTAGAATGGATCGTATAATGGATCGTACGAATGAATTAGAATAAAATTGAATGGATCGTATGAATGAATTAGAATAGATCATAGGAATGAATTAGAATAGATCGTGCAAATGAATTAGAATGGATACATTCGTGCGAATGAATTAGAATGGATCGTGCGAATGAATTAGAATGGATCGTACGAATGAATTAGAATGGATATATTTGAACGAATAAATTAGAATGGATCATACGAATGAATTAGAATGGATCGTACGAATGAATTAGAATGGATAGTGCGAATGAATTAGAATCGTTCGTACGAATGAATTAGAATGGATCGTACGAATGAATTAGATCGTACGAATGAATTAGAATGGATCGTTCGAATGAATTAAAATGGATACATTCGAGCGAATGAAATATAATAGATCGTCGGAATGAATTAGAATGGATCGAACGAATGAATTAGAATGGATACATTTGTGAGAATGAATTAGAATGGATCGTACGAATGAATTAGAATGCATCGTACGAAAGAATTAGAATGGATATATTCATGCGAATGAATTAAAATGGACCGTACGAATGAATTAGACTGGATCGTACGAATGAATTTGAATGGATACATTTGTGCGAATGAATCTAAATGGATTGTATGAATGAATTACAATGGATCGTACGAATGAATTAGAATGGATCGTATGAATGAATTAGAATAGCTCATACGAATGAATTAGAATGAATCGTATGAATGAATTGGAATGGTTACATTCGTGCGAATGAATTAGAATAGATCGTACGAATGAATTAGAATGGATCGTACGAAAAAATTAGAATGGATCATGGGAATGAATTAGAATGGATCTTATGAATGAATTAGAATGGATCGTACGAATGAATTAGAATGGATCGTACGAATGAATTAGAATGGTTACATTCGTGCGAATGAATTAGAATGGATCGGACGAATGAGTTAGAATGGATCGTACGAATGAATTAGAATGGATCAAATGAATGAATTAGAATGGTTATATTCATGCGAATGAATTAGAATGGATCGTACGAATGGATAAGAATGGATCGTACGAATGGATTAGAATATCCACATTCGTGCGAATGAATTAGAATGGATTGTATGAATGAATTAGAATGGATCGTACGATCCATTCGAATTCATTCGCACGATCCATTCTAATTCATTCATACGATCCATTCTAATTCATTCATACAATCCATTCTAATTCTTTCATACGATCCATTCTAATTCATTTGTAGGATCCATTCTAATTCATTCGTACAATCTATTCTATTTCATTCGTACGATCCATTCTTACTCATTCGTATGATCCATTCTAATTCATTCGGACGAATGTATCCATTCTAATTTATTCATACGATCCATTCTAATTCATTCGCACGATCCATTCTAATCCATTCTTACTCATTCGTATGATCAATTCTAATTCAATCGTACGATCCAATCTAATTCATTCGTACGATCCATTCTAATTCCTTCGTACGATCCATTCTAATTCATTCGTACGATCCATTCTAATACATTCGTACGATCCATTCTAATTCCTTCGTACGATCCATTCTAATTCATTCGTACGATCCATTCTAATTCATTCGCGCAATCTATTCTAATTCTTTCGTACAATCCATTCTAATTCATTCGTATGATCCATTCTAATTCATTCATACAATCCATTCTAATTTATTCGCACGAATGTATCCATTCTAATTCATTCGTACTATCCATTCTAATTCATTCACACAATCTATTCTAATTCATTCATACGATCCATTCTAATTCATTCGCACGAATGAATCCATTCTAATTCATTCATACGATCCATTCTACTTCATTCGTACTATCCGTTCTAATTCACTCATACGATCCATTCTACTTTATTCATACGATCCATTCTAATTCATTTGCACGAATATATCCATTCTAATTCATTCGTACGATCCATTCTAATTCCTTCGTACGATCCATTCTAATTCCTTCGTACGATCTATTCTATTTCATTCGTATGATCCATTCTAATTCCTTCGTACGATCCATTCTAATTCCTTCGTATCCATTCTAATTCACTCATACGATCCATTCTAATTCATTCGTACGATCCATTCTAATTCATTCATACAATCCATTCTAATTCTTTCACACGATCCATTCTAATTCATTCGTACGATCCATTCTAATTCATTCGCACAATCCATTCTATTTCATTCGTACGATCCATTCTTACTCATTCATATGATCCATTCTAATTCATTCGCACGAATGTATCCATAACGGATCATACGAATGAGTAAGAATGGATCGTACGAATGAAATAGAATGGATTGTGCGAATGAATTAGAATGGACCGTACGAATGAATTAGAATGGATACATTCGTGCGAATGAATTAGAATGGATCGGACGAATGACTTAGAATGGATCGTACAAATGAATTCGAATGGATCTTACGAATGAATTAGAATGGATCGTACGAATAAATTAGAATGGATACATTCGTCCGAATGAATTAGAATGGATCATACGAATGAGTAAGAATGGATCGTACGAATGAAATAGAATAGATTGTACGAATGAATTAGAATGGATTCGTACGAATGAATTAGAATGGATACATTCGTGCGAATGAATTAGAATGGATCGTACCAATGAGTAAGAATGGATCGTATGAATGAAATAGAATGGATTGTGCGAATGAATTAGAATGGATCGTACGAATGAATTAGAATGGATCGTGTGAAAGATTTAGAATGGATTGTATGAATGAATTAGAATAGATCGTATGAATGAATTAGAATGGATCGTACGAATGATTTAGAATGGATCGTACGAATGAATTAGAATGGATACATTCGTGCGAATGAATTAGAATGGATACATTCGTGCGAAAGAATTAGAATAGATCGTATGAATGAATTAGAATGGATCCTATGAATGAATTAGAATGGATCATGCGAATGAATTAGAATGGATCGTACGAATGAATTAGAATGGATCATGCTAATGAATTAGAATTGATCGAACGAATGAATTAGCATGGATCGTGCTAATGAATTAGAATGGAACGTACGAATGAATTAGAATGGATCGTGTGAAAGAATTAGAATGGATTGTATGAATGAATTAGAATGAATTCGTACGATCCATTCGAATTCATTCGCATGATCCATTCTAATTCATTCATATGATCCATTCTAATTCATTCGTACGATCTATTCTAATTCATATGCACAAAGGTATCCATTCTAATCCATTCGTAGGATCCATTCTAATCAATTCGTACGATCCATTCTAATTCATTCGTACGATCCATTCTAATTCATTCGCACGATCATTCTAATTCATTCGTACTATCCATTCTAATTCATTCGCACGAATGTATCCATTCTAATTCATTCGTACATACGATCCATTCTAATTCATTCGCACGAATGTATCCATTACGATCTATTCTAATTCATTCATACAATCCATTCTAATTCTTTCACACGATCCATTCTAATTCATTCGTACGATCCATTCTAATTCATTCGCACAATCCATTCTATTTCATTCGTACGATCCATTCTTACTCATTGGTACGATCCATTCTAATTCATTCGCACGAATGTATCTATTCTAATTCATTCGTACGAATCCATTCTAATTCATTCGTACGATCCATTCTTACTCATTCGTATGATCCATTCTAATTCATTCGGACGAATGTATACATTCTAATTTATTCGTACGATCCATTCTAATTCATTCTTACGATCCATTCTAATTCATTCGTACGATCCATTCTAATTCAATCGTCCGATCCATTCTAATTCATTCATACGAATGTATCCATTCTAATTCATTCATACGATCCATTCTAATTCATTCGTGCGATCCATTCTAATTCATTCGTAAGATCCATTCTAATTCATTCGTACGATCCATTCTAATTCATTCGTACGATCCATTCTAATTCATTCGCACGAATGTATCCATTCTAGTTCATTCGTACGATCCATTCTAATTCATTCGTACGATCCATTCTAATTCATTCGCACGATCTATTCTAATTCATTCGTACGATCCATTCTAATTCATTCATACGATCCATTCCAATTCATTCGTACGATCCATTCTAATTCATTCGCACAAATGTATCCATTCTAATTCATTCGTACGATCCATTCTAATTCATTCGCACGATCCATTCTAATTCATTCGTACGATCCATTCTAATTCATTCGCACGATCCACTCTAATTCATTCGTACGATCCATTCTAATTCATTCGCACGATCCATTCTAATTCATTCGTACGATCCATTCTAATTCATTCATACGATCCATTCTAATTCATTCGTACGATCCATTCTAATTCATTCGCCCAAATGTATCCATTCTAATTCATTCGTACGATCCATTCTAATTCATTCGTACGATCCATTCTAATTCATTCGTACAATCCATTCTAATTCATTTGTATGATCCATTCTAATTAATTCGTATGATCCATTCTAGTTCATTCGTACGATCCATTCTAATTCATTCATACAATCCATTCTAATTCATTCGCACGAATGTATCCATTCTAATTAATTCGTACGATCCATTCTAATTCATTCGTATGATCTATTCTTATTCATTCGTACAATCCAGTCTAATTGATTCGCACGATCCATTCTAATTCATTCGCACAAATGTATCCATTCTAATTCATTCGTACGATCCATTCTAATTCACTAATATGATCCATTCTAATTCATTCGTACGATCCATTCTAATTCATATGTACAAAGGTATCCATTCTAATTCATTCGCACGAAAGAATTAGAATGGATTGTATGAAAGAATTAGAATGAATCGTGCGAATGAATTAGAATGGATCGTACGAAGGAATTAGAATGGATCGTACGAAGGAATTAGAATGGATTCGTACGAATGAATTAGAATGGATACATTCATGCGAATGAATTAGAATGGATCATACGAATAAGTAAGAATGGATCGTACGAATGAAATAGAATAGATTGTACGAATGAATTAGAATGGATCCTACGAATGAATTACAATGGATCGTATGAATGAATTAGAATGGATCGTATGAATGAATTAGAATGGATCATGCGAATGAATTCGAATGGATCGTACGAATTCATTCTAATTCCTTCATACAATCCATTCTAATTCTTTCACACGATCTATTCTAATTCATTCGTAGGATCCATTCTAATTCATTCGTACAATCTATTCTATTTCATTCGTACGATCCATTCTTACTTATTCGTATGATCCATTCTAATTCATTCGCATGAATGTATCCATTCTAATTCATTCGTACGAATCCATTCTAATTCATTCGTACAATCCATTCTATTTCATTCGTACGATCCATTCTTACTCATTCGTATGATCCATTCTAATTCATTCGCACAAATGTATCCATTCTAATTCGTTCGTACGATCCATTCTAATTCATTCGTACGATCCATTCTTATTCATTCATACGATCCATTCTAATTCATTCGCACAATCCATTCTAATTCATTCGTACAATCCATTCTAATTCATTCGTATGATCCATTTTAACTCATTCGGTGGATCCATTCTAATTCATTCGCACGAATGAATTAGAACTGATCGTACGAATGAATTAGAATGAATACATTTGTGCGAATGAATTAGAATGGTTTGTATGAATGAATTAGAATGGATCGTACGAATGAACTAGAATGGATACATTTGTGCGAATGAATTAGAATGGATTGTATGAATGAATTAGAATGGATCGTATGAATGAACTAGAATTGTTACATTCGTGCGAATGAATTAGAATGGATCGTACGAATGAATTAGAATGGATCTTACGAATGAATTAGAATGGATCATGCGAATGAATTAGAATGGATCATACGAATGAATTGAATGGATCGTGCTAATGAATTAGAATTGATCGTACGAATGAGTAAGAATGGATCGTACGAATGAAATAGAATAGATCGTACGAATGAATTAGAATGGATCGTACGAAGGAATTAGAATAGATTATACGAATGAATTAGAATGGATATATTCGTGCAAATGAATTAGAATGGATCGTATGAATGTATTAGAATGGATCGTATGAGTGAATTAGAATGGATCGTACGAATGAATTAGAATGGATCATATGAATGAATTAGAATGGATACATTCGTGTGAATGAATTAGAATGGATCGTATGAATGAATTAGAATAGATTTTGTGAATGAATTAAAACTGATCGTACGAATGAATTAGAATGGATTGTATGAATGAATTAGAATGGATCCTAAAAATGAATTAGAATGGATCGTGCGAATGAATTAGAATGGATCGTACGAATGAATTAGAATGGATCATGCTAATGAATTAGAATTGATCGATCGAATGAATTAGCATGGATCGTGCAAATGAATTAGAATGGATTGTACGAATGAATTAGAATGGATCTTACGAATGAATTAGAATGGATCGTACGAATGAATTAGAATGGATCGTACAAATAAATTAGAATGGATACATTCGTGCGAATGAATTAGAATGGATCGGACGAATGAATTAGTATGGATCGTACGAATGAATTAGAATGGATCAAATGAATGAATTAGAATGGATCGTACGAATGAATTAGAATGCATCGTATGAAAGAATTAGAATGGATATATTCGTGCGATTGAATTAGAATGGATCGTACGAATGAATTGGAATGGATCGTACGAATGAACTAGAATGGATACATTCGTGCGAATGAATTAGAATGGATCGTACGAATGAATTAGAATGGATCGTGCGAATGAATTAGAATGGATCGTACGAATGAATTAGAATGGATCGTACGAATGAACTAGAATGGATACATTCGTGCGAATGAATTAGAATGGATCGTACGAATGAATTAGAATGGATCGTACGATTCATTCTAATTCATTCGTACGATCAATTCTAATACATTCGTACGATTCATGCTAATTCATTCGCACGATCCATTCTAATTCATTCATACGATCCATTCTTATTCATTCATACGATCCATTCTAATTCATTCGCAAAATCCATTCTAATTCATTCGTACAATCCATTCTAATTCATTCGTATGATCCATTCTAACTCATTTGGTGGATCCATTCTAATTCATTCGTACGATCCATTCTAATTCATTCCCACGATTCATTCAAATTTATTCGTACGATCCATTCTAATTCATTCGTACGATCTATTCTAATTCATTCGCACGAATGTAACCATTCTAATTCATTCATACGATTCATTCTAATTCATTCGTATGAGCTATTCTAATTCATTCGTACGATCCATTGTAATTGATTCATACAATCCATTTAGATTCATTCGCACAATTGTATCCATTCAAAATCATTCGTATGATCCAGTCTAATTCATTCGTACAATCCATTCTAATTCATCCGCACGAATATATCCATTCTAATTCTTTCGTACGATGCATTCTAATTCATTCGTACGATCCATTCTAATTCTTTCATTTGATCCATTCTAATTCATTCGTATGATCCATTGTAATTCATTCGTCTGATCCATTCTAATTCATTCGCATGAATGTATCCATTCTAATTCATTCGTTCGATCCATAATTCATTCGTACGATCCATTCTAATACACTCGTACGATCCATTCTAATTCATTCGCACGAATGTATCCATTCTAATTCATTCGTACGATCCATTCTAATTCATTCGTACAATCCATTCTAATTCATTCGCACGATCCATTCTAATTCATTTGTACGATCAATTCTAATTCATTCGCACGAATGTATCTATTCTAATTCATTCGTACGATCCTGAATTAGAATAGATTGTACGAATGAATGGATCGTGCTAATGAATTAGAATGGAATATACGAATGAATTAGAATGGATCATATGAATTAATTAGAATGGATCATACGAATGAATTAGAATGGATCGTACGAATGAATTAGAATAGATCGTACGAATGAATTAGAATGGATCGTGCGAATGAATTAGAATGGATCGTACGAATGAATTAGAATGGATACATTTGTGCGAATGAATTAGAATAGATTGTACGAATGAATTAGAATGGATAATATGAATGAATTAGAATGGATCGTACGAATGAATTAGAATGGATCGTGCGAATGAATTAGAATGGATCGTACGAATGAATTAGAATGGATCGTGTGAAAGAATTAGAATGGATCGTACGAATGAATTAGAATGGATCGTGCGAATGAATTAGAATGGATCGTACGAATGAATTAAAATGGATACATTCATGCGAATGATATAGAATGGATCGGACGAATGAATTAGAATGGATCATATAAATGAGTAAGAATGGATCGTACGAATGAAATAGAATAGATCGTACGAATGAATTAGAATGGATCGTACGAAGGAATTAGAATGGATCGTACGAATGAATTAGAATGGATATATTCGTGCAAATGAATTAGAATGGATCGTATGAATGTATTAGAATGGATCGTATGAGTGAATTAGAATGGATCGTACGAATGAATTAGAATGGATCGTATGAATGAATTAGAATGGATACATTCGTGTGAATGAATTAGAATGGATCATATGAATGAATTAGAATGGATCGTGCGAATGAATTAGAATGGATCGTACGAATGAATTAGAATGGATACATTTGTGCGAATGAATTAGAATGGATCGTACGAATAAATTAGAACGGATCGTATGAATGAATTAAAATGGATCGTACGAATGAATTAGAATGGATCGTGCGAATGAATTAGAATGGATCGTACGAATAAACTAGAATGGATACATTCGTGCGAATGAATTAGAATGGATCGTACGAATGAATTAGAATGGATCTTACGAATGAATTAGAATGGATCGTACGAATGAATTAGAATGGATCGTACGAATGAATTAGAATGGATCTTACGAATGAATTAGAATGGATCGTACGAATAAATTAGAATGGATCGTATGAATGGTTTAGAATGGATACATTCGTGCGAATGAATTAGAATGGATCGGACGAATGAATTAGAATGGATCGTACGAATGAATTAGAATGGATCAAATGAATGAATTAGAATGGTTACATTCATGTGAATGAATTAGAATGGATCGTACGAATGGATTAGAGTGGATCGTACGAATGGATTAGAATGGATACATTCGTGCGAATGAATTAGAATGGATCATACGAATGAGTAAGAATGGATCGTACGAATGAAATAGAATGGATTGTACGAATGAATTAGAATGGATCGTGCGAATGAATTTGAATGGATCGTACGAATGAATTAGAATGGATCGTGCTAATGAATTAGAATTGATCGTACGAATGAAATAGAATGGATTGTACGAATGATTTAGAATGGATCGTACGAATGAATTAGAATGGATCGTACGAATGAGTAAGAATGGATCGTACGAATGAAATAGAATGGTTTGTACGAATGAATTAGAATGGATTCGTACGAATGAATTAGAATGGATACATTCGTGCGAATGAATTAGAATGGATCGTACCAATGAGTAAGAATGGATCGTAAGAATGAAATAGAATGGATTGTGCGAATAAATTAGAATGGATCGTACGAATGAATTAGAATGGATCGTACGAATAAATTAGAATAGATCGTACGAATGAATTAGAATGGATCATACGAATTAATTAGAATGGATCATACGAATGAATTAGAACGGATCGTACGAATGAATTAGAATGGATCGTACGAATGAATTAGAATGGATCGTACGAATGAATTAGAATGGATCCATTCTAATTCATTAGTATGATCCATTCTAATTCATTAGTATGATCCATTCTAATTCATTCGCACGAATGTATCCATTCTAATCCATTCGTACGATCCATTCTAGTCCATTCGTACGATCCATTCTAATTCATTCGCACAAATGTATCCATTCTAATTCATTCATACGATCCATTCTAATTCATTCGTACGATCCATTCTAATTCATTCATACGATCCATTCCAATTCATTCGTACGATCCATTCTAATTCATTCGCACAAATGTATCCATTCTAATTCATTCGTACGATCCATTCTAATTCATTCGCACGATCCATTCTAATTCATTCGTACGATCCATTCTAATTCATTCGCACGATCCACTCTAATTCATTCGTACGATCCATTCTAATTCATTCGCACGATCCATTCTAATTCATTCGTACGATCCATTCTAATTCATTCATACGATCCATTCTAATTCATTCGTACG
Organism: Chamaelirium japonicum; assembly: GCA_947650365.1. NCBI lineage: Eukaryota > Viridiplantae > Streptophyta > Magnoliopsida > Liliales > Melanthiaceae > Chamaelirium > Chamaelirium japonicum. The sequence continues at coordinate 695,225 of CANTAL010000077.1, read as the reverse complement.
ATCCATTCTAATTCATTCGCCCAAATGTATCCATTCTAATTCATTCGTACGATCCATTCTAATTCATTCGTACGATCCATTCTAATTCATTCGTACAATCCATTCTAATTCATTTGTATGATCCATTCTAATTAATTCGTATGATCCATTCTAGTTCATTCGTACGATCCATTCTAATTCATTCATACAATCCATTCTAATTCATTCGCACGAATGTATCCATTCTAATTAATTCGTACGATCCATTCTAATTCATTCGTATGATCTATTCTTATTCATTCGTACAATCCAGTCTAATTGATTCGCACGATCCATTCTAATTCATTCGCACAAATGTATCCATTCTAATTCATTCGTACGATCCATTCTAATTCACTAATATGATCCATTCTAATTCATTCGTACGATCCATTCTAATTCATATGTACAAAGGTATCCATTCTAATTCATTCGCACGAAAGAATTAGAATGGATTGTATGAAAGAATTAGAATGAATCGTGCGAATGAATTAGAATGGATCGTACGAAGGAATTAGAATGGATCGTACGAAGGAATTAGAATGGATTCGTACGAATGAATTAGAATGGATACATTCATGCGAATGAATTAGAATGGATCATACGAATAAGTAAGAATGGATCGTACGAATGAAATAGAATAGATTGTACGAATGAATTAGAATGGATCCTACGAATGAATTACAATGGATCGTATGAATGAATTAGAATGGATCGTATGAATGAATTAGAATGGATCATGCGAATGAATTCGAATGGATCGTACGAATTCATTCTAATTCCTTCATACAATCCATTCTAATTCTTTCACACGATCTATTCTAATTCATTCGTAGGATCCATTCTAATTCATTCGTACAATCTATTCTATTTCATTCGTACGATCCATTCTTACTTATTCGTATGATCCATTCTAATTCATTCGCATGAATGTATCCATTCTAATTCATTCGTACGAATCCATTCTAATTCATTCGTACAATCCATTCTATTTCATTCGTACGATCCATTCTTACTCATTCGTATGATCCATTCTAATTCATTCGCACAAATGTATCCATTCTAATTCGTTCGTACGATCCATTCTAATTCATTCGTACGATCCATTCTTATTCATTCATACGATCCATTCTAATTCATTCGCACAATCCATTCTAATTCATTCGTACAATCCATTCTAATTCATTCGTATGATCCATTTTAACTCATTCGGTGGATCCATTCTAATTCATTCGCACGAATGAATTAGAACTGATCGTACGAATGAATTAGAATGAATACATTTGTGCGAATGAATTAGAATGGTTTGTATGAATGAATTAGAATGGATCGTACGAATGAACTAGAATGGATACATTTGTGCGAATGAATTAGAATGGATTGTATGAATGAATTAGAATGGATCGTATGAATGAACTAGAATTGTTACATTCGTGCGAATGAATTAGAATGGATCGTACGAATGAATTAGAATGGATCTTACGAATGAATTAGAATGGATCATGCGAATGAATTAGAATGGATCATACGAATGAATTGAATGGATCGTGCTAATGAATTAGAATTGATCGTACGAATGAGTAAGAATGGATCGTACGAATGAAATAGAATAGATCGTACGAATGAATTAGAATGGATCGTACGAAGGAATTAGAATAGATTATACGAATGAATTAGAATGGATATATTCGTGCAAATGAATTAGAATGGATCGTATGAATGTATTAGAATGGATCGTATGAGTGAATTAGAATGGATCGTACGAATGAATTAGAATGGATCATATGAATGAATTAGAATGGATACATTCGTGTGAATGAATTAGAATGGATCGTATGAATGAATTAGAATAGATTTTGTGAATGAATTAAAACTGATCGTACGAATGAATTAGAATGGATTGTATGAATGAATTAGAATGGATCCTAAAAATGAATTAGAATGGATCGTGCGAATGAATTAGAATGGATCGTACGAATGAATTAGAATGGATCATGCTAATGAATTAGAATTGATCGATCGAATGAATTAGCATGGATCGTGCAAATGAATTAGAATGGATTGTACGAATGAATTAGAATGGATCTTACGAATGAATTAGAATGGATCGTACGAATGAATTAGAATGGATCGTACAAATAAATTAGAATGGATACATTCGTGCGAATGAATTAGAATGGATCGGACGAATGAATTAGTATGGATCGTACGAATGAATTAGAATGGATCAAATGAATGAATTAGAATGGATCGTACGAATGAATTAGAATGCATCGTATGAAAGAATTAGAATGGATATATTCGTGCGATTGAATTAGAATGGATCGTACGAATGAATTGGAATGGATCGTACGAATGAACTAGAATGGATACATTCGTGCGAATGAATTAGAATGGATCGTACGAATGAATTAGAATGGATCGTGCGAATGAATTAGAATGGATCGTACGAATGAATTAGAATGGATCGTACGAATGAACTAGAATGGATACATTCGTGCGAATGAATTAGAATGGATCGTACGAATGAATTAGAATGGATCGTACGATTCATTCTAATTCATTCGTACGATCAATTCTAATACATTCGTACGATTCATGCTAATTCATTCGCACGATCCATTCTAATTCATTCATACGATCCATTCTTATTCATTCATACGATCCATTCTAATTCATTCGCAAAATCCATTCTAATTCATTCGTACAATCCATTCTAATTCATTCGTATGATCCATTCTAACTCATTTGGTGGATCCATTCTAATTCATTCGTACGATCCATTCTAATTCATTCCCACGATTCATTCAAATTTATTCGTACGATCCATTCTAATTCATTCGTACGATCTATTCTAATTCATTCGCACGAATGTAACCATTCTAATTCATTCATACGATTCATTCTAATTCATTCGTATGAGCTATTCTAATTCATTCGTACGATCCATTGTAATTGATTCATACAATCCATTTAGATTCATTCGCACAATTGTATCCATTCAAAATCATTCGTATGATCCAGTCTAATTCATTCGTACAATCCATTCTAATTCATCCGCACGAATATATCCATTCTAATTCTTTCGTACGATGCATTCTAATTCATTCGTACGATCCATTCTAATTCTTTCATTTGATCCATTCTAATTCATTCGTATGATCCATTGTAATTCATTCGTCTGATCCATTTTAATTCATTCGCATGAATGTATCCATTCTAATTCATTCGTTCGATCCATAATTCATTCGTACGATCCATTCTAATACACTCGTACGATCCATTCTAATTCATTCGCACGAATGTATCCATTCTAATTCATTCGTACGATCCATTCTAATTCATTCGTACAATCCATTCTAATTCATTCGCACGATCCATTCTAATTCATTTGTACGATCAATTCTAATTCATTCGCACGAATGTATCTATTCTAATTCATTCGTACGATCCTGAATTAGAATAGATTGTACGAATGAATGGATCGTGCTAATGAATTAGAATGGAATATACGAATGAATTAGAATGGATCATATGAATTAATTAGAATGGATCATACGAATGAATTAGAATGGATCGTACGAATGAATTAGAATAGATCGTACGAATGAATTAGAATGGATCGTGCGAATGAATTAGAATGGATCGTACGAATGAATTAGAATGGATACATTTGTGCGAATGAATTAGAATAGATTGTACGAATGAATTAGAATGGATAATATGAATGAATTAGAATGGATCGTACGAATGAATTAGAATGGATCGTGCGAATGAATTAGAATGGATCGTACGAATGAATTAGAATGGATCGTGTGAAAGAATTAGAATGGATCGTACGAATGAATTAGAATGGATCGTGCGAATGAATTAGAATGGATCGTACGAATGAATTAAAATGGATACATTCATGCGAATGATATAGAATGGATCGGACGAATGAATTAGAATGGATCATATAAATGAGTAAGAATGGATCGTACGAATGAAATAGAATAGATCGTACGAATGAATTAGAATGGATCGTACGAAGGAATTAGAATGGATCGTACGAATGAATTAGAATGGATATATTCGTGCAAATGAATTAGAATGGATCGTATGAATGTATTAGAATGGATCGTATGAGTGAATTAGAATGGATCGTACGAATGAATTAGAATGGATCGTATGAATGAATTAGAATGGATACATTCGTGTGAATGAATTAGAATGGATCATATGAATGAATTAGAATGGATCGTGCGAATGAATTAGAATGGATCGTACGAATGAATTAGAATGGATACATTTGTGCGAATGAATTAGAATGGATCGTACGAATAAATTAGAACGGATCGTATGAATGAATTAAAATGGATCGTACGAATGAATTAGAATGGATCGTGCGAATGAATTAGAATGGATCGTACGAATAAACTAGAATGGATACATTCGTGCGAATGAATTAGAATGGATCGTACGAATGAATTAGAATGGATCTTACGAATGAATTAGAATGGATCGTACGAATGAATTAGAATGGATCGTACGAATGAATTAGAATGGATCTTACGAATGAATTAGAATGGATCGTACGAATAAATTAGAATGGATCGTATGAATGGTTTAGAATGGATACATTCGTGCGAATGAATTAGAATGGATCGGACGAATGAATTAGAATGGATCGTACGAATGAATTAGAATGGATCAAATGAATGAATTAGAATGGTTACATTCATGTGAATGAATTAGAATGGATCGTACGAATGGATTAGAGTGGATCGTACGAATGGATTAGAATGGATACATTCGTGCGAATGAATTAGAATGGATCATACGAATGAGTAAGAATGGATCGTACGAATGAAATAGAATGGATTGTACGAATGAATTAGAATGGATCGTGCGAATGAATTTGAATGGATCGTACGAATGAATTAGAATGGATCGTGCTAATGAATTAGAATTGATCGTACGAATGAAATAGAATGGATTGTACGAATGATTTAGAATGGATCGTACGAATGAATTAGAATGGATCGTACGAATGAGTAAGAATGGATCGTACGAATGAAATAGAATGGTTTGTACGAATGAATTAGAATGGATTCGTACGAATGAATTAGAATAGATACATTCGTGCGAATGAATTAGAATGGATCGTACCAATGAGTAAGAATGGATCGTAAGAATGAAATAGAATAGATTGTGCGAATAAATTAGAATGGATCGTACGAATGAATTAGAATGGATCGTACGAATGAATTAGAATAGATCGTACGAATGAATTAGAATGGATCATACGAATTAATTAGAATGGATCATACGAATGAATTAGAACGGATCGTACGAATGAATTAGAATGGATCGTACGAATGAATTAGAATGGATCGTACGAATGAATTAGAATGGATCCATTCTAATTCATTAGTATGATCCATTCTAATTCATTAGTATGATCCATTCTAATTCATTCGCACGAATGTATCCATTCTAATCCATTCGTACGATCCATTCTAGTCCATTCGTACGATCCATTCTAATTCATTCGCACAAATGTATCCATTCTAATTCATTCATACGATCCATTCTAATTCATTCGTACGATCCATTCTAATTCATTCGTACGATCCATTCTAATTCATTCGTAGGATCCATTCTAATTAATTCGTATGATCCATTCTAATTCATTCGTACGATCCATTCTAATTCCTTCGTACGATCCATTCTAATTCATTCGTACGATCTATTCTAATTCATTCGTCCGATCCATTCTAATTCATTCGTACGAATGAATTAGAATGGATACATTCGTGCGAATGAATTAGAATGGATACATTCGTGCGAAATAATTAGAATAGACCGTATGAATGAATTAGAATGGATCCTATGAATGAATTAGAATGGATCGTGCGAATGAATTAGAATGGATCGTACGAATGAATTAGAATGGATCGTGCTAATGAATTAGAAAAGATCGAACGAATGAATTAGCATGGATCGTGCTAATGAATTAGAATGGATCATACGAATGAATTAGAATGGATCAAATGAATGAATTAGAATGGTTATATTCATGCGAATGAATTAGAATGGATCGTACGAATGGATTAGAATGGATCGTACGAATGGATTAGAATGGAAACATTCGAGCGAATGAATTAGAATGGATCGTACGAATGAATTAGAATGGATCGTACGAATAAATTAGAATGGATACATTCGTCCGAATGAATTAGAATGGATCATACGAATGAGTAAGAATGGATCGTACGAATGAAATAGAATAGATTGTACGAATGAATTAGAATGGATTCGTACGAATGAATTAGAATGGATCGTACGAATGAATTAGAATGGATCATACGAATTAATTAGAATGGATCGTACGAATAAATTAGAATGGATCGTACGAATGAATTAGAATGGATACATTCGTGCGAATGAATTAGAATGGATCGGACGAATGAATTAGAATAGATCGTACGAATGAATTAGAATGGATCGTATGAATGGATTAGAATGGATACATTCGTGCGAATGAATTAGAATGGATTGTATGAATTAATTAGAATGGATCGTACGAATGAATTAGAATGGATCATATGAATGTATTAGAATGGATCGTATGAATGAATTAGAATGGATCGTACGAATGAATTAGAATGGATCGTGCGAATGAATTCGAATGGATCGTATGAATGAATTAGAATGGATACATTCGTGCGAATGAATTAGAATGGATCGTACGAATGAATTAGAATGGATCGTATGAATGAATTAGAATGGATCGTACGAATGAATTAGAATGGATCGTGCGAATGAATTCGAATGGATCGTACGATCCATTCTAATTCATTCATACAATCCATTCTAATTCAGTCGCACGAATGTATCCATTCTAATTCATTCGTACGATCAGTTCTAATTCATTCACAAAATCTATTCTAATTCATTCATACGATCCATTATAATTCATTCACACGAATATATCCATTCTAATTCATTCATACGATCCATTCTATTCATTCGTACGATCCATTCTTACTCATTGGTACGATCCATTCTAATTCATTCGCACGAATGTATCCATTCTAATTCATTCGTACGAATCCATTCTAATTCATTCGTACGATCCATTCTAATACATTCATACGATCCATTCTAATTCATTTGCACGAATATATCCATTCTAATTCATTCATACGATCCATTCTAATTCATTCGCACGATCCATTCTAATTCATTCATATGATCCATTCTAATTCATTCATACGATCCATTCTAATTCATTCCAACAATCCATTCTAATTCATTCGCCCGATCCATTCTAATTCATTCATACGATCCATTCTATTCGAATGGATCATGCGATCCATTCGACTTCATTCGCGTGATCCGTTCTAATTCATTCATACGATCCATTCTAATTTATTCATACAATGCATTCTAATTCTTTCACACGATCCATTCTAATTCATTCGTATGATCCATTCTAATTCATTCGTACAATCCATTCTATTTCATTTGTACGATCCATTCTTACTCATTCGTATGATCCATTCTAATTCATTCGTACGATCTATTCTAATTCATTTGTACGATCCATTCTAATTCTTTCACACGATCTATTCTAATTCATTCATAGGATCCATTCTAATTCATTCGTACAATCTATTCAAATTCATTCGTATGATCCATTCTAATTCATTCGTACGATCGTACGAATGAATTAGAATGGATCGTACGGAATAAATTAGAATGGATTGTATGAATGAATTAGAATGGATACATTCGTGCGAATGAATTGGAATGGATCATACGAATGAGTAAGAATGGACCGTACGAATGAAATAGAATGGATTGTACGAATGAATTAGAATGGATCGTACAAATGAATTAGAATGGATCGTACGAATGAATTAGAATGGATCATACGAATGAATTAGAATGGATCGTGTGAAAGAATTAGAATGGATTGTATGAATGAATTAGAATAGATCGTATGAATGAATTAGAATGGATCGTACGAATGAATTAGAATGGATACATTCGTGCGAATGAATTAGAATGGATCAGACGAATGAATTAGAATGGATCGTGCGAATGAATTAGAATGGATACATTCGTGCGAATGAATTAGAATGGATCGTGCGAAGGAATTAGAATGGATCGTACGAATGAATTAGAATGGATCGTACGAATGAATTAGAATAGATCGTACGAATGAATTAGAATGGATTGTACGAAGGAATTAGAATGGATCGTACGAATGAATTAGAATGGATATATTCGTGCAAATGAATTAGAATGGATCGAATGAATGTATTAGAATGGATCGTACGAATGAATTAGAATGGATTCGTACGAATGAATTAGAATGGATACATTCGTGCGAATGAATTAGAATGGATCGTACCAATGAGTAAGAATGGATCGTACGAATGAATAGAATGAATCGTATGAATAAATTAGAATGGATATATTCGTGTGAATGAATTATAATGGATCGTATGAATGAATTAGAATAGATTTTGTGAATGAATTAGAACTGATCGTACGAATGAATTAGAATGGATACATTCGTGCGAATGAAATAGAATGAATTGTATGAATGAATTAGAATGGATCCTATGAATGAATTAGAATGGATCGTACGAATGAATTAGAATGGATCGTACGAATGAATTAGAATGGATCTTACGAATGAAATAGAATAGATTGTACGAATGAATTAGAATGGATTCCTACGAATGAATTAGAATGGATACATTCGTGCGAATGAATTAGAATGGATCATACCAATGAGTAAGAATGGATCGAACGAATGAAATAGAATAGATTGTGCGAATGAATTAGAATGGATCGCACGAATGTATCCATTCTAATTCATTCGTACGATCCATTCTAATTGATTCGTACGATCCATTCTAATTCATTCGTATGATCCATTCTAATTAATTTGTATGATCCATTCTAAGTTATTCGTACGATCCATTGTAATTCATTCATACAATCCATTCTAATTCATTCGTACGATCCATTCTAATTCACTCATACGATCCATTCTAATACATTCATACGATCCATTCTATTTCATTTGCACGAATATATCCATTCTAATTCCTTTGTACGATCCATTCTAATTCATTCGTACAATCTATTCTAATTCATAAGTACGATCCATTCTAATTCATTCGTACGATCCATTCTAATTCCTTCGTACGATCCATTCTAATTCATTCGTACGATTCATTCTAATTCATTCGTACAATCTATTCTAATTCATTCGTACGAATGGATACATTCGTGTGAATGAATTAGAATGGATCGTACAAATGAGTAAGAATGGATCGTACAAATGAAATAGAATGGATTGCACGAATGAATTAGAATGGATCGTACGAATGAATTAGAATGGATCGTACGAAGGAATTAGAATGGATCGTACGAATGAATTAGAATGGATCGTACGAATGAATTAGAATAGATCATACGAATAAATTAGAATGGATCGTACGAAGGAATTAGAATGGATTGTACGAATGAATTAGAATGGATCGTGCTAATGAATTAGAATTGATTGAACGAATGAATTAGCATGGATCATGCTAATGAATTAGAATGGAACGTACGAATGAATTAGAATGGATCGTGTGAAAGAATTAGAATGGATTGTATGAATGAATTAGAATGAATTCGTACGATCCATTCGAATTCATTCGCACGATCCATTCTAATTCATTCATACGATCCATTCTAATTCATTCATACAATCCATTCTAAGCCTTTCACACGATCCATTCTAATTCATTCGTAGGATCCATTCTAATTCATTTGTACAATCTATTCTATTTCATTCGTACGATCTATTCTTACTCATTCGTATGATCCATTCTAATTCATTCGGACGAATGTATCCATTCTAATTTATTCGTACGATCCCTTCTAATTCATTCGTACGATCCATTCTAATTCATTCGTACGATCTATTCTAATTCATTCGTACGATCCATTCTAATTTCATTCGTACGATCCATTCTAATTCATTCGCTCGAATGTATCCATTCTAATCCATTCGTACGATCCATTCTAATTCATTCGCATGAATGTAACCATTCTAATTCATTCATTTGATCCATTCTAATTCATTCGTACGATCCATTCTAATTTATTCGTCCGATCCATTCTAATTCATTCGCACGAATGTATCCATTCTAATTCATTCGTAAGATCCATTCTAATTCATTCGTACGATCCATTCTAATTCATTCGTAAGATCCATTCTAATTCATTCGTACGATCCATTCTAATTCATTCGTACGATCCATTCTAATTCATTCGCACGAATGTATCCATTCTAGTTCATTCGTACGATCCATTCTAATTCATTCGTACGATCCATTCTAATTCATTCGCACGATCCATTCTAATTCATTCGTACGATCAATTCTAATTCATTCGCACGAATGTATCCATTCTAATTCATTCGTACGATCCTGAATTAGAATGGATCGTACGAATGAATTAGAATGGATACCTTTGTGCATATGAATTAGAATGGATCGTACGAATGAATTAGAATGGATCATATTAATGAATTAGAATGGATCGTACGAATGAATTAGAATGGATCGTACGAAAGAATTAGAATGGATCTTACGAATGGATTAGAATGGATACATTCGTGCAAATGAATTAGAATGGATCGGACGAATGAATTAGAATGGATCGTACGAATGAATTAGAATGGATCAAATGAATGAATTAGAATGGTTACATTCATGCGAATGAATTAGAATGGATCGTACGAATGGATTAGAATGGATTATACGAATGGATTAGAATGGATACATTCGAGCGAATGAATTAGAATGGATCGTATGAATGAAATTAGTATGGATCGTACGAATGAATTAGAATAGATTGTACGAATGAATTAGAATGGATCGTACGAATGAATTAGAATGGATTGTGGGAAAGAATTAGAATGGGTCGTACGAATGAATTAGAATGGATCGTGTGAATGAATTAGAATGGATCGTACGAATGAATTAGAATGGATCATGCTAATGAATTAGAATTGATCGAACGAATGAATTAGCATGGATCGTGTATTCGTACGATCCATTCTAATTCATTCGTAAGATCCATTCTAATTCATTCGTACGATCCATTCTAATTCATTCGTACGATCCTTTCTAATTCATTCGCATGAATGTATCCATTCTAGTTCATTCGTACGATCCATTCTAATTCATTCGTACGATCCATTCTAATTCATTCATACGATCTATTCTAATTCATTCATACAATCCATTCTAATTCTTTCACACGATCCATTCTAATTTATTCCTACGATCCATTCTAATTCATTCGCACAATCCATTCTATTTCATTCGTACGATCCATTCTTACTCATTCGTATGATCCATTCTAATTCATTCGCACGAATGTATCCATAATGGATCATACGAATGAGTAAGAATGGATCGTACGAATGAAATAGAATGGATTATGCGAATGAATTAGAATGGACCGTACGAATGAATTATAGTGGATACATTCGTGCGAATGAATTAGAATGGATCGGACGAATGTATTAGAATGGATCGTACGAATGAATTAGAATGGATCGTACGAATGAATTAGAATGGATCGTACGAATAAATTAGAATGGATACATTCGTCCGAATGAATTAGAATGGATCATATGAATGAGTAAGAATGGATCGTACGAATGAAATAGAATAGATTGTACGAATGAATTAGAATGGATCGTGCGAATGAATTAGAATGGATCGTACGAATGAATTAGTATGGATCGTACGAATGAATTAGAATGGATCGTGCGAATGAATTAGAATGGATCATATTAATGAATTAGAATGAATCGTACGAATGAATTATAATAGATACATTCGTGCGAATGAATTAGAATGGATCGTGCGAATCCATTAGACTGGATCGTGCGAATGAATAAGAATGGATCATACGAATGAATTAGAATGGATCGTACGAATTAACTAGAATGGATCAAACGAATGAATTAGAATGGATCATACGAATTAGAATGGATCATACGAATTAATTAGAATGGATCAAACGAATGAATTAGAATGGATCATACGAATGAATTAGAATGGATCATACGAATGAATTAGAATGGATCATGCGAATTAATTAGAATGGATCAAACGAATGAATTAGAATGGATCGTACGAATGAATTAGAATGGATCGTATGAATGAACTAGAATGGATCGTATGAATTAACTAGAATGGATACATTCGTGCGAATGAATTAGAATGAATCGTACGAATGAATTAGAATGGATCGTACGATTTATTCTAATTCATTCGTATGATCCATTCTAATATATTCGTACGATTCATGCTAATTCATTCGCACGATCCATTCTAATTCATTCGTACGATCCATTCTTATTCATTCATACGATCCATTCTAATTCATTCGCACAATCCATTCTAATTCATTCGTACAATCCATTCTAATTCATTCGTATGATGCATTCTAACTCATTCGGTGGATCCATTCTAATTCATTCGTATGATCCATACTAATTCATTCCCACGATCCATTCTAATTTATTCGTACGATCCATTCTAATTCATTCGTACGATCTATTCTAATTCATTCGCACGAATGTAACCATTCTAATTCATTCATACGATTCATTCTAATTCATTCGTATGAGCTATTCTAATTCATTCGTACGATCCATTCTATTTCATTCGTACGATCCATTGTAATTCATTCATACAATCCATTTAGATTCATTCGCACAAACGTATCCATTCAAATTTATTCGTACGATCCAGTCTAATTCATTCGTACGATCCATTCTAATTCATTCGTACGATCCATTCTAATTCCTTCGTACGATCCATTATAATTCATTCATACGATCCATTTTAATTCAATCGTACGATCCATTCTAATTCATTCGTGCGATCCATTCTAATTCATTCGCACAAATGTATCCATTCTAATTCATTCGTACGATTCATTCTTACTCATTCGTATGATCCATTCTAATTCATTCGTACGATCCATTCTAATTCATTCGTATGATCCATTCTAATTCATTCGCATGAATGTAACCATTCTAATTCATTCATTTGATCCATTCTAATTCATTCGTACGATCCATTCTAATTCATTCGTCCGATCCATTCGAATTCATTCGCACGAATGTATCCATTCTAATTCATTCATACGCTCCATTCTAATTCATTCGTACGGTCCATTCTAATTTATTCGCACAATCCATTCTAATTCATTCGTACGATCCATTCTAATTCATTCTAATTCTTTCACACGATCCATTCTAATCCATTCTAATACATTCTAATTCTTTCACACGATCCATTCTAATTCATTCGTATGTTTCATTCTAATTCATTAGCACGATCCATGCTAATTCATTCGTTCGATCAATTCTAATTCATTAGCACGATCCATTCTAATTCATTCGTATGATCCATTCTAATTCATTCGTACGATCCATTCTAATTCATTCGCACGATCCATTCTAATTCATTCGTACGATCAATTCTAATTCATTCGCACGAATGTATCCATTCTAATTCATTCGCACGATCCATTCTAATTCATTCGTACGATCCATTCTAATTCATTCGTAGGATCTTAGAATGGAATATACGAATGAATTAGAATGGATCGTACGAATGAATTAGACCATTCTTACTCATTCGTATGATCCATTCTAATTCATTTGCACGAATGTATCCATTCTAATCCATTCGTACGATCCATTCTAATCCATTCGTACGATCCATTCTAATTCATTCGCACAAATGTATCCATACTAATTCATTCGTACGATCCATTCTAATTCATTCGTACGATCCATTCTAATTCATTCATAGGATCCATTCTAATACATTCATACGATCCATTCTAATTCCTTCGTACGATCCATTCTAATTCATTCGTACGATCCATTCTAATTCATTCATACAATGCATTCTAATTCTTTCACACGATCCATTCTAATTCATTCGTACGATCCATTCTAAATCATTCGTGCAATCCATTCTATTTCATTCGTACGATCAATTCTAATTCATTCATAGGATCCATTCTAATTCATTCATACGATCTATTCTAATTCTTTCACATGATCCATTCTATTTCATTCCTACGATCCATTCTTACTCATTGGTACGATCCATTCTAATTCATTCGTACGATCCATTCTAATTCATTCGTACGATCCATTCTAATTCATTCGTCCGATCCATTCTAATTCATTCGCACGAATGTATCCATTCTAATTCATTCGTACGATCCATTCTAATTCATTCGTACGATCCATTCTAATTCATTCGTAAGATCCATTCTAATTCATTCGTACGATCTATTCTAATTCATTCGTACGATCCATTCTAATTCCTTCGTACGATCCCTTCTAATTCATTCGTACGATCCATTCTATTTCATTCGTACGATCCATTCTAATTCCTTCGTACGATCTATTCTAATTCATTCGTACGATCCATTCTAATTTATTCGCGCAATCTATTCTAATTCATTCATACGATCCATTATAATTCATTCGTACGATCCATTCTAATTCATTCGCACGATCCATTCTAATTCATTCGCGTAATCTATTCTAATTCATTCGCACGATCCATTCTAATTCATTCGTACGATCCATTCTAATTCTTTCACACGACCCATTCTAATTCATTCGTACGATCCAATCTAATTCATTCGTACGATCTATTCTAATTCATTCGTATGATCCATTCTAATTCATTCGTACGATCCATTCTAATTCCTTCGTACGATCCATTCTAATTCATTCATACAATCCATTATAATTCTTTCACACGATCCATTCTAATTCATTCGTACGATCCATTCTAATTCATTCATGCAATCCATTCTATTTCATTCGTACGATCCATTCTTGCTCATTCGTACGATCCATTCTAATTCATTCACACGAATGTATCCATTCGTACGAATGAATTAGAATAGATTGTATGAATGAATTAGAATGGATCGTACGAATGAATTAGAATGAATCGTACGAAGGAATTAGAAAGGATCGTACGAATGAATTAGAATGGACCATACGAATGAATTAGAATAGATCGTACGAATGAATTAGAATGGATCGTACGAAGGAATTAGAATGGATCGTACGAATGAATTAGAATGGATATATTCGTGCAAATGAATTAGAATGGATCGTATGAATGAATTAGAATGGATCGTATGAGTGAATTATAATGGATCATACGAATGAATTAGAATGGATTGTATGAATGAATTAGAATGGATCGTACGAATGAATTAGAATGGATCTTGTGAATGAATTAGAATAGATCGGACGAATGAATTAGAATGGATCGTACGAATGAATTAGAATGGATCATACGAATGAATTAGAATGGATAGTACGAATAAATTAGAATGGATACATTCGTCCGAATGAATTAGAATGGATCATACGAATGAGTAAGAATGGATCGTACGAATGAAATAGAATAGATTGTACGAATGAATTAGAATGGATCGTACGAATGAATTAGAATGGATCGTACGAATGAATTAGAATGGATCGTGCGAATGAATCCGAATGGATCGTATGAATGAATTAGAATGGATACCTTTGTGCAAATGAATTAGAATGGATCGTATGAATGAATTAGAATGGATCGTATGAGTGAATTAGAACGGACAGTACGAATGAAGTAGAATGGATCGTATGAATGAATTAGAATGGATACATTCGTGCGAATGAATTAGAATGGATCGTATGAATGAATTAGAATAGATTGTGCGAATGAATTAGAATGGATCGTACGAATGAATTAGAATGGATACATTCGTGCGAATAAATTAGAATGGATCGTACGAATGAATTAGAATGTATCGTACGAATGGATTAGAATGGATCCTATGAATGGATTAGAATGGATACCTTTGTGCATATGAATTAGAATGGATCGTATGAATGAATTAGAATGGATCGTAGAATGGATCGTACGAATGAATTAGAATGAATTAGAATGGATCGTACGAATGAATTAGAATAGATCATAGGAATGAATTAGAATGAATCGTGCAAATGAATTAGAATGGATACATTCGTGCGAATGAATTAGAATGGATCGGACGAATGAATTAGAATGGATCGTACGAATGAGTAAGAATGGATCGTACGAATGAAATAGAATAGATCGTACGAATGAATTAGAATGGATCGTACGAAGGAATTAGAATGGATCGTACGAAAGAATTAGAATGGATATATTCGTGCAAATGAATTAGAATGGATCGTATGAATGTATTAGAATTGATCGTATGAGTGAATTAGAATGGATTGTACGAATGAATTAGAATGGATCGTATGAATGAATTAGAATGGATACATTCGTGTGAATGAATTAGAATGGATCGTATGAATGAATTAGAATAGATTTTGTGAATGAATTAGAACTGATCGTAAGAATGAATAAGAATGGATACATTCGTGCGAATGAATTAGAATGAATTAGAATGGATCGGACAAATGAATTAGAATGGATCGTACGAATGAATTAGAATGGATCAAATGAATGAATTAGAATGGTTACATTCATGCGAATGAATTAGAATGGATCGTACGAATGGATTAGAATGGATCGTACGAATGGATTAGAATGAATACATTCGTGTGAATGAATTAGAATGGATCATACTAATGAGTAAGAATGGATCGTACGAATGAAGTAGAATGGATTGTACGAATGAATTAGAATAGATCGTGCGAATGAATTTGAATGGATCGTACGAATGAATTAGAATGGATCGTGCTAATGAATTAGAATTGATCGTACGAATGAAATAGAATGGATTGTACGAATGATTTAGAATGGATCGTACGAATGAATTAGAATGGATCGTACGAGTGATTTAGAATGGATACATTCGTGCGTATGAATTAGAATGGATCATACGAATGAGTAAGAATTGATCGTACGAATGAAATAGAATGGATTGTACGAATGAATTAGAATGGATTCGTACGAATGAATTAGAATGGATACATTCGTGCGATCCATTCTAATTCATTTATACGATCTATTCTAATTCATTCATACAATCCATTCTAATTCTATCACACGATCCATTCTAATTCATTCGTACGATCCATTCTAATTCATTCACACAAATCCATTCTATTTCATTCGTACGATCCATTCTTACTCATTGGTACGATCCATTCTAATTCATTCGCACGAATGTATCCATTCTAATTCATTCGTACGAATCCATTCTAATTCATTCGTACGAATCCATTCTAATTCATTCGAAAGATCTATTCTATTTCATTCGTACGATCCATTCTTACTCATTCGTATGATCCATTCTAATTCATTCGGACGAATGTATCCATTCTAATTTATTCGTACGATCCATTCTAATTCATTCGTACGATCCATTCTAATTCATTCGTACGATCCATTCTAATTCATTCGTCCGATCCATTCTAATTCATTCGCACGAATGTATCCATTCTAATTCATTCGTACGATCCATTCTAATTCATTCGTACAATCCATTCTAATTCATTCATAAGATCCATTCTAATTCATTCGTACGATCCATTCTAATTCCTTCGTACGATCCATTCTAATTCATTCGTACGATCCATTCTAATTCATTCGTACGATCCATTCTAATTCCTTCGTACGATCCATTCTAATTCATTCGTACGATCCATTCTAATTCATTCGCGCAATCTAGTCTAATTCATTCGTACGATCCATTCTAATTCATTCGCACGATCCATTCTAATTCATTCGTACGATCCATTCCAATTCTTTCACACGATCCATTCTAATTCATTCGTTCGATCCATTCTAATTCATTCGTACGATCTATTCTAATTCATTCGTACGATCCATTCTAATTCATTCGTACGATCCATTCTAATTCCTTCGTACGATCCATTCTAATTCATTCATACAATCCATTCTAATTCTTTCACACGATCCATTCTAATTCATTCGTACGATCCATTCCAATTCATTCGTGCAATCCATTCTATTTCATTCGTACGATCCATTCTTACTCATTCGTACGATCCATTCTAATTCATTCACACGAATGTATCCATTCGTACGAATGAATTAGAATATATTATACGAATAAATTAGAATGGATCGTACGAATGAATTAGAATGGATCGTACGAAGGAATTAGAATGGATCGTACGAATGAATTAGAATGGATCGTACGAATGAATTAGAATAGATCGTACGAATGAATTAGAATGGATCCTACGAAGGAATTAGAATGGATCCTACGAATGAACTAGAATGGATATATTCGTGCAAATGAATTAGAATGGATCGTATGAATGTATTAGAAAGGATCGTATGAGTGAATTAGAATGGATCGTACGAATGAATTAGAATGGATTGTATGAATGAATTAGAATGGATCGTACGAATGAATTAGAATGGATCGTGTGAATGAATTAGAATGGATCGGACGAATGAATTAGAATTGATCGTACGAATGAATTAGAATGGATCGTACGAATGAATTAGAATGGATCGTACGAATAAATTAGAATGGATCGTACGAATAAATTAGAATGGATACATTCGTCCGAATGAATTAGAATGGATCATACGAATGAGTAAGAATGGATCGTACGAATGAAATAGAATAGATTGTACGATTGAATTAGAATGGATCATGCGAATGAATTAGAATGGATCGTACGAATGAATTAGAATGGATTGTACAAATAAATTAGAATGGATCGTGCGAATGAATTCGAATGGATCGTACGAATGAATTAGAATGGATACCTTTGTGCAAATGAATTAGAATGGATCGTATGAATGAATTAGAATGGATCGTATGAGTGAATTAGAACGGATAGTACGAATGAAGTAGAATGGATCGTATTAATGAATTAGAATGGATACATTCGTGCGAATGAAATAGAATGGATCGTATGAATGAATTAGAATAGATTGTGCGAATGAATTAGAATGGATCGTACGAATGAATTAGAATGGATACATTCGTGCGAATAAATTAGAATGGATCATACGAATGAATTAGAATGTATCGTACGAATGGATTAGAATGGATCCTACGAATGGATTAGAATGGATACCTTTGTGCATATGAATTAGATTGGATCGTAGAATGGATCGTACAAATGAATTAGAAGGAATTAGAATGGATCGTATGAATGAATTAGAATAGATCATAGGAATGCATTAGAATGGATCGTGCAAATGAATTAGAATGGATACATTCGTGCGAATGAATTAGAATGGATCGGACGAATGAATTAGAATGGATCGTACGAATGAGTAAGAATGGATCGTACGAATGAAATAGAATAGATCGTACGAATGAATTAGAATGGATCGTACGAAGGAATTAGAATGGATCGTACGAATGAATTAGAATGGATATATTCGTGCAAATGAATTAGAATGGATCGTATGAATGTATTAGAATGGATCGTAT
This sequence comes from Chamaelirium japonicum, assembly GCA_947650365.1. NCBI lineage: Eukaryota > Viridiplantae > Streptophyta > Magnoliopsida > Liliales > Melanthiaceae > Chamaelirium > Chamaelirium japonicum. The sequence continues at coordinate 675,680 of CANTAL010000077.1, read as the reverse complement.
GAGTGAATTAGAATGGATCGTACGAATGAATTAGAATGGATCGTATGAATGAATTAGAATGGATACATTCGTGTGAATGAATTAGAATGGATCGTATGAATGAATTAGAATAGATTTTGTGAATGAATTAGAACTGATCGTACAAATGAATTAGAATGGATACATTCGTGCGAATGAATTAGAATGAATTAGAATGGATCGGACGAATGAATTAGAATGGATCGTACGAATGAATTAGAATGGATCAAATGAATGAATTAGAATGGTTACATTCATGCGAATGAATTAGAATGGATCGTACGAATGGATTAGAATGGATCGTACGAATGGATTAGAATGGATACATTCGTGCAAATGAATTAGAATGGATCATACGAATGAGTAAGAATGGATCGTACGAATGAAATAGAATGGATTGTACGAATGAATTAGAATGGATCGTGCGAATGAATTTGAATGTATCGTACGAATGAATTAGAATGGATCGTGCTAATGAATTAGAATTGATCGTACGAATGAAATAGAATAGATTGTACGAATGATTTAGAATGGATCGTACGAATGAATTATAATGGATCGTACGAATGATTTAGAATGGATACATTCGTGCGAATGAATTAGAATGGATCATACGAATGAGTAAGAATGGATCGTACGAATGAAATAGAATGGATTGTACGAATGAATTAGAATGGACTCGTACGAATGAATTAGAATGGATATATTCGTCCGAATGAATTAGAATGGATCATACGAATGAGTAAGAATGGATCGTACGAATGAAATAGAATAGATTGTACGAATGAATTAGAATGGATCGTACGAAGGAATTAGAATGGATCCATTCTAATTCATTCGTACGATCCATTCTAATTCCTTCGTACGATCCATTCTAATTCATTCATACAATCCATTCTAATTCTTTGACACGATCCATTCTAATTCATTCGTACGATTCATTCTAATTCATTCGTGCAATCCATTCTATTTCATTCGTACGATCCATTCTTGCTCATTCGTACGATCCATTCTAATTCATTCACACGAATGTATCCATTCGTACGAATGAATTAGAATAGATTGTACGAATGAATTAGAATGGATCGTACGAAGGAATTAGAAAGGATCGTACGAATGAATTAGAATGGACCATACGAATGAATTAGAATAGATCGTACGAATGAATTAGAATGGATCGTACGAAGGAATTTGAATGGATCGTACGAATGAATTAGAATGGATATATTCGTGCAAATGAATTAGAATGGATCGTATGAATGTATTAGAATTGATCGTATTAGTGAATTAGAATGGATCGTACGAATGAATTAGAATGGATCGTACGAATGAATTAGAATGGATCGTACGAATGAATTAGAATGGATCGTGCGAATGAATTCGAATGGATCGTATGAATGAATTAGAATGGATACCTTAGTGCAAATGAATTAGAATGGATCGTATGAATGAATTAGAATGGATACCTTAGTGCAAATGAATTAGAATGGATCGTATGAATGAATTAGAATGGATCGTATGAGTGAATTAGAACGGACAGTACGAATGAAGTAGAATGGATCGTATGAATGAATTAGAATGGATACATTCGTGCGAATGAATTAGAATGGATCGTATGAATGAATTAGCATAGATTGTGCGAATGAATTAGAATGGATCGTACGAATGAATTAGAATGGATACATTCGTGCGAATAAATTAGAATGGATCGTACGAATGAATTAGAATGTATCGTACGAATGGATTAGAATGGATCCTATGAATGGATTAGAATGGATACCTTTGTGCATATGAATTAGAATGGATCGTATGAATGAATTAGAATGGATCGTAGAATGGATCGTACGAATGAATTAGAATGAATTAGAATGGATCGTACAGATGAATTAGAATAGATCATAGGAATGAATTAGAATGGATCGTGCAAATGAATTAGAATGGATACATTCGTGCGAATGAATTAGAATGGATCGGACGAATGAATTAGAATGGATCGTACGAATGAGTAAGAATGGATCGTACGAATGAAATAGAATAGATCGTATGAATGAATTAGAATGGATCGTACGAAGGAATTAGAATGGATCGTACGAATGAATTAGAATGGATATATTCGTGCAAATGAATTAGAATGGATCGTATGAATGTATTAGAATTGATCGTATGAGTGAATTAGAATGGATCGTACGAATGAATTAGAATGGATCGTATGAATGAATTAGAATGGATACATTCGTGTGAATGAATTAGAATGGATCGTATGAATGAATTAGAATAGATTTTGTGAATGAATTAGAACTGATCGTAAGAATGAATTAGAATGGATACATTCGTGCGAATGAATTAGAATGAATTAGAATGGATCGGACAAATGAATTAGAATGGATCGTACGAATGAATTAGAATGGATCAAATGAATGAATTAGAATGGTTACATTCATGCGAATGAATTAGAATGGATCGTACAAATGGATTAGAATGGATCATACGAATGGATTAGAATGGATACATTCGTGTGAATGAATTAGAATGGATCATACTAATGAGTAAGAATGGATCGTACGAATGAAATAGAATGGATTGTACGAATGAATTAGAATAGATCGTGCGAATGAATTTGAATGGATCGTACGAATGAATTAGAATGGATCGTGCTAATGAATTAGAATTGATCGTACGAATGAAATAGAATGGATTGTAAGAATGATTTAGAATGGATCGTACGAATGAATTAGAATGGATCGTACGAGTGATTTAGAATGGATACATTCGTGCGAATGAATTAGAATGGATCATACGAATGAGTAAGAATTGATCGTACGAATGAAATAGAATGGATTGTACGAATGAATTAGAATGGATTCGTACGAATGAATTAGAATGGATACATTCGTGCGATCCATTCTAATTCATTTATACGATCTATTCTAATTCATTCATACAATCCATTCTAATTCTTTCACACGATCCATTCTAATTCATTCGTACGATCCATTCTAATTCATTCACACAAATCCATTCTATTTCATTTGTACGATCCATTCTTACTCATTGGTACGATCCATTCTAATTCATTCGCACGAATGTATCCATTCTAATTCATTCGTACGAATCCATTCTAATTCATTCGAAAGATCTATTCTATTTCATTCATACGATCCTTTCTTACTTATTCGTATGATCCATTCTAGTTCATTCGGACGAATGTATCCATTCTAATTTATTCGTACGATCCATTCTAATTCATTCGTACGATCCATTCTAATTCATTCGTCCGATCCATTCTAATTCATTCGCACGAATGTATCTACTCTAATTCATTCGTACGATCCATTCTAATTCATTCGTAAGATCCATTCTAATTCATTCGTACGATCCATTCTAATTCCTTCGTACGATCCATTCTAATTCATTCGTACGATCCATTCTAATTCATTCGTACGATCCATTCTAATTCCTTCGTACGATCTATTCTAATTCATTCGTACGATCCATTCTAATTCATTCGCGCAATCTAGTCTAATTCATTCGTACGATCCATTCTAATTCATTCGCACGATCCATTCTAATTCATTCGTACGATCCGTTCCAATTCTTTCACACGATCCATTCTAATTCATTCGTACGATCCATTCTAATTCATTCGTACGATCTATTCTAATTCATTCGTACGATCCATTCTAATTCCTTCGTACGATCCATTCTAATTCCTTCGTACGATCCATTCTAATTCATTCATACAATCCATTCTAATTCTTTCACACGATCCATTCTAATTCATTCGTACGATCCATTCTAATTCATTCGTGCAATCCATTCTATTTCATTCGTACGATCCATTCTTACTCATTCGTACGATCCATTCTAATTCATTCACACGAATGTATCCATTCGTACAATCTATTCTAATTCATACAATCCATTCTATTTCATTTGTACGATCCATTCTATTTCATTCGTACGATCCATTCTAATTCATTCGTACAATCTATTCTAATTCATAAGTACGATCCATTCTAATTCATTCGTACGATCCATTCTAATTCATTCGTACGATCCATTCTAATTCATTCGCCCAAATGTATCCATTCTAATTCATTCGTACGATCCATTCTAATTCATTCGTACGATCCATTCTAATTCATTCGTACAATCCATTCTAATTCATTTGTATGATCCATTCTAATTAATTCGTATGATCCATTCTAGTTCATTCGTACGATCCATTCTAATTCATTCATACAATCCATTCTAATTCATTCGCACGAATGTATCCATTCTAATTAATTCGTACGATCCATTCTAATTCATTCGTATGATCTATTCTTATTCATTCGTACAATCCAGTCTAATTGATTCGCACGATCCATTCTAATTCATTCGCACAAATGTATCCATTCTAATTCATTCGTACGATCCATTCTAATTCATTAATATGATCCATTCTAATTCATTCGTACGATCCATTCTAATTCATATGTACAAAGGTATCCATTCTAATTCATTCGCACGAAAGAATTAGAATGGATTGTATGAAAGAATTAGAATGAATCGTGCGAATGAATTAGAATGGATCGTACGAAGGAATTAGAATGGATCGTACGAAGGAATTAGAATGGATCGTACGAATGAGTAAGAATGGATCGTACGAATGAATTAGAATGGATCATACGAATGAATTAGAATGGATCGTATGAATTAATTAGAATGGATCATACGAATGAATTAGAATGGATACATTCGTGCGAATGAATTAGAATGGATCGTACGAATGAATTAGAATGGATCGTACGAATGAATTAGAATGGATACATTTGTGCCAATGAATTAGAATGGATCATACGAATGAATTAGAATGGATCGTATGAATGAATTAGAATGGATCGTACGAATGAATTAGAATGGATCGTGCGAATGAATTAGAATGGATCGTACGAATGAATTAGAATGGATCGTACGAATGAACTAGAATGGATACATTCGTGCGAATGAATTAGAATGGATCGTACGAATGAATTAGAATGGATCGTACGAATAAATTAGAATGGATCTTACGAATGAATTAGAATGGATCGTACGAATGAATTAGAATGGATCGTACGAATGAATTAGAATGGATACATTCGTGCGAATGAATTAGAATGGATCAGACGAATGAATTAGAATGGATCGTACGAATGAATTAGAATGGATCGTACGAATGAATTAGAATGGATCGTACGAATAAATTAGAATGGATACATTCGTCCGAATGAATTAGAATGGATCATACGAATGAGTAAGAATGGATCGTACGAATGAAATAGAATAGATTGTACGAATGAATTAGAATGGATCCTACGAATGAATTAGAATGGATCGTGTGAAAGAATTAGAATGGATTGTATGAATGAATTAGAATGGATCGTATGAATGAATTAGAATGGATCATGCGAATGAATTCGAATGGATCGTACGAATTCATTCTAATTCCTTCATACAATCCATTCTAATTCTTTCACACGATCTATTCTAATTCATTCGTAGGATCCATTCTAATTCATTCGTACAATCTATTCTATTTCATTCGTACGATCCATTCTTACGTATTCGTATGATCCATTCTAATTCATTCGCATGAATGTATCCATTCTAATTCATTCGTACGAATTCATTCTAATTCATTCGTACAATCCATTCTATTTCATTCGTACGATCCATTCTTACTCATTCGTATGATCCATTCTAATTCATTCGCACAAATGTATCCATTCTAATTCATTCGTACGATCCATTCTAATTCATTCGTACGATCCATTCTTATTCATTCGTACGATCCATTCTAATTCATTCGCACAATCCATTCTAATTCATTCGTACAATCCATTCTAATTCATTCGTATGATCCATTTTAACTCATTCGGTGGATCCATTCTAATTCATTCGCACGAATGAATTAGAACTGATCGTACGAAAGAATTAGAATGAATACATTTGTGCGAATGAATTAGAATGGATTGTATGAATGAATTAGAATGGATCGTACGAATGAACTAGAATGGATACATTTGTGCGAATGAATTAGAATGGATTGTATGAATGAATTAGAATGGATCGTACGAATGAACTAGAATTGTTACATTCGTGCGAATGAATTAGAATGGATCGTACGAATGAATTAGAATGGATCTTACGAATGAATTAGAATGGATCATGCGAATGAATTAGAATGGATCATACGAATGAATTGAATGGATCGTGCTAATGAATTAGAATTGATCGTACGAATGAGTAAGAATGGATCGTACGAATGAAATAGAATAGATCGTACGAATGAATTAGAATGGATCGTACGAAGGAATTAGAATGGATTATACGAATGAATTAGAATGGATATATTCGTGCAAATGAATTAGAATGGATCGTATGAATGTATTAGAATGGATCGTATGAGTGAATTAGAATGGATCGTACGAATGAATTAGAATGGATCATATGAATGAATTAGAATGGATACATTCGTGTGAATGAATTAGAATGGATCGTATGAATGAATTAGAATAGATTTTGTGAATGAATTAAAACTGATCGTACGAATGAATTAGAATGGATTGTATGAATGAATTAGAATGGATCCTAAAAATGAATTAGAATGGATCGTGCGAATGAATTAGAATGGATCGTACGAATGAATTAGAATGGATCATGCTAATGAATTAGAATTGATCGATCGAATGAATTAGCATGGATCGTGCAAATGAATTAGAATGGATTATAAGAATGAATTAGAATGGATCTTACGAATGAATTAGAATGGATCGTACGAATGAATTAGAATGGATCGTACAAATAAATTAGAATGGATACATTCGTGCGAATGAATTAGAATGGATCGGACGAATGAATTAGTATGGATCGTACGAATGAATTAGAATGGATCAAATGAATGAATTAGAATAGATCGTACGAATGAATTAGAATGCATCGTATGAAAGAATTAGAATGGATATATTCGTGCGAATGAATTAGAATGGATCGTACGAATGAATTGGAATAGATCGTACGAATGAACTAGAATGCGAATGAATTAAAATGGATCGTACGAATGAATTAGAATGGATCGTACGAATGAATTAGAATGGATCGTACGAATGAATTAGAATGGATCGTACGAATGAACTAGAATGGATACATTCGTGCGAATGAATTAGAATGGATCGTACGAATGAATTAGAATGGATCGTACGATTCATTCTAATTCATTCGTACGATCCATTCTAATACATTCGTACGATTCATGCTAATTCATTCGCACGATCCATTCTAATTCATTCATACGATCCATTCTTATTCATTCATACGATCCATTCTAATTCATTCGCACAATCCATTCTAATTCATTCGTACAATCCATTCTAATTCATTCGTATGATCCATTCTAACTCATTTGGTGGATCCATTCTAATTCATTCATACGATCCATTCTAATTCATTCCCACGATTCATTCAAATTTATTCGTACGATCCATTCCAATTCATTCGTACGATCTATTCTAATTCATTCGCACGAATGTAACCATTCTAATTCATTCATACGATTCATTCTAATTCATTCGTATGAGCTATTCTAATTCATTCGTACCATCCATTGTAATTCATTCATACAATCCATTTAGATTCATTCGCACAAATGTATCCATTCAAAATCATTCGTACGATCCAGTCTAATTCATTCGTACAATCCATTCTAATTCATTCGCACGAATATATCCATTCTAATTCTTTCGTACGATGCATTCTAATTCATTCGTACGATCCATTCTAATTCTTTCATTTGATCCATTCTAATTCATTCGTATGATCCATTGTAATTCATTCGTCTGATCCATTCTAATTCATTCGCATGAATGTATCCATTCTAATTCATTCGTTCGATCCATAATTCATTCGTACGATCCATTCTAATACACTCGTACGATCCATTCTAATTCATTCGCACGAATGTATCCATTCTAATTCATTCGTACGATCCATTCTAATTCATTCGTACAATCCATTCTAATTCATTCGCACGATCCATTCTAATTCATTCGTACGATCAATTCTAATTCATTCGCACGAATGTATCTATTCTAATTCATTCGTACGACCCTGAATTAGAATAGATTGTACGAATGAATGGATCGTGCTAATGAATTAGAATGGAATATACGAATGAATTAGAATGGATCATACGAATTAACTAGAATGGATCATACGAATGAATTAGAATGGATCGTACGAATGAATTAGAATAGATCGTACGAATGAATTAGAATGGATCGTGCGAATGAATTAGAATGGATCGTACGAATGAATTAGAATGGATACATTTGTGCGAATGAATTAGAATAGTTTGTACGAATGAATTAGAATGGATAATATGAATGAATTAGAATGGATCGTACGAATGAATTAGAATGGATCGTGCGAATGAATTAGAATGGATCGTACGAATGAATTAGAATGGATCGTGTGAAAGAATTAGAATGGATCGTACGAATGAATTAGAATGGATCGTGCGAATGAATTAGAATGGATCGTACGAATGAATTAAAATGGATACATTCGTGCGAATGATATAGAATGGATCGGACGAATGAATTAGAATGGATCATACAAATGAGTAAGAATGGATCGTACGAATGAAATAGAATAGATCGTACGAATGAATTAGAATGGATCGTACGAAGGAATTAGAATGGATCGTACGAATGAATTAGAATGGATATATTCGTGCAAATGAATTAGAATGGATCGTATGAATGTATTAGAATTGATCGTATGAGTGAATTAGAATGGATTGTACGAATGAATTAGAATGCATCGTATGAATGAATTAGAATGGATACATTCGTGTGAATAAATTAGAATGGATCGTATGAATGAATTAGAATGGATCGTGCGAATGAATTAGAATGGATCGTACGAATGAATTAGAATGGATACATTTGTGCGAATGAATTAGAATGGATCGTACGAATAAATTAGAACGGATCGTATGAATGAATTAAAATGGATCGTACGAATGAATTAGAATGGATCGTGCGAATGAATTAGAATGGATCGTACGAATGAATTAGAATGGATCGTACGAATGAACTAAAATGGATACATTCGTGCGAATGAATTAGAATGGATCGTACGAATGAATTAGAATGGATCGTACGAATGAATTAGAATGGATCTTACGAATGAATTAGAATGGATCGTACGAATGAATTAGAATAGATCGTACGAATGAATTAGAATGGATCTTACGAATGAATTAGAATGGATCGTACGAATAAATTAGAATGGATCGTATGAATGGTTTAGAATGGATACATTCGTGTGAATGAATTAGAATGGATCGGACGAATGAATTAGAATGGATCGTACGAATGAATTAGAATGGATCAAATGAATGAATTAGAATGGTTACATTCATGTGAATGAATTAGAATGGATCGTACGAATGGATTAGAGTGGATCGTATGAATGGATTAGAATGGATACATTCGTGCGAATGAATTAGAATGGATCATACGAATGAGTAAGAATGGATCGTACGAATGAAATAGAATGGATTGTACGAATGAATTAGAATGGATCGTGCGAATGAATTTGAATGGATCGTACGAATGAATTAGAATGGATCGTGCTAATGAATTAGAATTGATCGTACGAATGAAATAGAATGGATTGTACGAATGATTTAGAATGGATCGTACGAATGAATTAGAATGGATCGTACGAATGATTTAGAATGGATACATTCGTGCGAATGAATTAGAATGGATCATACGAATGAGTAAGAATGGATCGTACGAATGAAATAGAATGGTTTGTACGAATGAATTAGAATGGATTCGTACGAATGAATTAGAATGGATACATTCGTGCGAATGAATTAGAATGGATCGTACCAATGAGTAAGAATGGATCGTAAGAATGAAATAGAATGGATTGTGCGAATGAATTAGAATGGATCGTACGTATGAATTAGAATGGATCGTACGAATGAATTAGAATAGATCGTACGAATGAATTAGAATGGATCATACGAATTAATTAGAATGGATCATACGAATGAATTAGAACGGATCGTACGAATGAATTAGAATGGATCGTACGAATGAATTAGAATGGATCGTACGAATGAATTAGAATGGATCCATTCTAATTCTTTAGTATGATCCATTCTAATTCATTAGTATGATCCATTCTAATTCATTAGTATGATCCATTCTAATTCATTCGCACGAATGTATCCATTCTAATCCATTCGTACGATCCATTCTAGTCCATTCGTACGATCCATTCTAATTCATTCGCACAAATGTATCCATTCTAATTCATTCATACGATCCATTCTAATTCATTCGTACGATCCATTCTAATTCATTCGTACGATCCATTCTAATTCATTCGTAGGATCCATTCTAATTAATTCGTATGATCCATTCTAATTCATTCGTACGATCCATTCTAATTCCTTCGTACGATCCATTCTAATTCATTCGTACGATCTATTCTAATTCATTCGTCCGATCCATTCTAATTCATTCGTACGAATGAATTAGAATGGATACATTCGTGCGAATGAATTAGAATGGATACATTCGTGCGAAAGAATTAGAATAGATCGTATGAATGAATTAGAATGGATCCTATGAATGAATTAGAATGGATCGTGCGAATGAATTAGAATGGATCGTACGAAAGAATTAGAATGGATCGTGCTAATGAATTAGAAAAGATCGAACGAATGAATTAGCATGGATCGTGCTAATGAATTAGAATGGATCGTACGAATGAATTAGAATGGATCAAATGAATGAATTAGAATGGTTATATTCATGCGAATGAATTAGAATGGATCGTACGAATGGATTAGAATGGATCGTACAAATGGATTAGAATGGAAACATTCGAGCGAATGAATTAGAATGGATCGTACGAATGAATTAGAATGGATCGTACGAATAAATTAGAATGGATACATTCGTCCGAATAAATTAGAATGGATCATACGAATGAGTAAGAATGGATCGCACGAATGAAATAGAATAGATTGTACGAATGAATTAGAATGGATTCGTACGAATGAATTAGAATGGATCGTACGAATGAATTAGAATGGATCATACGAATTAATTAGAATGGATCGTACGAATGAATTAGAATGGATCGTACGAATGAATTAGAATGGATACATTCGTGCGAATGAATTAGAATGGATCGGACGAATGAATTAGAATAGATCGTACGAATGAATTAGAATGGATCGTATGAATGGATTAGAATGGATACATTCGTGCGAATGAATTAGAATGGATTGTATGAATGAATTAGAATGGATCGTACGAATGAATTAGAATGGATCGTATGAATGTATTAGAATGGATCATATGAATGAATTAGAATGGATCGTACGAATGAATTAGAATGGATCGTGCGAATGAATTCGAATGGATCGTACGAATGAATTAGAATGGATACATTCGTGCGAATGAATTAGAATGGATCGTACGAATGAATTAGAATGGATCGTATGAATGAATTAGAATGGATCGTACGAATGAATTAGAATGGATCGTGCGAATGAATTCGAATGGATCGTACGATCCATTCTAATTCATTCATACAATCCATTCTAATTCATTCGCACGAATGTATCCATTCTAATTCATTCGTACGATCAGTTCTAATTCATTCACAAAATCTATTCTAATTCATTCATACGATCCATTATAATTCATTCACACGAATATATCCATTCTAATTCATTCATACGATCCATTCTATTCATTCGTACGATCCATTCTTACTCATTGGTACTATCCATTCTAATTCATTCGCACGAATGTATCCATTCTAATTCATTCGTACGAATCCATTCTAATTCATTCGTACGATCCATTCTAATACATTCATACGATCCATTCTAATTCATTTGCACGAATATATCCATTCTAATTCATTCATACGTTCCATTCTAATTCATTCGCACGATCCATTCTAATTCATTCATATGATCCATTCTAATTCATTCATACGATCCATTCTAATTCATTCCAACAATCCATTCTAATTCATTCGCCCGATCCATTCTAATTCATTCATACGATCCATTCTATTCGAATGGATCATGCGATCCATTCGAATTCATTCGCACGATCCGTTCTAATTCATTCATACGATCCATTCTAATTCATTCATACAATGCATTCTAATTCTTTCACACGATCCATTCTAATTCATTCGTACGATCCATTCTAATTCATTCGTACAATCCATTCTATTTCATTTGTACGATCCATTCTTACTCATTCGTATGATCCATTCTAATTCATTCGTACGATCTATTCTAATTCATTTGTACGATCCATTCTAATTCTTTCACACGATCCATTCTAATTCATTCGTAGGATCCATTCTAATTCATTCGTACAATCTATTCAAATTCATTCGTACGATCCATTCTAATTCATTCGTACGATCGTACGTACGAATGAATTAGAATGGATCGTACGGAATAAATTAGAATGGATTGTATGAATGAATTAGAATGGATACATTCGTGCGAATGAATTGGAATGGATCATACGAATGAGTAAGAATGGATCGTACGAATGAAATAGAATGGATTGTACGAATGAATTAGAATGGATCGTACAAATGAATTAGAATGGATCGTACGAATGAATTAGAATGGATCATACGAATGAGTTAGAATGGATCGTGTGAAAGAATTAGAATGGATTGTATGAATGAATTAGAATAGATCGTATGAATGAATTAGAATGGATCGTACGAATGAATTAGAATGGATCGTACGAATGAACTAGAATGGATACATTCGTGCGAATAAATTAGAATGGATCGTGCGAAGGGATTAGAATGGATCGTACGAATGAATTAGAATGGATCATACGAATGAATTAGAATAGATCGTACGAATGAATTAGAATGGATCGTACGAAGGAATTAGAATGGATCGTACGAATGAATTAGAATGGATATATTCGTACAAATGAATTAGAATGGATCGTATGAATGTATTAGAATGGATCGTACGAATGAATTAGAATAGATTTGTACCAATGAATTAGAATGGATACATTCGTGCGAATGAATTAGAATGGATCGTACCAATGAGTAAGAATGGATCGTACGAATGAATAGAATGAATCGTATGAATGAATTAGAATGGATATATTCGTGTGAATGAATTATAATGGATCGTATGAATGAATTAGAATAGATTTTGTGAATGAATTAGAACTGATCGTACGAATGAATTAGAATGGATACATTCGTGCGAATGAATTAGAATGGATCGTACGAATGAATTAGAATGGATCTTACGAATGAATTAGAATGGATCTTACGAATGAAATAGAATAGATTGTACGAATGAATTAGAATGGATTCGTACGAATGAATTAGAATGGATACATTCGTGCGAATGAATTAGAATGGATCATACCAATGAGTACGAATGGATCGAACGAATGAAATAGAATGGATTGTGCGAATGAATTAGAATGGATCGCACGAATGTATCCATTCTAATTCATTCGTACGATCCATTCTAATTGATTCGTACGATCCATTCTAATTCATTCGTATGAGTAAGAATGGATCGTACGAATGAAATAGAATGGATTGTGCGAATGAATTAGAATGGATCGTACGAATGAATTAGAATGGATCGTACGAATGAATTAGAATGGATCTTACGAATGAAATAGAATAGATTGTACGAATGAATTAGAATGGATTCGTACGAATGAATTAGAATGGATACATTCGTGCGAATGAATTAGAATGGATCATACCAATGAGTAAGAATGGATCGAACGAATGAAATAGAATGGATTGTGCGAATGAATTAGAATGGATCGCACGAATGTATCCATTCTAATTCATTCGTACGATCCATTCTAATTGATTCGTACGATCCATTCTAATTCATTCGTATGATCCATTCTAATTAATTTGTATGATCCATTCTAAGTCATTCGTACGATCCATTGTAATTCATTCATACAATCCATTCTAATTCATTCGTACGATCCATTCTAATTCACTCATACGATCCTTTCTAATACATTCATACGATCCATTCTAATTCATTTGCACGAATATATCCTTTCTAATTCCTTTGTACGATCCATTCTAATTCATTCGTACAATCTATTCTAATTCATAAGTACGATCCATTCTAATTCATTCGTACGATCCATTCTAATTCATTCGTACGATCCATTCTAATTCATTCGTACAATCTATTCTAATTCATTCGTACGAATGGATACATTCGTGTGAATGAATTAGAATGGATCGTACAAATGAGTAAGAATGGATCGTACAAATGAAATAGAATGGATTGCACGAATGAATTAGAATGGATCGTACGAATGAATTAGAATGGATCGTACGAACGAATTAGAATGGATCGTACGAATGAATTAGAATGGATCATACGAATGAATTAGAATAGATCATACGAATAAATTAGAATGGATCGTACGAAGGAATTAGAATGGATTGTACGAATGAATTAGAATGGATCGTGCTAATGAATTAGAATTGATTGAACGAATGAATTAGCATGGATCATGCTAATGAATTAGAATGGAACGTACGAATGAATTAGAATGGATCGTGTGAAAGAATTAGAATGGATTGTATGAATTAATTAGAATGAATTCGTACGATCCATTCGAATTCATTCGCACGATCCATTCTAATTCATTCATACGATCCATTCTAATTCATTCATACAATCCATTCTAAGCCTTTCACACGATCCATTCTAATTCATTCGTAGGATCCATTCTAATTCATTTGTACAATCTATTCTATTTCATTCGTACGATCCATTCTTACTCATTCGTATGATCCATTCTAATTCATTCGGACGAATGTATCCATTCTAATTTATTCGTACGATCCCTTCTAATTCATTCGTACGATCCATTCTAATTCATTCGTACGATCTATTCTAATTCATTCGTACGATCCATTCTAATTTCATTCGTACGATCCATTCTAATCCATTCGCTCGAATGTATCCATTCTAATCCATTCGTACGATCCATTCTAATTCATTCGCATGAATGTAACCATTCTAATTCATTCATTTGATCCATTCTAATTCATTCGTACGATCCATTCTAATTCATTCGTCCGATCCATTCTAATTCATTCGCACGAATGTATCCATTCTAATTCATTCGTAAGATCCATTCTAATTCATTCGTACGATCCATTCTAATTCATTCGTAAGATCCATTCTAATTCATTCGTACGATCCATTCTAATTCATTCGTACGATCCATTCTAATTCATTCACACGAATGTATCCATTCTTGTTCATTCGTACGATCCATTCTAATTCATTCGTACGATCCATTCTAATTCATTCGCACGATCCATTCTAATTCATTCGTACGATCAATTCTAATTCATTCGCACGAATGTATCCATTCTAATTCATTCGTACGATCCTGAATTAGAATGGATCGTACGAATGAATTAGAATGGATACCTTTGTGCATATGAATTAGAATGGATCGTACGAATGAATTAGAATGGATCATATTAATGAATTAGAATGGATCGTACAAATGAATTAGAATGGATCGTACGAAAGAATTAGAATGGATCTTACGAATGGATTAGAATGGATACATTCGTGCGAAAGAATTAGAATGGATCGGACGAATGAATTAGAATGGATCGTACGAATGAATTAGAATGGATCAAATGAATGAATTAGAATGGTTACATTCATGCGAATGAATTAGAATGGATCGTACGAATGGATTAGAATGGATTGTACGAATGGATTAGAATGGATACATTCGAGCGAATGAATTAGAATGGATCGTACGAATGAAATTAGTATGGATCGTACGAATGAATTAGAATAGATTGTACGAATGAATTAGAATGGATCGTACGAATGAATTAGAATGGATTGTGGGAAAGAATTAGAATGGGTCGTACGAATGAATTAGAATGGATCGTGCGAATGAATTAGAATGGATCGTACGAATGAATTAGAATGGATCATGCTAATGAATTAGAATTGATCGAACGAATGAATTAGCGTGGATC
The DNA here is from genome assembly GCA_947650365.1 of Chamaelirium japonicum. Taxonomy (NCBI): domain Eukaryota; kingdom Viridiplantae; phylum Streptophyta; class Magnoliopsida; order Liliales; family Melanthiaceae; genus Chamaelirium; species Chamaelirium japonicum. The sequence continues at coordinate 659,531 of CANTAL010000077.1, read as the reverse complement.
GTGCATTCGTACGATCCATTCTAATTCATTCGTAAGATCCATTCTAATTCATTCGTACGATCCATTCTAATTCATTCGTACGATCCTTTCTAATTCATTCGCACTAATGTATCCATTCTAGTTCATTCGTACGATCCATTCTAATTCATTCGTACGATCCATTCTAATTCATTCATACGATCTATTCTAATTCATTCATACAATCCATTCTAATTCTTTCACACGATCCATTCTAATTCATTCATACGATCCATTCTAATTCATTCGCACAATCCATTCTATTTCATTCGTACGATCCATTCTTACTCATTCGTATGATCCATGCTAATTTATTCGCACGAATGTATCCATAATGGATCATACGAATGAGTAAGAATGGATCGTACGAATGAAATAGAATGGATTATGCGAATGAATTAGAATGGACCGTACGAATGAATTATAGTGGATACATTCGTGCGAATGAATTAGAATGGATCGGACGAATGTATTAGAATGGATCGTACGAATGAATTAGAATGGATCGTACGAATGAATTAGAATGGATCGTACGAATAAATTAGAATGGATACATTCGTCCGAATGAATTAGAATGGATCGTGCGAATGAATTAGAATGGATCGTACGAATGAATTAGTATGGATCGTACGAATGAATTAGAATGGATCGTGCGAATGAATTAGAATGGATCATATTAATGAATTAGAATGAATCGTACGAATGAATTATAATAGATATATTCGTGCGAATGAATTAGAATGGATCGTGCGAATCAATTAGACTGGATCGTGCGAATGAATAAGAATGGATCATACGAATGAATTAGAATGGATCGTACGAATTAACTAGAATGGATCAAACGAATGAATTAGAATGGATCATACGAATTAGAATGGATCATACGAATTAATTAGAATGGATCAAACGAATGAATTAGAATGGATCATACGAATGAATTAGAATGGATCATACGAATGAATTAGAATGGATCATGCGAATTAATTAGAATGGATCAAACGAATGAATTAGAATGGATCGTACGAATGAATTAGAATGGATCGTACGAATGAACTAGAATGGATCGTATGAATTAACTAGAATGGATACATTCGTGCGAATGAATTAGAATGGATCGTACGAATGAATTAGAATGGATCGTATGATTCATTCTAATTCATTCGTATGATCCATTCTAATATATTCGTACGATTCATGCTAATTCATTCGCACGATCCATTCTAATTCATTCGTACGATCCATTCTTATTCATTCATACGATCCATTCTAATTTATTCGCACAATCCATTCTAATTCATTCGTACAATCCTTTCTAATTCATTCGTATGATGCATTCTAACTCATTCGGTGGATCCATTCTAATTCATTCGTATGATCCATTCTAATTCATTCCCACGATCCATTCTAATTTATTCGTACGATCCATTCTAATTCATTCGTACGATCTATTCTAATTCATTCGCACGAATGTAACCATTCTAATTCATTCATACGATTCATTCTAATTCATTCGTATGAGCTATTCTAATTCATTCATACGATCCATTCTATTTCATTCGTACGATCCATTGTAATTCATTCATACAATCCATTTAGATTCATTCGCACAAATGTATCCATTCAAATTTATTCGTACGATCCAGTCTAATTCATTCGTACGATCCATTCTAATTCATTCGTACGATCCATTCTAATTCATTCGTACGATCCATTCTAATTCATTCGTGCGATCCATTCTAATTTATTCGCACAAATGTATCCATTCTAATTCATTCGTACGATTCATTCTTACTCATTCGTATGATCCATTCTAATTCATTCGTACGATCCATTCTAATTCATTCGTACGATCCATTCTAATTCATTCGCATGAATGTAACCATTCTAATTCATTCATTTGATCCATTCTAATTCATTCGTACGATCCATTCTAATTCATTCGTCCGATCCATTCGAATTCATTCGCACGAATGTATCCATTCTAATTCATTCATACGCTCCATTCTAATTCATTCGTACGGTCCATTCTAATTTATTCGCACAATCCATTCTAATTCATTCGTACGATCCATTCTAATTCATTCTAATTCTTTCACACGATCCATTCTAATCCATTCTAATACATTCTAATTCTTTCACACGATCTATTCTAATTCATTCGTACGTTTCATTCTAATTCATTAGCACGATCCATGCTAATTCATTCGTTCGATCAATTCTAATTCATTAGCACGATCCATTCTAATTCATTCATATGATCCATTCTAATTCATTCGTACAATCCATTCTTATTTATTCGCACGATCCATTCTAATTCATTCGTACGATCAATTCTAATTCATTCGCACGAATGTATCCATTCTAATTCATTCGCACGATCCATTCTAATTCATTCGTACGATCCATTCTAATTCATTCGTAGGATCTTAGAATAGAATATACGAATGAATTAGAATGGATCGTACGAATGAATTAGACCATTCCTACTCATTCGTATGATCCATTCTAATTCATTTGCACGAATGTATCCATTCTAATCCATTCGTACGATCCATTCTAATCCATTCGTACGATCCATTCTAATTCATTCGCACAAATGTATCCATACTAATTCATTCGTACGATCCATTCTAATTCATTCGTACGATCCATTCTAATTCATTCATAGGATCCATTCCAATACATTCGTACGATCCATTCTAATTCCTTCGTACGATCCATTCTAATTCATTCGTACGATCCATTCTAATTCATTCATACAATGCATTCTAATTCTTTCACACGATCCATTCTAATTCATTCGTACGATCCATTCTAAATCATTCGTGCAATCCATTCTATTTCATTCGTATGATCAATTCTAATTCATTCATAGGATCCATTCTAATTCATTCATACGATCTATTCTAATTCTTTCACATGATCCATTCTATTTCATTCCTACGATCCATTCTTACTCATTGGTACGATCCATTCTAATTCATTCGTACGATCCATTCTAATTCATTCGTACGATCCATTCTAATTCATTCGCACGAATGTATCCATTCTAATTCATTCGTACGATCCATTCTAATTCATTCGTACGATCCATTCTAATTCATTCCTAAGATCCATTCTAATTCATTCGTACGATCTATTCTAATTCATTCGTACGATCCATTCTAATTCCTTCGTACGATCCCTTCTAATTCATTCGTACGATCCATTCTATTTCATTCGTACGATCCATTCTAATTCCTTCGTACGATCTATTCTAATTCATTCGTACGATCCATTCTAATTTATTCGCGCAATCTATTCTAATTCATTCATACGATCCATTATAATTCATTCGTACGATCCATTCTATTTCATTCGCACGATCCATTCTAATTCATTCGCGCAATCTATTCTAATTCATTCGCACGATCCATTCTAATTCATTCGTACGATCCATTCTAATTCTTTCACACGACCCATTCTAATTCATTCGTACGATCCAATCTAATTCATTCGTACGATCTATTCTAATTCATTCGTACGATCCATTCTAATTCATTCGTACGATCCATTCTAATTCCTTCGTACGATCCATTCTAATTCATTCATACAATACATTATAATTCTTTCACACGATCCATTCTAATTCATTCGTACGATCCATTCTAATTCATTCGTGCAATCCATTCTATTTCATTCGTACGATCCATTCTTGCTCATTCGTACGATCCATTCTAATTCATTCACACGAATGTATCCATTCGTACGAATGAATTAGAATAGATTGTACGAATGAATTAGAATGGATCGTACGAATGAATTAGAATGAATCGTACGAAGGAATTAGAAAGGATCGTACGAATGAATTAGAATGGACCATACGAATGAATTAGAATAGATCGTACGAATGAATTAGAATGGATCGTACGAAGGAATTAGAATGGATCGTACGAATGAATTAGAATGGATATATTCGTGCAAATGAATTAGAATGGATCGTATGAATGAATTAGAATGGATCGTATGAGTGAATTATAATGGATCGTACGAATGAATTAGAATGGATTGTATGAATGAATTAGAATGGATCGTACGAATGAATTAGAATGGATCTTGTGAATGAATTAGAATAGATCGGACGAATGAATTAGAATGGATCGTACGAATGAATTAGAATGGATCGTACGAATGAATTAGAATGGATAGTACGAATAAATTAGAATGGATACATTCTTCCGAATGAATTAGAATGGATCATACGAATGAGTAAGAATGGATCGTACGAATGAAATAGAATAGATTGTACGAATGAATTAGAATGGATCGTACGAATGAATTAGAATGGATCGTACGAATGAATTAGAATGGATCGTGCGAATGAATCCGAATGGATCGTATGAATGAATTAGAATGGATACCTTTGTGCAAATGAATTAGAATGGATCGTATGAATGAATTAGAATGGATCGTATGAGTGAATTAGAACGGACAGTACGAATGAAGTAGAATGGATCGTATGAATGAATTAGAATGGATACATTCGTGCGAATGAATTAGAATGGATCGTATGAATGAATTAGAATAGATTGTGCGAATGAATTAGAATGGATCGTACGAATGAATTAGAATGGATACATTCGTGCGAATAAATTAGAATGGATCGTACGAATGAATTAGAATGTATCGTACGAATGGATTAGAATGGATCCTATGAATGGATTAGAATGGATACCTTTGTGCATATGAATTAGAATGGATCGTATGAATGAATTAGAATGGATCGTAGAATGGATCGTACGAATGAATTAGAATGAATTAGAATGGATCGTACGAATGAATTAGAATAGATCATAGGAATGAATTAGAATGAATCGTGCAAATGAATTAGAATGGATACATTCGTGCGAATGAATTAGAATGGATCGGACGAAAGAATTAGAATGGATCGTACGAATGAGTAAGAATGGATCGTACGAATGAAATAGAATAGATCGTACGAATGAATTAGAATGGATAGTACGAAGGAATTAGAATGGATCGTACGAATGAATTAGAATGGATATATTCGTGCAAATGAATTAGAATGGATCGTATGAATGTATTAGAATTGATCGTATGAGTGAATTAGAATGGATTGTACGAATGAATTAGAATGCATCGTATGAATGAATTAGAATGGATACATTCGTGTGAATGAATTAGAATGGATCGTATGAATGAATTAGAATAGATTTTGTGAAGTAATTAGAACTGATCGTAAGAATGAATAAGAATGGATACATTCGTGCGAATGAATTAGAATGAATTAGAATGGATCGGACAAATGAATTAGAATGGATCGTACGAATGAATTAGAATGGATCAAATGAATGAATTAGAATGGTTACATTCATGCGAATGAATTAGAATGGATCGTACGAATGGATTATAATGGATCGTACGAATGGATTAGAATGAATACATTCGTGTGAATGAATTAGAATGGATCATACTAATGAGTAAGAATGGATCGTACGAATGAAATAGAATGGATTGTACGAATGAATTAGAATAGATCGTGCGAATGAATTTGAATGGATCGTACGAATGAATTAGAATGGATCGTGCTAATGAATTATAATTGATCGTACGAATGAAATAGAATGGATTGTACGAATGATTTAGAATGGATCGTACGAATGAATTAGAAAGGATCGTACGACTGATTTAGAATGGATACATTCGTGCGTATGAATTAGAATGGATCATACGAATGAGTAAGAATTGATCGTACGAATGAAATAGAATGGATTGTACGAATGAATTAGAATGGATTCGTACGAATGAATTAGAATGGATACATTCGTGCGATCCATTCTAATTCATTTATACGATCTATTCTAATTCATTCATACAATCCATTCTTATTCTTTCACACGATCCATTCTAATTCATTCGTACGATCCATTCTAATTCATTCACACAAATCCATTCTATTTCATTCGTACGATCCATTCTTACTCATTGGTACGATCCATTCTAATTCATTCGCACGAATGTATCCATTCTAATTCATTCGTACGAATCCATTCTAATTCATTCGTACGAATCCATTCTAATTCATTCGAAAGATCTATTCTATTTCATTCGTACGATCCATTCTTACTCATTGCTATGATCCATTCTAATTCATTCGGACGAATGTATCCATTCTAATTTATTCGTACGATCCATTCTAATTCATTCGTACGATCCATTCTAATTCATTCGTATGATCCATTCTAATTCATTCGTCCGATCCATTCTAATTCATTCGCACGAATGTATCCATTCTAATTCATTCGTACGATCCATTCTAATTCATTCGTACGATCCATTCTAATTCATTCGTAAGATCCATTCTAATTCATTCGTACGATCCATTTTAATTCCTTCGTACGATCCATTCTAATTCATTCGTACGATCCATTCTAATTCATTCGTACGATCCATTCTAATTCCTTCCTACGATCCATTCTAATTCATTCGTACGATCCATTCTAATTCATTCGCGCAATCTAGTCTAATTCATTCGTACGATCCATTCTAATTCATTCGCACGATCCATTCTAATTCATTCGTACGATCCATTCCAATTCTTTCACACGATCCATTCTAATTCATTCGTTCGATCCATTCTAATTCATTCGTACGATCTATTCTAATTCATTCGTACGATCCATTCTAATTCATTCGTACGATCCATTCTAATTCCTTCAGAAGATCCATTCTAATTCATTCATACAATCCATTCTAATTCTTTCACACGATCCATTCTAATTCATTCGTACGATCCATTCTAATTCATTCATGCAATCCATTCTATTTCATTCGTACGATCCATTCTTACTCATTCGTACGATCCATTCTAATTCATTCACACGAATGTATCCATTCATACGAATGAATTAGAATATATTATACGAATAAATTAGAATGGATCGTACGAATGAATTAGAATGGATCGTACGAAGGAATTAGAATGGATCGTACGAATGAATTAGAATAGATCGTACGAATGAATTAGAATGGATCGTACGAAGGAATTAGAATGGATCCTACGAATGAACTAGAATGGATATATTCGTGCAAATGAATTAGAATGGATCGTATGAATGTATTAGAATGGATCGTATGAGTGAATTAGAATGGATCGTACGAATGAACTAGAATGGATTGTATGAATGAATTAGAATGGATCGTACAAATGAATTAGAATGGATCGTGTGAATGAATTAGAATGGATCGGACGAATGAATTAGAATTGATCGTACGAATGAATTAGAATGGATCGTACGAATGAATTAGAATGGATCGTACGAATAAATTAGAATGGATCGTACGAATAAATTAGAATAAATACATTCGTCCGAATGAATTAGAATGGATCATACGAATGAGTAAGAATGGATCGTACGAATGAAATAGAATAGATTGTACGAATGAATTAGAATGGATCATGCGAATGAATTAGAATGGATCGTACGAATGAATTAGAATGGATTGTACGAATGAATTAGAATGGATCGTGCAAATGAATTCGAATGGATCGTACGAATGAATTAGAATGGATACCTTTGTGCAAATGAATTAGAATGGATCGTATGAATGAATTAGAATGGATCGTATGAGTGAATTAGAACGGATAGTACGAATGAAGTAGAATGGATCGTATTAATGAATTAGAATGGATACATTCGTGCGAATGAAATAGAATGTATCGTATGAATGAATTAGAATAGATTGTGCGAATGAATTAGAATGGATCGTACGAATGAATTAGAATGGATACATTCGTGCGAATAAATTAGAATGGATCGTACGAATGAATTAGAATGTATCGTACGAATGGATTAGAATGGATCCTACGAATGGATTAGAATGGATACCTTTGTGCATATGAATTAGAATGGATCGTAGAATGGATCGTACAAATGAATTAGAAGGAATTAGAATGGATCGTACGAATGAATTAGAATAGATCATAGGAATGCATTAGAATGGATCGTGCAAATGAATTAGAATGGATACATTCGTGCGAATGAATTAGAATGGATCAGACGAATGAATTAGAATGGATCGTACGAATGAGTAAGAATGGATCGTACGAATGAAATAGAATAGATTGTACGAATGAATTAGAATGGATCGTACGAAGGAATTAGAATGGATCGTACGAATGAATTAGAATGGATATATTCGTGCAAATGAATTAGAATGGATCGTATGAATGAATTAGAATGGATCGTATGAGTGAATTAGAATGGATCGTACGAATGAATTAGAATGGATCGTATGAATGAATTAGAATGGATACATTCGTGTGAATGAATTAGAATAGATCGTATGAATGAATTAGAATAGATTTTGTGAATGAATTAGAACTGATCGTACAAATGAATTAGAATGGATACATTCGTGCGAATGAATTAGAATGAATTAGAATGGATCGGACGAATGAATTAGAATGGATCGTACGAATGAATTAGAATGGATCAAATGAATGAATTAGAATGGTTACATTCATGCGAATGAATTAGAATGGATCGTACGAATGGATTAGAATGGATCGTACGAATGGATTAGAATGGATACATTCGTGCAAATGAATTAGAATGGATCATACGAATGAGTAAGAATGGATCGTACGAATGAAATAGAATGGATTGTACGAATGAATTAGAATGGATCGTGCGAATGAATTTGAATGTATCGTACGAATGAATTAGAATGGATCGTGCTAATGAATTAGAATTGATCGTACGAATGAAATAGAATAGATTGTACGAATGATTTAGAATGGATCGTACGAATGAATTATAATGGATCGTACGAATGATTTAGAATGGATACATTCGTGCGAATGAATTAGAATGGATCATACGAATGAGTAAGAATGGATCGTACGAATGAAATAGAATGGATTGTACGAATGAATTAGAATGGACTCGTACGAATGAATTAGAATGGATATATTCGTCCGAATGAATTAGAATGGATCATACGAATGAGTAAGAATGGATCGTACGAATGAAATAGAATAGATTGTACGAATGAATTAGAATGGATCGTACGAAGGAATTAGAATGGATCCATTCTAATTCATTCGTACGATCCATTCTAATTCCTTCGTACGATCTATTCTAATTCATTCATACAATCCATTCTAATTCTTTCACACGATCCATTCTAATTCATTCGTACGATTCATTCTAATTCATTCGTGCAATCCATTCTATTTCATTCGTACGATCCATTCTTGCTCATTCGTACGATCCATTCTAATTCATTCACACGAATGTATCCATTCGTACGAATGAATTAGAATAGATTGTACGAATGAATTAGAATGGATCGTTCGAAGGAATTAGAAAGGATCGTACGAATGAATTAGAATGGACCATACGAATGAATTAGAATAGATCGTACGAATGAATTAGAATGGATCGTACGAAGGAATTAGAATGGATCGTACGAATGAATTAGAATGGATATATTCGTGCAAATGAATTAGAATGGATCGTATGAATGAATTAGAATGGATCGTATGAGTGAATCATAATGGATCGTACGAATGAATTAGAATGGATTGTATGAATGAATTAGAATGGATCGTACGAATGAATTAGAATGGATCTTGTGAATGAATTAGAATAGATCGGACGAATGAATTAGAATGGATCGTACGAATGAATTAGAATAGATCGTACGAATGAATTAGAATGGATCGTACGAATAAATTAGAATGGATACATTCGTCCGAATGAATTAGAATGGATCATACGAATGAGTAAGAATGGATCGTACGAATGAAATAGAATGGATTGTACGAATGAATTAGAATGGATCGTACGAATGAATTAGAATGGATCGTGCGAATGAATTCGAATGGATCGTATGAATGAATTAGAATGGATACCTTAGTGCAAATGAATTAGAATGGATCGTATGAAAGAATTAGAATGGATCGTATGAGTGAATTAGAACGGACAGTACGAATGAAGTAGAATGGATCGTATGAATGAATTAGAATGGATACATTCGTGCGAATGAATTAGAATGGATCGTATGAATGAATTAGAATAGATTGTGCGAATGAATTAGAATGGATCGTACGAATGAATTAGAATGGATACATTCGTGCGAATAAATTAGAATGGATCGTACGAATGAATTAGAATGTATCGTACGAATGGATTAGAATGGATCCTATGAATGGATTAGAATGGATACCTTTGTGCATATGAATTAGAATGGATCGTATGAATGAATTAGAATGGATTGTAGAATGGATCGTACGAATGAATTAGAATGAATTAGAATGGATCGTACGAATGAATTAGAATAGATCATAGGAATGAATTAGAATGGATCGTGCAAATGAATTAGAATGGATACATTCGTGCGAATAAATTAGAATGGATCGGACGAATGAATTAGAATGGATCGTACGAATGAGTAAGAATGGATCGTACGAATGAAATAGAATAGATCGTATGAATGAATTAGAATGGATCGTACGAAGGAATTAGAATGGATCGTACGAATGAATTAGAATGGATATATTCGTGCAAATGAATTAGAATGGATCGTATGAATGTATTAGAATTGATCGTATGAGTGAATTAGAATGGATCGTACGAATGAATTAGAATGGATCGTATGAATGAATTAGAATGGATACATTCGTGTGAATGAATTAGAATGGATCGTATGAATGAATTAGAATAGATTTTGTGAATGAATTAGAACTGATCGTACGAATGAATTAGAATGGATACATTCGTGCGAATGAATTAGAATGAATTAGAATGGATCGGACAAATGAATTAGAATGGATCGTACGAATGAATTAGAATGGATCAAATGAATGAATTAGAATGGTTACATTAATGCGAATGAATTAGAATGGATCATACGAATGGATTAGAATGGATCATACGAATGGATTAGAATGGATACATTCGTGTGAATGAATTAGAATGGATCATACTAATGAGTAAGAATGGATCGTACGAATGAAATAGAATGGATTGTACGAATGAATTAGAATAGATCGTGCGAATGAATTTGAATGGATCGTACGAATGAATTAGAATGGATCGTGCTAATGAATTAGAATTGATCGTACGAATGAAATAGAATGGATTGTAAGAATGATTTAGAATGGATCGTACGAATGAATTAGAATGGATCGTACGAGTGATTTAGAATGGATACATTCGTGCGAATGAATTAGAATGGATCATACGAATGAGTAAGAATTGATCGTACGAATGAAATAGAATGGATTGTACGAATGAATTAGAATGGATTCGTACGAATGAATTAGAATGGATACATTCATCCGATCCATTCTAATTCATTTATACGATCTATTCTAATTCATTCATACAATCCATTCTATTTCTTTCACACGATCCATTCTAATTCATTCGTACGATCCATTCTAATTCATTCACACAAATCCATTCTATTTCATTCGTACGATCCATTCTTACTCATTGGTACGATCCATTCTAATTCATTCGCACGAATGTATCCATTCTAATTCATTCGTACGAATCCATTCTAATTCATTCGAAAGATCTATTCTTTTTCATTCATACGATCCATTCTTACTCATTCGTATGATCCATTCTAATTCATTCGGACGAATGTATCCATTCTAATTTATTCGTACGATCCATTCTAATTCATTCGTACGATCCATTCTAATTCATTCGTACGATCCATTCTAATTCATTCGTAAGATCCATTCTAATTCATTCGTACGATCCATTCTAATTCCTTCGTACGATCCATTCTAATTCATTCGTACGATCCATTCTAATTCCTTCGTACGATCCATTCTAATTCATTCGTACGATCCATTCTAATTCATTCGCGCAATCTAGTCTAATTCATTCGTACGATCCATTCTAATTCATTCGCACGATCCATTCTAATTCATTCGTACGATCCATTCCAATTCTTTCACACGATCCATTCTAATTCATTCGTACGATCCATTCTAATTCATTCGTACGATCTATTCTAATTCATTTGTACGATCCATTCTAATTCCTTCGTACGATCCATTCTAATTCCTTCGTACGATCCATTCTAATTCATTCATACAATCCATTCTAATTCTTTCACACGATCCATTCTAATTCATTCGTACGATCCATTCTAATTCATTCGTGCAATCCATTCTATTTCATTCGTACGATCCATTCTTACTCATTCGTACAATCCATTCTAATTCATTCACAAGAATGTATCCATTCGTACGAATGAATTAGAATATATTATATGAATAAATTAGAATGGATCGTACGAATGAATTAGAATGGATCGTACGAAGGAATTAGAATGGATCGTACGAATGAATTAGAATGGATCGTACGAATGAATTAGAATAGATCGTACGAATGAATTAGAATGGATCTTACGAAGGAATTAGAATGGATCCTACGAATGAATTAGAATGGATATATTCGTGCAAATGAATTAGAATGGATCGTATGAATGTATTAGAATGGATCGTATGAGTGAATTAGAATGGATCGTACGAATGAATTAGAATGGATTGTATGAATGAATTAGAATGGATCGTACGAATGAATTAGAATGGATCGTGTGAATGAATTAGAATGGATCGGACGAATGAAATAGAATGGATCGTACGAATGAATTAGAATGGATCGTACGAATGAATTAGAATGGATCGTACGAATAAATTAGAATGGATACATTCATCCGAATGAATTAGAATGGATCATACGAATGAGTAAGAATGGATCGTACGAATGAAATAGAATAGATTGTACGAATGAATTAGAATGGATCATGCGAATGAATTAGAATGGATCGTACGAATGAATTAGAATGGATCGTACGAATGAATTAGAATGGATCGTGCGAATGAATTCGAATGGATCGTACAAATGAATTAGAATGGATACCTTTGTGCAAATGAATTAGAATGGATCGTATGAATGAATTAGAATGGATCGTATGAGTGAATTAGAACCGATAGTACGAATGAAGTAGAATGGATCGTATTAATGAATTAGAATGGATAAATTCGTGCGAATGAATTAGAATGGATCGTATGAATGAATTAGAATAGATTGTGCGAATGAATTAGAATGGATCGTACGAATGAATTAGAATGGATACATTTGTGCGAATAAATTAGAATGGATCGTACGAATGAATTAGAATGTATCGTACGAATGGATTAGAATGGAACCTACGAATGGATTAGAATGGATACCTTTGTGCATATGAATTAGAATGGATCGTATGAATGAATTAGAATGGATCGTAGAATGGATCGTACGAATGAATTAGAAGGAATTAGAATGGATCGTACGAATGAATTAGAATAGATCATAGGAATGAATAAGAATGGATCGTGCAAATGAATTAGAATGGATACATTCGTGCGAATGAATTAGAATGGATCGGACGAATGAATTAGAATGGATCGTACGAATGAGTAAGAATGGATCGTACGAATGAAATAGAATAGATCGTACGAATGAATTAGAATGGATCGTACGAAGGAATTAGAATGGATCGTACGAATGAATTAGAATGGACTATACGAATGAATTAGAATAGATCTAATTCATTAGCACGATCCATGCTAATTCATTCGTTCGATCAATTCTAATTCATTAGCACGATCCATTCTAATTCATTCGTATGATACATTCTAATTCATTCATACGATCCATTCTAATTCATTCGCACGATCCATTCTAATTCATTCGTACGATCAATTCTAATTCATTCGCACGAATGTATCCATTCTAATTCATTCGCACGATCCATTCTAATTCATTCGTACGATCCATTCTAATTCATTCGTAGGATCTTAGAATGGAATATACGAATGAATTAGAATGGATCGTACGAATGAATTAGACCATTCTTACTCATTCATATGATCCATTCTAATTCATTCGCACGAATATATCCATTCTAATCTATTCGTACAATCCATTCTAATCCATTCGTACGATCCATTCTAATTCATTCGCACAAATGTATCCATTCTAATTCATTCGTACGATCCATTCTAATTTATTCGTACGGTCCATTCTAATTCATTCGTACGATCTATTCTAATTCCTTCGTACGATCCATTCTAATTCATTCATACGATCCATTCTAATTCATTCATACAATGCATTCTAATTCTTTCACACGATACATTCTAATTCATTCGTACAATCCATTCTAAATCATTCGTGCAATCCATTCTATTTCATTCGTACGATCAATTCTAATTCATTCATAGGATCCATTCTACTTCATTCATACGATCTATACTAACTCTTTCACACGATCCATTCTATTTTATTCGTACGATCCATTCTTACTTATTGGTACGATCCATTCTAATTCATTCGTACGATCCATTCTAATTCATTCGTACGATCCATTCTAATTCATTCGTCCGATCCATTCTAATTCATTCGCACGAATGTATCCATTCTAATTCATTCGTACGATCCATTCTAATTCATTCGTACGATCCATTCTAATTCATTCGTAAGATCCATTCTAATTCATTCGTACGATCCATTCTAATTCCTTCATACGATCCATTCTAATTCTTTCGTACGATCCATTCTAATTCATTCGTACGATCCATTCTAATTCCTTCGTACGATCTATTCTAATTCATTCGTACGATCCATTCTAATTCATTCGCGCAATCTATTCTAATTCATTCATACGATCCATTCTAATTCATTCGTACGATCCATTCTAATTCATTCGCACGATCCATTCTAATTCATTCGCGCAATCTATTCTAATTCATTCGCACGATCCATTCTAATTCATTCGTACGATCCATTCTAATTCTTTCACATGATCCATTCCAATTCATTCGTACGATCCATTCTAATTCATTCGTACGATCTATTCTAAATCATTCGTACGATCCATTCTAATTCCTTCGTACGATCCATTCTAATTCATTCATACGATCCATTCTAATTCTTTCACACGATCCATTTTAATTCATTTGTACGATCCATTCTAATTCATTCGTGCAATCCATTCTATTTCATTCGTACGATCCATTCTTGCTCATTCGTACGATCCATTCTAATTCATTCACACGAATGTATCCATTCGTACGAATAAATTAGAATAGATTGTACGAATGAATTAGAATGGATCGTACGAATGAATTAGAATGGATCGTACGAAGGAATTAGAATGGATCGTACGAATGAATTAGAATAGACTATACGAATGAATTAGAATAGATCGTACGAATGAATTAGAATGGATCGTACGAAGGAATTAGAATGGATCGTACGAATGAATTAGAATGGATATATTCGTGCAAATGAATTAGAATGGATCGTATGAATGAATTAGAATGGATCGTATGAGTGAATTAGAATGGATCATACGAATGAATTAGAATGGATTGTATGAATGAATTAGAATGGATCGTACGAATGAATTAGAATGGATCTTGTGAATGAATTAGAATAGATCGGACGAATGAATTAGAGTGGATCGTACGAATGAATTTGAATGGATCGTACGAATGAATTAGAATGGATCGTACGAATAAATTAGAATGGATACATTCGTCCGAATGAATTAGAATGGATCATATGAATGAGTAAGAATGGATCGTACGAATGAAATAGAATAGATTGTACGAATGAATTAGAATGGATCGTGCGAATGAATTAGAATGGATCGTACGAATGAATTAGAATGGATCGTACGATTGAATTAGAATGGATCGTGCGAATGAATTCGAATGGATCGTATGAATGAATTAGAATGGATACCTTTGTGCAAATGAATTAGAATGGATCGTATGAATGAATTAGAATGGATCGTATGAGTGAATTAGAACGGATAGTACGAATGAAGTAGAATAGATCGTTTGAATGAATTAGAATGGATACATTCGTGCGAATGAATTAGAATGGATCGTATGAATGAATTAGAATAGATTGTGCGAATGAATTAGAATGGATCGTACGAATGAATTAGAATGGATACATTCGTGCGAATAAATTAGAATGGATCGTACGAATGAATTAGAATATATCGTACGAATGGATTAGAATGGATCCTACGAATGGATTAGAATGGATACCTTTGTGCATATGAATTAGAATGGATCGTACGAATGAATTAGAATGGATCGTAGAATGGATCGTAGAATGGATCGTACGAATGAATTAGAATGAATTAGAATGGATCGTACGAATGAATTAGAATAGATCATAGGAATGAATTAGAATGGATCGTGCAAATGAATTAGAATGGATACATTCGTGCGAATAAATTAGAATGGATCAGACGAATGAATTAGAATGGATCGTACGAATGAGTAAGAATGGATCGTACGAATGAAATAGAATGGATCGTACGAATGAATTAGAATGGATCGTACGAAGGAATTAGAATGGATCGTACGAATGAATTAGAATGGATATATTCGTGCAAATGAATTAGAATGGATCGTATGAATGTATTAGAATGGATCGTATAAGTGAATTCGAATGGATCGTATGAATGAATTAGAATGGATCGTATGAATGAATTAGAATGGATACATTCGTGTTAATGAATTAGAATGGATCGTATGAATGAATTAGAATAGATTTTGTGAATGAATTAGAACTGATCGTAAGAATGAATTAGAATGGATACATTCGTGCGAATGAATTAGAACGAATTAGAATGGATAGGACGAATGAATTAGAATGGATCGTACGAATGAATTAGAATGGATCAAATGAATGAATTAGAATGGTTACATTCATGCGAATGAATTTGAATGGTTCGTGCTAATGAATTAGAATTGATCGTACGAATGAAATAGAATGGATTTTACGAATGATTTAGAATGGATCGTACGAATGAATTAGAATGGATCGTACGAATGATTTGGAATGGATACATTCGTGCGAATGAATTAGAATGGATCATACGAATGAGTAAGAATGGATCGTACGAATGAAATAGAATGGATTGTACGAATGAATTAGAATGGATTCGTACGAATGAATTAGAATGGATACATTCGTGCGATCCATTCTAATTCATTCATACGATCTATTCTAATTCATTCATACAATCCATTCTAATTCTTTCACACGATCCATTCTAATTCATTCGTACGATCCATTCTAATTCATTCACACAATCCATTCTATTTCATTTCGTACGATCCATTCTTACTCATTGGTACGATCCATTCTAATTCATTCGCACGAATGTATCCATTCTAATTCATTCATACGAATCCATTCTAATTCATTCGTACGATCTATTCTAATTCATTCGTCCGATCTATTCTATTTCATTCGTATGATTCATTCTTACTCATTCGTATGATCCATTCTAATTCATTTGGACGAATGTATCCATTCTAATTTATTCGTACGATCCATTCTAATTCATTCGTACGATCCATTCTAATTCATTCGTACGATCCATTCTAATTCATTCGTCCGATCCATTCTAATTCATTCGCATGAATGTATCCATTCTAATTCATTCGTATGATCCATTCTAATTCATTCGTAAGATCCATTCTAATTCATTCGTACGATCCATTCTAATTCCTTCGTACGATCCATTATAATTCATTCGTACGATCCATTCTAATTCATTCGTACGATCCATTCTAATTCATTCGCGCAATCTATTCTAATTCATTCGTACCATCCATTCTAATTCATTCGTACGATCTATTCTAATTCATTCGCGCAATCTATTCTAATTCATTCGCACGATCCATTCTAATTCATTCGTACGATCCATTCTAATTCTTTCACACGATCCATTCTAATTCATTGGTACGATCCATTCTAATTCATTCGTACGATCTATTCTAATTCATTCGTACGATCCATTATAATTCATTCGTACGATCCATTCTAATTCCTTCGTACGATCCATTCTAATTCATTCATACAATCCATTCTAATTCTTTCACACGATCCGTTCTAATTCATTCGTACGATCCATTCTAATTCATTCTTGCAATCCATTCTATTTCATTCGTACGATCCATTCTTACTCATTCGTACGATCCATTCTAATTCATTCACACGAATGTATCCATTCGTACGAATGAATTAGAATAGATCGTACGAATGAATTAGAATGGATCGTACGAATGAATTAGAATGGATCGTACGAATGAATTAGAATGGATCGTACGAATGAATTAGAATGGATATATTCATGCAAATGAATTAGAATGGATCGTATGAATGTATTAGAATGGATCGTATGAGTGAATTAGAATGGATCGTACGAATGAATTAGAATGGATTGTATGAATGAATTAGAATGGATCGTACGAATGAATTAGAATGGATCGTGTGAATGAATTAGAATGGATCGGACGAATGAATTAGAATGGATCGTACGAATGAATTAGAATGGATCGTACGAATAAATTAGAATGAATACATTCGTGCGAATGAATTAGAATGGATCATACGAATGAGTAAGAATGGATCGTACGAATGAAATAGAATGGATTGTACGAATGAATTAGAATGGATTCGTACGAATGAATTAGAATGGATACATTCGTGCGATCCATTCTAATTCATTCATACGATCTATTCTAATTCATTCATACAATCCATTCTAATTCTTTCACACGATCCATTCTAATTCATTCGTACGATCCATTCTAATTCATTCACACAATCCATTCTATTTCATTCGTACGATCCATTCTTACTCATTGGTACGATCCATTCTAATTCATTCGCACGAATGTATTCATTCTAATTCATTCATTCGAATCCACTCTAATTCATTCGTACGAATCCATTCTAATTCATTCGAACGATCTATTCAATTTCATTCGTACGATTCATTCTTACTCATTCGTATGATCCATTCTAATTCATTCGGACGAATGTATCCATTCTAATTTATTCGTACGATCCATTCTAATTCATTCGTACGATCCATTCTAATTCATTCGTCCGATCCATTCTAATTCATTCGCACGAATGTATCCATTCTAATTCATTCGTACGATCCATTCTAATTCATTTATACGATCCATTCTAATTCATTCGTAAGATCCATTCTAATTCATTCGTACGATCCATTATAATTCCTTCGTACGATCCATTCTAATTCATTCGTACGATCCATTCTAATTCATTCGTATGATCCATTCTAATTCTTTCGTACGATCCATTCTAATTCATTCATACGACCCATTCTAATTCATTCGCGCAATCTATTCTAATTCATTCGTACGATCCATTCTAATTCATTCGTACGATCCATTCTAATTCATTCGCGTAATCTATTCTAATTCATTCGCACGATCCATTCAAATTCATTCGTATGATCCATTCTAATTCTTTCACACGATCCATTCTAATTCATTGGTACGATCCATTCTAATTCATTCGTACGATCTATTCTAATTCATTCATACGATCCATTCTAATTCATTCGTACGATCCATTCTAATTCCTTCGTACGATCCATTCTAATTCATTCATACAATCCATTCTAATTCTTTCACACGATCCGTTCTAATTCATTCGTACGATCCATTCTAATTCATTCTTGCAATCCATTCTATTTCATTCGTACGATCCATTCTTACTCATTCGTACGATCCATTCTAATTCATTCACACGAATGTATCCATTCGTACGAATGAATTAGAATAGATTGTACGAATGAATTAGAATGGATCGTACGAATGAATTAGAATTGATCGTACGAAGGAATAAGAATGGATCGTACGAATGAATTAGAATGGATCGTACGAATGAATTAGAATAGATCGTACGAATGAATTAGAATGGATCGTACGATAGAATTAGAATGGATCGTACGAATGAATTAGAATGGATATATTCGTGCAAATGAATTAGAATGGATCGTATGAATGTATTAGAATGGATCGTATGAGTGAATTAGAATGGATCGTACGAATGAATTAGAATGGATTGTATGAATGAATTAGAATGGATCGTACAAATGAATTAGAATGGATCGTGTGAATGAATTAGAATGGATCGGACGAATGAATTAGAATGGATCGTACGAATGAATTAGAATGGATCGTACGAATGAATTAGAATGGATCGTACGAATAAATTAGAATGGATACATTCGTCCGAATGAATTAGAATGGATCATACGAATGAGTAAGAATGGATCGTACGAATGAAATAGAATAGATTGTACGAATGAATTAGAATGGATCATGCGAATGAATTAGAATGGATCGTACGAATGAATTAGAATGGATCGTACGAATGAATTAGAATGGATCATGCGAATGAATTCGAATGGATCGTACGAATGAATTAGAATGGATACCTTTGTGCAAATGAATTAGAATGGATCGTATGAATGAATTAGAATGGATCGTATGAGTGAATTAGAACGGATAGTACGAATGAAGTAGAATGGATCGTATGAATGAATTAGAATGGATACATTCGTGCGAATGAATTAGAATGGATCGTATAAATGAATTAGAATAGATTGTGCGAATGAATTAGAATGGATTGTACGAATGAATTAGAATGGATACATTCGTGCGAATAAATTAGAATGGATCGTACGAATGAATTCGAATGTATCGTAAGAATGGATTAGAATGGATCCTACGAATGGATTAGAATGGATACCTTTGTGCATATGAATTAGAATGGATCGTATGAATGAATTAGAATGGATCGTAGAATGAATCGTACGAATGAATTAGAATGAATTAGAATGGATCGTACGAATGAATTAGAATAGATCATAGGAATGAATTAGAATAGATCGTGCAAATGAAATAGAATGGATACATTCGTGCAAATGAATTAGAATGGATCGGACGAATGAATTAGAATGGATCGTACGAATGAGTAAGAATGGATCGTACGAATGAAATAGAATAGATCGTACGAATGAATTAGAATGGATCGTACAAAGGAATTAGAATGGATCGTACGAATGAATTAGAATGGATATATTCGTGCAAATGAATTAGAATGGATCGTATGAATATATTAGAATGGATCGTATGAGTGAATTAGAATGGATCGTACGAATGAATTAGAATGGATCGTATGAATGTATTAGAATGGATCGTATGAGTGAATTAGAATGGATCGTACGAATGAATTAGAATGGATCATAAGAATGAATTAGAATGGATACATTCGTGTGAATGAATTAGAATGGATCGTATGAATGAATTAGAATAGATTTTGTGAATGAATTAGAACTGATCGTACAAATGAATTAGAATGGATACATTCGTGCGAATGAATTAGAATGAATTAGAATGGATCGGATGAATGAATTAGAATGGATCGTACGAATGAATTAGAATGGATCAAATGAATGAATTAGAATGGTTACATTCATGCGAATGAATTAGAATAGATCGTACGAATGGATTAGAATGGATCGTACGAATGGATTAGAATGGATACATTCGTGCGAATGAATTAGAATGGATCATACGAATGAGTAAGAATGGATCGTACGAATGAAATAGAATGGATTGTACGAATGAGTTAGAATGGATCGTGCGAATGAATTTGAATGGATCGTACGAATGAATTAGAATGGATCGTGCTAATGAATTAGAATTGATCGTACGAATGAAATAGAATGGATTGTACGAATGATTTAGAATGGATCGTACGAATGAATTAGAATGGATCATATGAATGATTTAGAATGGATACATTCGTGCGAATGAATTAGAATGGATCATACGAATGAGTAAGAATGGATCGTACGAATGAAATAGAATGGATTGTACGAATGAATTAGAATGGATACATTCGTGCGATCCATGAATTAGAATGGATACATTCGTGCGATCCATTCTAATTCCTTCATACGATCTATTCTAATTCATTCATACAATCCATTCTAATTCTTTCACACGATCCATTCTAATTCATTCGTACGATCCATTCTAATTCATTCGCACAATCCATTCTATTTCATTCGTACGATCCATTCTTACTCAGTGGTACGATCCATTCTAATTCATTCGCACGAATGTATCCATTCTAATTCATTCGTACGAATCCATTCTAATTCATTCGTACAATCTATTCTATTTTATTCGTACGATCCATTCTTACTCATTCCTATGATCCATTCTAATTCATTCGGACGAATTTATCCATTCAAATTTATTCGTACGATCCATTCTAATTCATTCGTACGATCCATTCTAATTCATTCGTACGATCCATTCTAATTCATTCGTCCGATCCATTCTAATTCATTCGCACGAATGTATCCATTCTAATTCATTCGTACGATCCATTCTAATTCATTCGTAAGATCCATTCTAATTCATTCGTACGATCCATTCTAATTCATTCGTACGATCCATTCTAATTCCTTCGTACGATCCAATCTAATTCATTCATACGATCCATTCTAATTCATTCGTACAATCCATTCTAATTCCTTCGTATGATCCATTCTAATTCATTCGTACAATCCATTCTAATTCATTCGCGCAATCTATTCTAATTCATTCGTACGATCCATTCTAATTCATTCGTACGATCCATTCTAATTCATTCGCACGATCCATTCTAATTCATTCGCGCAATCTATTCTAATTCATTCGCACGATCCATTCTAATTCATTCGTACGATCCATTCTAATTCTTTCACACGATCCATTCAAATTCATTCGTACAATCCATTCTAATTCATTCGTACGATCTATTCTAATTCATTCGTACGATCCATTCTAATCCATTCGTACGATCCAATCTAATTCCTTCGTACGATCCATTCTAATTCATTCATACAATCCATTCTAATTCTTTCACACAATCCATTCTAATTCATTCGTACGATCCATTCTAATTTATTCGTGCAATCCATTCTATTTCATTCGTACGATCCATTCTTACTCATTTGTACGATCCATTCTAATTCATTCACACGAATGTATCCATTCGTACGAATGAATTAGAATAGATTGTACGAATGAATTAGAATGGATCGTACGAATGAATTAGAATGGATCGTACGAAGGAATTAGAATAGATCGTACGAATGAATTAGAATGGATCGTACGAATGAATTAGAATAGATCGTACGAATGAATTAGAATGGATCGTACGAAGGAATTAGAATGGATCGTACGAATGAATTAGAATGGATATATTCGTGCAAATGAATTAGAATGGATCGTATGAATGTATTAGAATGGATCATATGAGTGAATTAGAATGGATCGTACGAATGAATTAGAATGGATTGTATGAATGAATTAGAATGGATCGTACGAATGAATTAGAATGGATCATGTGAATGAATTAGAATGGATCGGACGAATGAATTAGAATGGATCGTACGAATGAATTAGAATGGATCGTACGAATGAATTAGAATGAATACATTCGTCCGAATGAATTAGAATGGATCATACGAATGAGTAAGAATGGATCGTACGAATGAAATAGAATAGATTGTACGAATGAATTAGAATGGATCGTGCGAATGAATTAGAATCGATCGTACGAATGAATTAGAATGGATCGAACGAATAAATTAGAATGGATCGTGCGAATGAATTCGAATGGATCATACGAATGAATTAGAATGGATACCTTTGTGCAAATGAATTAGAATGGATCGTATCAATGAATTAGAATGGATCGTATGAGTGAATTAGAACGGATAGTATGAATGAAGTAGAATGAATCGTATGAATGAATTAGAATGGATACATTCGTGCGAATGAATTAGAATGGATCGTATGAATGAATTAGAATAGATTGTGCGAATGAATTAGAATGGATCGTTCGAATGAATTAGAATGTATCGTACGAATGGATTAGAATGGATCCTACGAATGAATTAGAATGATACCTTTGTGCATATGAATTAGAATGGATCGTATGAATGAATTAGAATGGATCGTAGAATGGATCGTATGAATGAATTAGAATGAATTAGAATGGATCGTACGAATGAATTAGAATAGATCATAAAAATGAATTAGAATGGATCGTGCAAATGAATTAGAATGGATCGGACGAATTAATTAGAATGGATCGTACGAATGAGTAAGAATGGATCGTACGAATGAAATAGAATAGATCGTACGAATGAATTAGAATGGATCGTACGAAGGAATTAGAATGGATCGTACGAATGAATTAGAATGGATATATTCGTGCAAATGAATTAGAATGGATCGTATGAATGTATTAGAATGGATCGTATGAGTGAATTAGAATGGATCGTACGAATGAATTAGAATGGATCGTATGAATGAATTAGAATGGATACATTCGTGTGAATGAATTAGAATGGATCGTATGAATGAATTAGAATAGATTTTGTGAATGAATTAGAACTGATTGTACGAATGAATTAGAATGGATAAATTCGTGCGAATGAATTAGAATGAATTAGAATGGATCGGACGAATGAATTAGAATGGATCGTACGAATGAGTTAGAATGGATCAAATGAATGAATTAGAATAGTTACATTCATGCGAATGAATTAGAATGGATCGTACGAATGGATTAGAATGGATCGTACGAATGGATTAGAATGGATACATTCGTGTGAATGAATTAGAATGGATCATACGAATAAGGAAGAATGGATCGTACGAATGAAATAGAATGGATTGTACGAATGATTTAGAATGGATCGTACGAATGAATTAGAATGGATTGTACGAATGATTTAGAATGGATACATTCGTGCGAATGAATTAGAATGGATCATACTAATGAGTAAGAACGGATCATACGAATAAAATAGAATGGATTGTACGAATGAATTAGAATGGATTCATACGAATGAATTAGAATGGATATATTCGTGCGATCCATTCTAATTCATTCATACGATCTATTCTAATTCATTCATACAATCCATTCTAATTCTTTCACACGATCCATTCTAATTCATTCGTACGATCCATTCTAATTCATTCGCACAATCCATTCTATTTCATTCGTACGATCCATTCTTACTCATTGGTACGATCCATTCTAATTCATTCGCACGAATGTATCCATTCTAATTCATTCGTACGAATCCATTCTAATTCATTCGTACAATCTATTCTATTTCATTCGTACGATCCATTCTTACTCATTCGTATGATCCATTCTAATTCATTCGGACGAATGTATCCATTCTAATTTATTTGTACGATCCATTCTAATTCTTTCGTATGATCCATTCTAATTCATTCGTACGATCCATTCTAATTCATTCGTCCGATCCATTCTAATCCATTCGCACGAATGTATCCATTCTAATTCATTCGTACAATCCATTCTAATTCATTCGTACGATCCATTCTAATTCATTCGTAAGATCCATTCTAATTCATTCGTACGATCCATTCTAATTCATTCGTACGATTCATTCTAATTCCTTCGTACGATCCATTCTAATTCATTCGTACGATCCATTCTAATTCATTCGTACGATCCATTCTAATTCATTCGCGCAATCTATTCTAATTCATTCGTACGATCCATTCTAATTCATTCGTACGATCCATTCTAATTCATTCGCACGATCCATTCTAATTCATTCGCGCAATCTATTCTAATTCATTTGCACGATCCATTCTAATTCATTCGTATGATCCATTCTAATTCTTTCACACGATCCATTCTAATTCATTCGTACGATCCATTCAATTTATTCGTACGATCTATTCTAATTCATTCGTACGATCCATTCTAATTCATTCGTACGATCCATTCTAATTCCTTCGTACGATCCATTCTAATTCATTCGTACGATCCATTCTAATTCATTCGTACGATCCATTCTATTTCCTTCGTACGATCCATTCTAATTCATTCGTACGATCCATTCTAATTCATTCGCGCAATCTAGTCTAATTCATTCGTACGATCCATTCTAATTCATTCGCACGATCCATTCTAATTCATTCGTACGATCCATTCCAATTCTTTCACACGATCCATTCTAATTCATTGGTTCGATCCATTCTAATTCATTCGTACGATCTATTCTAATTCATTCGTACGATCCATTCTAATTCATTCGTACGATCCATTCTAATTCCTTCGTACGATCCATTCTAATTCATTCATACAATCCATTCTAATTCTTTCACACGATCCATTCTAATTCATTCGTACGATCCATTCTAATTCATTCGTGCAATCCATTCTATTTCATTCGTACGATCCATTCTTACTCATTCGTACGATCCATTCTAATTCATTCACACGAATGTATCCATTCATACGAATGAATTAGAATATATTATACGAATAAATTAGAATGGATCGTACAAATGAATTAGAATGGATCGTACGAAGGAATTAGAATGGATCGTACGAATGAATTAGAATAGATCGTACGAATGAATTAGAATGGATCGTACGAAGGAATTAGAATGGATCCTACGAATGAACTAGAATGGATATATTCGTGCAAATGAATTAGAATGGATCGTATGAATGTATTAGAATGGATCGTATGAGTGAATTAGAATGGATCGTACGAATGAATTAGAATGGATTGTATGAATGAATTAGAATGGATCGTACGAATGAATTAGAATGGATCGTGTGAATGAATTAGAATGGATCGGACGAATGAATTAGAATTGATCGTACGAATGAATTAGAATGGATCGTACGAATGAATTAGAATGGATCGTACGAATAAATTAGAATGGATCGTACGAATAAATTAGAATGGATACATTCGTCCGAATGAATTAGAATGGATCATACGAATGAGTAAGAATGGATCGTACGAATGAAATAGAATAGATTGTACGAATGAATTAGAATGGATCATGCGAATGAATTAGAATGGATCGTACGAATGAATTAAAATGGATTGTACGAATGAATTAGAATGGATCGTGCGAATGAATTCGAATGGATCGTACGAATGAATTAGAATGGATACCTTTGTGCAAATGAATTAGAATGGATCGTATGAATGAATTAGAATGGATCGTATGAGTGAATTAGAACGGATAGTACGAATGAAGTAGAATGGATCGTATTAATGTATTAGAATGGATACATTCGTGCGAATGAAATAGAATGGATCGTATGAATGAATTAGAATAGATTGTGCGAATGAATTAGAATGGATCGTACGAATGAATTAGAATGGATACATTCGTGCGAATAAATTAGAATGGATCGTACGAATGAATTAGAATGTATCGTACGAATGGATTAGAATGGATTAGAATGGATACCTTTGTGCATATGAATTAGAATGGATCGTAGAATGGATCGT
This sequence comes from Chamaelirium japonicum, assembly GCA_947650365.1. NCBI lineage: Eukaryota > Viridiplantae > Streptophyta > Magnoliopsida > Liliales > Melanthiaceae > Chamaelirium > Chamaelirium japonicum. The sequence continues at coordinate 632,213 of CANTAL010000077.1, read as the reverse complement.
ACAAATGAATTAGAAGGAATTAGAATGGATCGTACGAATGAATTAGAATAGATCATAGGAATGCATTAGAATGGATCGTGCAAATGAATTAGAATGGATACATTCGTGCGAATGAATTAGAATGGATCGGACGAATGAATTAGAATGGATCGTACGAATGAGTAAGAATGGATCGTACGAATGAAATAGAATAGATCGTACGAATGAATTAGAATGGATCGTACGAAGGAATTAGAATGGATCGTACGAATGAATTAGAATGGATATATTCGTGCAAATGAATTAGAATGGATCGTATGAATGTATTAGAATGGATCGTATGAGTGAATTAGAATGGATCGTACGAATGAATTAGAATGGATCGTATGAATGAATTAGAATGGATACATTCGTGTGAATGAATTAGAATGGATCGTTTGAATGAATTAGAATAGATTTTGTGAATGAATTAGAACTGATCGTACAAATGAATTAGAATGGATACATTCGTGCGAATGAATTAGAATGAATTAGAATGGATCGGACGAATGAATAAGAATGGATCGTACGAATGAATTAGAATGGATCAAATGAATGAATTAGAATGGTTACATTCATGCGAATGAATTAGAATGGATCGTACGAATGGATTAGAATGGATCGTACGAATGGATTAGAATGGATACATTCGTGCAAATGAATTAGAATGGATCATACGAATGAGTAAGAATGGATCGTACGAATGAAATAGAATGGATTGTACGAATGAATAAGAATGGATCGTGCGAATGAATTTGAATGTATCGTACGAATGAATTAGAATGGATCGTGCTAATGAATTAGAATTGATCGTACGAATGAAATAGAATAGATTGTACGAATGATTTAGAATGGATCGTACGAATGAATTATAATGGATCGTACGAATGATTTAGAATGGATACATTCGTGCAAATGAATTAGAATGGATCATACGAATGAGTAAGAATGGATCGTACGAATGAAATAGAATGGATTGTACGAATGAATTAGAATGGACTCGTACGAATGAATTAGAATGGATATATTCGTCCGAATGAATTAGAATGGATCATACGAATGAGTAAGAATGGATCGTACGAATGAAATAGAATAGATTGTACGAATGAATTAGAATGGATCGTACGAAGGAATTATAATGGATCCATTCTAATTCATTCGTACGATCCATTCTAATTCCTTCGTACGATCCATTCTAATTCATTCATACAATCCATTCTAATTCTTTCACACGATCCATTCTAATTCATTCGTACGATTCATTCTAATTCATTCGTGCAATCCATTCTATTTCATTCGTACGATCCATTCTTGCTCATTCGTACGATCCATTCTAATTCATTCACACGAATGTATCCATTCGTACGAATGAATTAGAATAGATTGTACGAATGAATTAGAATGGATCGTTCGAAGGAATTAGAAAGGATCGTACGAATGAATTAGAATGGACCATACGAATGAATTAGAATAGATCGTACGAATGAATTAGAATGGATCGTACGAATGAATTAGAATGGATATATTCGTGCAAATGAATTAGAATGGATCGTATGAATGAATTAGAATGGATCGTATGAGTGAATTATAATGGATCGTATGAATGAATTAGAATGGATTGTATGAATGAATTAGAATGGATCGTACGAATAAATTAGAATGGATCTTGTGAATGAATTAGAATAGATCGGACGAATGAATTAGAATGGATCGTACGAATGAATTAGAATGGATCTTACGAATGAATTAGAATGGATCGTACGAATAAATTAGAATCGATACATTCGTCCGAATGAATTAGAATGGATCATACGAATGAGTAAGAATGGATCGTACGAATGAAATAGAATGGATTGTACGAATGAATTAGAATGGATCGTACGAATGAATTAGAATGGATCGTACGAATGAATTAGAATGGATCGTGCGAATGAATTCGAATGGATCGTATGAATGAATTAGAATGGATACCTTAGTGCAAATGAATTAGAATGGATCGTATGAAAGAATTAGAATGGATCGTATGAGTGAATTAGAACGGACAGTACGAATGAAGTAGAATGGATCGTATGAATGAATTAGAATGGATACATTCGTGCGAATGAATTAGAATGGATCGTATGAATGAATTAGAATAGATTGTGCGAATGAATTAGAATGGATCGTACGAATGAATTAGAATGGATACATTCGTGCGAATAAATTAGAATGGATCGTACGAATGAATTAGAATGTATCGTACGAATGGATTAGAATGGATCCTATGAATGGATTAGAATGGATACCTTTGTGCATATGAATTAGAATGGATCGTATGAATGAATTAGAATGGATCGTAGAATGGATCGTACGAATGAATTAGAATGAATTAGAATGGATCGTACGAATGAATTAGAATAGATCATAGGAATGAATTAGAATGGATCGTGCAAATGAATTAGAATGGATACATTCGTGCGAATGAATTAGAATGGATCGGACGAATGAATTAGAATGGATCGTACGAATGAGTAAGAATGGATCGTACGAATGAAATAGAATAGATCGTATGAATGAATTAGAATGGATCGTATGAAGGAATTAGAATGGATCGTACGAATGAATTAGAATGGATATATTCGTGCAAATGAATTAGAATGGATCGTATGAATGTATTAGAATTGATCGTATGAGTGAATTAGAATGGATCGTACGAATGAATTAGAATGGATCGTATGAATGAATTAGAATGGATACATTCGTGTGAATGAATTAGAATGGATCGTATGAATGAATTAGAATAGATTTTGTGAATGAATTAGAACTGATCGTAAGAATGAACTAGAATGGATACATTCGTGCGAATGAATTAGAATGAATTAGAATGGATCGGACAAATGAATTAGAATGGATCGTACGAATGGATTAGAATGGATACATTCGTGTGAATGAATTAGAATGGATCGTACGAATGGATTAGAATGGATCGTACGAATGGATTAGAATGGATCATACGAATGGATTAGAATGGATACATTCGTGTGAATGAATTAGAATGGATCATACTAATGAGTAAGAATGGATCGTATGAATGAAATAGAATGGATTGTACGAATGAATTAGAATAGATCGTGCGAATGAATTTGAATGGATCGTACGAATGAATTAGAATGGATCGTGCTAATGAATTAGAATTGATCGTACGAATGAAATAGAATGGATTGTAAGAATGATTTAGAATGGATCGTACGAATGAATTAGAATGGATCGTACGAGTGATTTAGAATGGATACATTCGTGCGAATGAATTAGAATGGATCATACGAATGAGTAAGAATTGATCGTACGAATGAAATAGAATGGATTGTACGAATGAATTAGAATGGATTCGTACGAATGAATTAGAATGGATACATTCATGCGATCCATTCTAATTCATTTATACGATCTATTCTAATTCATTCATACAATCCATTCTAATTCTTTCACACGATCCATTCTAATTCATTCGTACGATCCATTCTAATTCATTCACACAAATCCATTCTATTTCATTCGTACGATCCATTCTTACTCATTGGTACGATCCATTCTAATTCATTCGCACGAATGTATCCATTCTAATTCATTCGTACGAATCCATTCTAATTCATTCGAAAGATCTATTCTATTTATTTCATACGATCCATTCTTACTCATTCGTATGATCTATTCTAATTCATTCGGACGAATGTATCCATTCTAATTTATTCGTACGATCCATTCTAATTCATTCGTACGATCCATTCTAATTCATTCGTACGATCCATTCTAATTCATTCGTCCGATCCATTCTAATTCATTCGCACGAATGTATCCATTCTAATTCATTCGTACGATCCATTCTAATTCATTCGTAAGATCCATTCTAATTCATTCGTACGATCCATTCTAATTCCTTCGTACGATCCATTCTAATTCATTCGTACGATCCATTCTAATTCATTCGTACGATCCATTCTAATTCCTTCGTACGATCCATTCTAATTCATTCGTACGATCCATTCTAATTCATTCGCGCAATCTAGTCTAATTCATTCGTACGATCCATTCTAATTCATTCGCACGATCCATTCTAATTCATTCGTACGATCCATTCCAATTCTTTCACACGATCCATTCTAATTCATTCGTACGATCCATTCTAATTCATTCGTACGATCTATTCTAATTCATTCGTACGATCCATTCTAATTCCTTCGTACGATCCATTCTAATTCCTTCGTACGATCCATTCTAATTCATTCATACAATCCATTCTAATTCTTTCACACGATCCATTCTAATTCATTCGTACATTCCATTCTAATTCATTCGTGCAATCCATTCTATTTCATTCGTACGATCCATTCTTACTCATTCGTACGATCCATTCTAATTCATTCACACGAATGTATCCATTCGTACGAATGAATTAGAATATATTATACGAATAAATTAGAATGGATCGTACGAATGAATTAGAATGGATCGTACGAAGGAATTAGAATGGATCGTACGAATGAATTAGAATGGATCGTACGAATGAATTAGAATAGATCGTACGAATGAATTAGAATGGATCCTACGAATGAATTAGAATGGATATATTCGTGCAAATGAATTAGAATGGATCGTATGAATGTATTAGAATGGATCGTATGAGTGAATTAGAATGGATCGTACGAATGAATTAGAATGGATTGTATGAATGAATTAGAATGGATCGTACGAATGAATTAGAATGGATCGTGTGAATGAATTAGAATGGATCGGACGAATGAATTAGAATGGATCGTACGAATGAATTAGAATGGATCGTACGAATGAATTAGAATAGATCGTACGAATAAATTAGAATGGATACATTCATCCGAATGAAATAGAATGGATCATACGAATGAGTAAGAATGGATCGTACGAATGAAATAGAATAGATTGTACGAATGAATTAGAATGGACATGCGAATGAATTAGAATGGATCGTACGAATGAATTAGAATGGATCGTATGAATGAATTAGAATGGATCGTGCGAATGAATTCGAATGGATCGTACGAATGAATTAGAATGGATACCTTTGTGCAAATGAATTAGAATGGATCGTATGAATGAATTAGAATGGATCGTATGAGTGAATTAGAACGGATAGTACGAATGAAGTAGAATGGATCGTATTAATGAATTAGAATGGATACATTCGTGCGAATGAATTAGAATGGATCGTATGAATGAATTAGAATAGATTGTGCGAATGAATTAGAATGGATCGTACGAATGAATTAGAATGGATACATTCGTGCGAATAAATTAGAATGGATCGTACGAATGAATTAGAATGTATCGTACGAATGGATTAGAATGGAACCTACGAATGGATTAGAATGGATACCTTTGTGCATATGAATTAGAATGGATCATATGAATGAATTAGAATGGATCGTAGAATGGATCGTACGAATGAATTAGAAGGAATTAGAATGGATCGTACGAATGAATTAGAATAGATCATAGGAATGAATAAGAATGGATCGTGCAAATGAATTAGAATGGATACATTCGTGCGAATGAATTAGAATGGATCGGACGAATGAATTAGAATGGATCGTACAAATGAGTAAGAATGGATCGTACGAATGAAATAGAATAGATAGTACGAATGAATTAGAATGGATCGTACGAAGGAATTAGAATGGATCGTACGAATAAATTAGAATGGACTATACGAATGAATTAGAATAGATATAATTCATTAGCACGATCCATGCTAATTCATTCGTTCGATCAATTCTAATTCATTAGCACGATCCATTCTAATTCATTCGTATGATACATTCTAATTCATTCATACGATCCATTCTAATTCATTCGCACGATCCATTCTAATTCATTCGTACGATCAATTCTAATTCATTCGCACGAATGTATCCATTCTAATTCATTCGCACGATCCATTCTAATTCATTCGTACGATCCATTCTAATTCATTTGTAGGATCTTAGAATGGAATATACGAATGAATTAGAATGGATCGTACGAATGAATTAGACCATTCTTACTCATTCATATGATCCATTCTAATTCATTCGCACGAATATATCCATTCTAATCTATTCGTACGATCCATTCTAATCCATTCGTACGATCCATTCTAATTCATTCGCACAAATGTATCCATTCTAATTCATTCGTACGATCCATTCTAATTTATTCGTACGATCCATTCTAATTCATTCGTACGATCTATTCTAATTCCTTCGTACGATCCATTCTAATTCATTCATACGATCCATTCTAATTCATTCATACAATGCATTCTAATTCTTTCACACGATACATTCTAATTCATTCGTACGATCCATTCTAAATCATTCGTGCAATCCATTCTATTTCATTCGTACGATCAATTCTAATTCATTCATAGGATCCATTCTACTTCATTCATACGATCTATACTAACTCTTTCACACGATCCATTCTATTTTATTCGTACGATCCATTCTTACTTATTGGTACGATCCATTCTAATTCATTCGTACGATCCATTCTAATTCATTCGTACGATCCATTCTAATTCATTCGTCCATTCCATTCTAATTCATTCGCACGAATGCATCCATTCTAATTCATTCGTACGATCCATTCTAATTCATTCGTACGATCCATTCTAATTCATTCGTAAAATCCATTCTAATTCATTCGTACGATCCATTCTAATTCCTTCGTACGATCCATTCTAATTCTTTCGTACGATCCATTCTAATTCATTCGTACGATCCATTCTATTTCATTCGTACGATCCATTCTAATTCCTTCGTACGATCTATTCTAATTCATTCGTACGATCCATTCTAATTCATTCGCGCAATCTATTCTAATTCATTCATACGATCCATTCTAATTCATTCGTACGATCCATTCTAATTCATTCGCACGATCCATTCTAATTCATTCGCGCAATCTATTCTAATTCATTCGCACGATCCATTCTAATTCATTCGTACGATCCATTCTAATTCTTTCACATGATCCATTCCAATTCATTCGTACGATCCATTCTAATTCATTCGTACGATCTATTCTAAATCATTCGTACGATCCATTCTAATTCCTTCGTACGATCCATTCTAATTCATTCATACGATCCATTCTAATTCTTTCACACGAACCATTTTAATTCATTCGTACGATCCATTCTAATTCATTCGTGCAATCCATTCTATTTCATTCGTACGATCCATTCTTGCTCATTCGTACGATCCATTCTAATTCATTCACACGAATGTATCCATTCGTACGAATGAATTAGAATAGATTATACGAATGAATTAGAATGGATCGTACGAATGAATTAGAATGGATCGTACGAAGGAATTAGAATGGATCGTACGAATGAATTAGAATGGACTATACGAATGAATTTGAATAGATCGTACGAATGAATTAGAATGGATCGTACGAAGGAATTAGAATGGATCGTACGAATGAATTAGAATGGATATATTCGTGCAAATGAATTAGAATGGATCGTATGAATGAATTAGAATGGATCATATGAGTGAATTAGAATGGATCATACGAATGAATTAGAATGGATTGTATGAATGAATTAGAATGGATCGTACGAATGAATTAGAATGGATCTTGTGAATGAATTAGAATAGATCGGACGAATGAATTAGAGTGGATCGTACGAATGAATTCGAATGGATCGTACGAATGAATTAGAATGGATCGTACGAATAAATTAGAATGGATACATTCGTCCGAATGAATTAGAATGGATCATACGAATGAGTAAGAATGGATCGTACGAATGAAATAGAATAGATTGTACGAATGAATTAGAATAGATCGTGCGAATGAATTAGAATGGATCGTACGAATGAATTAGAATGGATCGTACGATTGAATTAGAATGGATCGTGCGAATGAATTCGAATGGATCGTATGAATGAATTAGAATGGATACCTTTGTGCAAATGAATTAGAATGGATCGTATGAATGAATTAGAATGGATCGTATGAGTGAATTAGAACGGATAGTACGAATGAAGTAGAATAGATTGTATGAATGAATTAGAATGGATACATTCGTGCGAATGAATTAGAATGGATCGTATGAATGAATTAGAATAGATTGTGCGAATGAATTAGAATGGATCGTACGAATGAATTAGAATGGATACATTCGTGCGAATAAATTAGAATGGATCGTACGAATGAATTAGAATGTATCGTACGAATGGATTAGAATGGATCCTACGAATGGATTAGAATGGATACCTTTGTGCATATGAATTAGAATGGATCGTACGAATGAATTAGAATGGATCGTAGAATGGATCGTAGAATGGATCGTACGAATGAATTAGAATGAATTAGAATGGATCGTACGAATGAATTAGAATAGATCATAGGAATGAATTAGAATGGATCGTGCAAATGAATTAGAATGGATACATTCGTGCGAATGAATTAGAATGGATCGTATGAATGAGTAAGAATGGATCGTACGAATGAGTAAGAATGGATCGTACGAATGAAATAGAATGGATCGTACAAATGAATTAGAATGGATACATTCGTGCGAATGAATTAGAATGGATACATTCGTACGAATAAATTAGAATGGATACATTCGTCCGAATGAATTAGAATGGATCATACGAATGAGTAAGAATGGATCGTACGAATGAAATAGAATAGATTGTACGAATGAATTAGAATGGATCGTGCGAATGAATTAGAATGGATCGTACGAATGAATTAGAATGGATCGTACGATTGAATTAGAATGGATCGTGCGAATGAATTCGAATGGATCGTATGAATGAATTAGAATGGATACCTTTGTGCAAATGAATTAGAATGGATCGTATGAATGAATTAGAATGGATCGTATGAGTGAATTAGAACGGATAGTACGAATGAAGTAGAATAGATCGTATGAATGAATTAGAATGGATACATTCGTGCGAATGAATTAGAATGGATCGTATGAATGAATTAGAATAGATTGTGCGAATGAATTAGAATGGATCGTACGAATGAATTAGAATGGATACATTCGTGCGAATAAATTAGAATGGATCGTACGTATGAATTAGAAAGTATCGTACGAATGGATTAGAATGGATCCTACGAATGGATTAGAATGGATACCTTTGTGCATATGAATTAGAATGGATCGTACGAATGAATTAGAATGGATCGTAGAATGGATTGTAGAATGGATCGTACGAATGAATTAGAATGAATTAAAATGGATCGTACGAATGAATTAGAATAGATCATAGGAATGAATTAGAATGGATCGTGCAAATGAATTAGAATGGATACATTCGTGCGAATGAATTAGAATGGATCGTATGAATGAGTAAGAATGGATCGTACGAATGAGTAAGAATGGATCGTACGAATGAAATAGAATGGATCGTGCAAATGAATTAGAATGGATACATTCGTGCGAATGAATTAGAATGGATCGTACGAATGAGTAAGAATGGATCGTACGAATGAAATAGAATGGATCGTACGAATGAATTAGAATGGATCGTACGAAAGAATTAGAATGGATCGTACGAATGAATTAGAATGGATATATTCGTGCAAATGAATTAGAATGGATCGTATGAATGTATTAGATTGGATCGTATGAGTGAATTAGAATGGATCGTACGAATGAATTAGAATGGATCGTATGAATGAATTAGAATGGATACATTCGTGTGAATGAATTAGAATGGATCGTATGAATGAATTAGAATAGATTTTGTGAATGAATTAGAACTGATCGTAAGAATGAATTAGAATGGATACATTCGTGCGAATGAATTAGAACGAATTAGAATGGATAGGACGAATGAATTAGAATGGATCGTACGAATGAATTAGAATGGATCAAATGAATGAATTAGAATGGTTACATTCATGCGAATGAATTTGAATGGTTCGTGCTAATGAATTAGAATTGATCGTACGAATGAAATAGAATGGATTTTACGAATGATTTAGAATGGATCGTACGAATGAATTAGAATGGATTGTACGAATGATTTAGAATGGATACATTCGTGCGAATGAATTAGAATGGATCATACGAATGAGTAAGAATGGATCGTACGAATGAAATAGAATGGATTGTACGAATGAATTAGAATGGATTCGTACGAATGAATTAGAATGGATACATTCGTGCGATCCATTCTAATTCATTCATACGATCTATTCTAATTCATTCATACAATCCATTCTAATTCTTTCACACGATCCATTCTAATTCATTCGTACGATCCATTCTAATTCATTCACACAATCCATTCTATTTCATTCGTACGATCCATTCTTACTCATTGGTACGATCCATTCTAATTCATTCGCACGAATGTATCCATTCTAATTCATTCATACGAATCCATTCTAATTCATTCGTACGATCTATTCTAATTCATTCGTCCGATCTATTCTATTTCATTCGTACGATTCATTCTTACTCATTCGTATGATCCATTCTAATTCATTCGGACGAATGTATCCATTCTAATTTATTCGTACGATCCATTCTAATTCATTCATACGATCCATTCTAATTCATTCGTACGATCCATTCTAATTCATTCGTCCGATCCATTCTAATTCATTCGCATGAATGTATCCATTCTAATTCATTCGTACGATCCATTCTAATTCATTCGTAAGATCCATTCTAATTCATTCGTACGATCCATTCTAATTCCTTCGTACGATCCATTATAATTCATTCGTACGATCCATTCTAATTCATTCGTACGATCCATTCTAATTCTTTCGTACGATCCATTCTAATTCATTCGTACGATCCATTCTAATTCATTCGCGCAATCTATTCTAATTCATTCGTACGATTCATTCTAATTCATTCGTACGATCTATTCTAATTCATTCGCGCAATCTATTCTAATTCATTCGCACGATCCATTCTAATTCATTCGTACGATCCATTCTAATTCTTTCACACGATCCATTCTAATTCATTGGTACGATCCATTCTAATTCATTCGTACGATCTATTCTAATTCATTCGTACGATCCATTCTAATTCATTCGTACGATCCATTCTAATTCCTTCGTACGATCCATTCTAATTCATTCATACAATCCATTCTAATTCTTTCACACGATCCGTTCTAATTCATTCGTACGATCCATTCTAATTCATTCTTGCAATCCATTCTATTTCATTCGTACGATCCATTCTTACTCATTCGTACGATCCATTCTAATTCATTCACACGAATGTATCCATTCGTACGAATGAATTAGAATAGATCGTACGAATGAATTAGAATGGATCGTACGAATGAATTAGAATGGATCGTACGAATGAATTAGAATGGATCGTACGAAAGAATTAGAATGGATCGTACGAATGAATTAGAATGGATATATTCATGCAAATGAATTAGAATGGATCGTATGAATGTATTAGAATGGATCGTATGAGTGAATTAGAATGGATCGTACGAATGAATTAGAATGGATTGTATGAATGAATTAGAATGGATCGTACGAATGAATTAGAATGGATCGTGTGAATGAATTAGAATGGATCGGACGAATGAATTAGAATCGATCGAACGAATGAATTAGAATGGATCGTACGAATAAATTAGAATGAATACATTCGTGCGAATGAATTAGAATGGATCATACGAATGAGTAAGAATGGATCGTACGAATGAAATAGAATGGATTGTACGAATGAATTAGAATGGATTCGTACTTATGAATTAGAATGGATACATTCGTGCGATCCATTCTAATTCATTCATACGATCTATTCTAATTCATTCATACAATCCATTCTAATTCTTTCACACGATCCATTCTAATTCATTCGTACGATCCATTCTAATTCATTCACACAATCCATTCTATTTCATTCGTACGATCCATTCTTACTCATTGGTACGATCCATTCTAATTCATTCGCACGAATGTATTCATTCTAATTCATTCATTCGAATCCATTCTAATTCATTCGTACGAATCCATTCTAATTCATTCGAACGATCTATTCAATTTCATTCGTACGATTCATTCTTACTCATTCGTATGATCCATTCTAATTCATTCGGACGAATGTATCCATTCTAATTTATTCGTACGATCCATTCTAATTCATTCGTCCGATCCATTCTAATTCGTTCGCACGAATGTATCCATTCTAATTCATTCGTACGATCCATTCTAATTCATTTATACGATCCATTCTAATTCATTCGTAAGATCCATTCTAATTCATTCGTACGATCCATTATAATTCCTTCGTACGATCCATTCTAATTCATTCGTACGATCCATTCTAATTCATTCGTACGATCCATTCTAATTCTTTCGTACGATCCATTCTAATTCATTCATTCGACCCATTCTAATTCATTCGCGCAATCTATTCTAATTCATTCGTACGATCCATTCTAATTCATTCGTACGATCCATTCTAATTCATTCGCTTAATCTATTCTAATTCATTCGCACGATCCATTCTAATTCATTCGTATGATCCATTCTAATTCTTTCACACGATCCATTCTAATTCATTGGTACGATCCATTCTAATTCATTCGTACGATCTATTCTAATTCATTCATACGATCCATTCTAATTCATTCGTACGATCCATTCTAATTCCTTCGTACGATCCATTCTAATTCATTCATACAATCCATTCTAATTCTTTCACACGATCCGTTCTAATTCATTCGTACGATCCATTCTAATTCATTCTTGCAATCCATTCTATTTCATTCGTACGATCCATTCTTACTCATTCGTACGATCCATTCTAATTCATTCACACGAATGTATCCATTCGTACGAATGAATTAGAATAGATTGTACGAATGAATTAGAATGGATCGTACGAATGAATTAGAATTGATCGTACGAAGGAATAAGAATGGATCGTACGAATGAATTAGAATGGTTCGTACAAATGAATTAGAATAGATCGTACGAATGAATTAGAATGGATCGTACGAAAGAATTAGAATGGATCGTACGAATGAATTAGAATGGATATATTCGTGCAAATGAATTAGAATGGATCGTATGAATGTATTAGAATGGATCGTATGAGTGAATTAGAATGGATCGTACGAATGAATTAGAATGGATTGTATGAATGAATTAGAATAGATCGTACGAATGAATTAGAATGGATCGTGTGAATGAATTAGAATGGATCGGACGAATGAATTAGAATGGATCGTACGAATGAATTAGAATGGATCGTACGAATGAATTAGAATGGATCGTACGAATAAATTAGAATGGATACATTCGTCCGAATGAATTAGAATGGATCATACGAATGAGTAAGAATGGATCGTACGAATGAAATAGAATAGATTGTACGAATGAATTAGAATGGATCATGCGAATGAATTAGAATGGATCGTACGAATTTATTAGAATGGATCGTACGAATGAATTAGAATGGATCGTGCGAATGAATTCGAATGGATCGTACGAATGAATTAGAATGGATACCTTTGTGCAAATGAATTTGAATGGATCGTATGAATGAATTAGAATGGATCGTATAAGTGAATTAGAATGGATAGTACGAATGAAGTAGAATGGATCGTATGAATGAATTAGAATGGATACATTCGTGCGAATGAATTAGAATGGATCGTATAAATGAATTAGAATAGATTGTGCGAATGAATTAGAATGGATCGTACGAATGAATTAGAATGGATACATTCGTGCGAATAAATTAGAATGGATCGTACGAATGAATTCGAATGTATCGTAAGAATGGATTAGAATGGATCCTACGAATGGATTAGAATGGATACCTTTGTGCATATGAATTAGAATGGATCGTATGAATAAATTAGAATGGATCGTAGAATGGATCGTACGAATGAATTAGAATGAATTAGAATGGATCGTACGAATGAATTAGAATAGATCATAGGAATGAATTAGAATAGATCGTGCAAATGAAATAGAATGGATACATTCGTGCAAATGAATTAGAATGGATCGGACGAATGAATTAGAATGGATCGTACGAATGAGTAAAAATGGATCGTACGAATGAAATAGAATAGATCGTACGAATGAATTAGAATGGATCGTACAAAGGAATTAGAATGGATCGTACGAATGAATTAGAATGGATATATTCGTGCAAATGAATTAGAATGGATCGTATGAATATATTAGAATGGATCGTATGAGTGAATTAGAATGGATCGTACGAATGAATTAGAATGGATCGTATGAATGTATTAGAATGGATACATTCGTGTGAATGAATTAGAATGGATCGTATGAATGAATTAGAATAGATTTTGTGAATGAATTAGAACTGATCGTAAGAATGAATTAGAATGGATACATTCGTGCGAATGAATTAGAACGAATTAGAATGGATAGGACGAATGAATTAGAATGGATCGTACGAATGAATTAGAATGGATCAAATGAATGAATTAGAATGGATACATTCATGCGAATGAATTTGAATGGTTCGTGCTAATGAATTAGAATTGATCGTACGAATGAAATAGAATGGATTTTACGAATGATTTAGAATGGATCGTACGAATGAATTAGAATGGATCGTACGAATGATTTAGAATGGATACATTCGTGCGAATGAATTAGAATGGATCATACAAATGAGTAAGAATATATCGTACGAATGAAATAGAATGGATTGTACGAATGAATTAGAATGGATTCGTACGAATGAATTAGAATGGATACATTCGTGCGATCCATTCTAATTCATTCATACGATCTATTCTAATTCATTCATACAATCCATTCTAATTCTTTCACACGATCCATTCTAATTCATTCGTACGATCCATTCTAATTCATTCACACAATCCATTCTATTTCATTCGTACGATCCATTCTTACTCATTGGTACGATCCATTCTAATTCATTCGCACGAATGTATCCATTCTAATTCATTCATACGAATCCATTCTAATTCATTCGTACGATCTATTCTAATTCATTCGTCCGATCTATTCTATTTCATTCGTACGATTCATTCTTACTCATTCGTATGATCCATTCTAATTCATTCGGACGAATGTATCCATTCTAATTTATTCGTACGATCCATTCTAATTCATTCGTACGATCCATTCTAATTCATTCGTCCGATCCATTCTAATTCATTCGCATGAATGTATCCATTCTAATTCATTCGTACGATCCATTCTAATTCATTCGTAAGATCCATTCTAATTCATTCGTACGATCCATTCTAATTCCTTCGTACGATCCATTATAATTCATTCGTACGATCCATTCTAATTCATTCGTACGATCCATTCTAATTCTTTCATACGATCCATTCTAATTCATTCGTACGATCCATTCTAATTCATTCGCGCAATCTATTCTAATTCATTCGTACGATCCATTCTAATTCATTCGTACGATCTATTCTAATTCATTCGCGCAATCTATTCTAATTCATTCGCACGATCCATTCTAATTCATTCGTACGATCCATTCTAATTCTTTCACACGATCCATTCTAATTCATTGGTACGATCCATTCTAATTCATTCGTACGATCTATTCTAATTCATTCGTACGATCCATTCTAATTCATTCGTACGATCCATTCTAATTCCTTCGTACTATCCATTCTAATTCATTCATACAATCCATTCTAATTCTTTAACACGATCCGTTTTAATTCATTCATACGATCCATTCTAATTCATTCTTGCAATCCATTCTATTTCATTCGTACGATCCATTCTTACTCATTCGTACGATCCATTCTAATTCATTCACACGAATGTATCCATTCATACGAATGAATTAGAATAGATCGTACGAATGAATTAGAATGGATCGTACGAATGAATTAGAATGGATCGTACGAATGAATTAGAATGGATCGTACGAATGAATTAGAATGGATCGTACGAAAGAATTAGAATGGATCGTACGAATGAATTAGAATGGATATATTCATGCAAATGAATTAGAATGGATCGTATGAATGTATTAGAATGGATCATATGAGTGAATTAGAATGGATCGTACGAATGAATTAGAATGGATTGTATGAATGAATTAGAATGGATCGTACGAATGAATTAGAATGGATCGTGTGAATGAATTAGAATGGATCGGACGAATGAATTAGAATCGATCGTACGAATGAATTTGAATGGATCGTACGAATAAATTAGAATGAATACATTCGTGCGAATGAATTAGAATGGATCATACGAATGAGTAAGAATGGATCGTACGAATGAAATAGAATGGATTGTACGAATGAATTAGAATGGATTCGTAAGAATGAATTAGAATGGATACATTCGTGCGATCCATTCTAATTCATTCATACGATCTATTCTAATTCATTCATACAATCCATTCTAATTCTTTCACACGATCCATTCTAATTCATTCGTACGATCCATTCTAATTCATTCGCACAATCCATTCTATTTCATTCGTACGATCCATTCTTACTCATTGGTACGATCCATTCTAATTCATTCGCACGAATGTATCCATTCTAATTCATTCATACGAATCCATTCTAATTCATTCGTACAATCTATTCTATTTTATTCGTACGATCCATTCTTACTCATTCCTATGATCCATTCTAATTCATTCGGACGAATGTATCCATTCAAATTTATTCGTACGATCCATTCTAATTCATTCGTACGATCCATTCTAATTCATTCGTACGATCCATTCTAATTCATTCGTCCGATCCATTCTAATTCATTCGCACGAATGTATCCATTCTAATTCATTCGTACGATCCATTCTAATTCATTCGTAAGATCCATTCTAATTCATTCGTACGATCCATACTAATTCATTCGTACGATCCATTCTAATTCATTCATACGATCCATTCTAATTCATTCGTACAATCCATTCTAATTCCTTCGTACGATCCATTCTAATTCATTCGTACAATCCATTCTAATTCATTCGCGCAATCTATTCTAATTCATTCGTACGATCCATTCTAATTCATTCGTACGATCCATTCTAATTCATTCGCACGATCCATTCTAATTCATTCGCGCAATCTATTCTAATTCATTCGCACGATCCATTCTAATTCATTCGTACGATCCATTCTAATTCTTTCACACGATCCATTCTAATTCATTCGTACAATCCATTCTAATTCATTCGTACGATCTATTCTAATTCATTCGTACGATCCATTCTAATTCATTCGTACGATCCAATCTAATTCCTTCGTACGATCCATTCTAATTCATTCATACAATCCATTCTAATTCTTTCACACGATCCATTCTAATTCATTCGTACGATCCATTCTAATTCATTCGTGCAATCCATTCTATTTCATTCGTATGATCCATTCTTACTCATTTGTACGATCCATTCTAATTCATTCACACGAATGTATCCATTCGTACGAATGAATTAGAATAGATTGTACGAATGAATTAGAATGGATCGTACGAATGAATTAGAATGGATCGTACGAAGGAATTAGAATAGATCGTACGAATGAATTAGAATGGATCGTACGAATGAATTAGAATAGATCGTACGAATGAATTAGAATGGATCGTACGAAGGAATTAGAATGGATCGTACGAATGAATTAGAATGGATATATTCGTGCAAATGAATTAGAATGGATCGTATGAATGTATTAGAATGGATCGTATGAGTGAATTAGAATGGATCGTACGAATGAATTAGAATGGATTGTATGAATGAATTAGAATGGATCGTACGAATGAATTAGAATGGATCGTGTGAATGAATTAGAATGGATCGGACGAATGAATTAGAATGGATCGTACGAATGAATTAGAATGGATCGTACGAATGAATTAGAATGGATCATACGAATAAATTAGAATGAATACATTCGTCCGAATGAATTAGAATGGATCATACGAATGAGTAAGAATGGATCGTACGAATGAAATAGAATAGATTGTACGAATGAATTAGAATGGATCGTGCGAATGAATTAGAATGGATCGTACGAATGAATTAGAATGGATCGTACGAATGAATTAGAATGGATCGTGCGAATGAATTCGAATGGATCATACGAATGAATTAGAATGGATACCTTTGTGCAAATGAATTAGAATGGATCGTATCAATGAATTAGAATGGATCGTATGAGTGAATTAGAACGGATAGTATGAATGAAGTAGAATGAATCGTATGAATGAATTAGAATGGATACATTCGTGCGAATGAATTAGAATGGATCGTATGAATGAATTACAATAGATTGTGCGAATGAATTAGAATGGATCGTTCGAATGAATTAGAATGTATCGTACGAATGGATTAGAATGGATCCTACGAATGAATTAGAATGGATACCTTTGTGCATATGAATTAGAATGGATCGTATGAATGAATTAGAATGGATCGTAGAATGGATCGTATGAATGAATTAGAATGAATTAGAATGGATCGTACGAATGAATTAGAATAGATCATAAAGATGAATTAGAATGGATCGTGCAAATGAATTAGATTGGATCGGACGAATTAATTAGAATGGATCGTACGAATGAGTAAGAATGGATCGTACGAATGAAATAGAATAGATCATACGAATGAATTAGAATGGATCGTACGAAGGAATTAGAATGGATCGTACGAATGAATTAGAATGGATATATTCGTGCAAATGAATTAGAATGGATCGTATGAATGTATTAGAATGGATCGTATGAGTGAATTAGAATGGATCGTACGAATGAATTAGAATGGATCGTATGAATGAATTAGAATGGATGCATTCGTGTGAATGAATTAGAATGGATCGTATGAATGAATTAGAATAGATTTTGTGAATGAATTAGAACTGATTGTACGAATGAATTAGAATGGATAAATTCGTGCGAATGAATTAGAATGAATTAGAATGGATTGGACGAATGAATTAGAATGGATCGTACGAATGAGTTAGAATGGATCAAATGAATGAATTAGAATGGTTACATTCATGCGAATGAATTAGAATGGATCGTACGAATGGATTAGAATGGATCGTACGAATAGATTAGAATGGATACATTCGTGCGAATGAATTAGAATGGATCATACGAATAAGGAAGAATGGATCGTACGAATGAATTAGAATGGATTGTACGAATGAATTAGAATGGATCGTGCGAATGAATTTGAATGGATCGTATGAATGAATTAGAATGGATCGTGCTAATGAATTAGAATTGATCGTACGAATGAAATAGAATGGATTGTACGAATGATTTAGAATGGATCGTACGAATGAATTAGAATGGATTGTACGAATGATTTAGAATGGATACATTCGTGCGAATGAATTAGAATGGATCATACGAATGAGTAAGAACGGATCATACGAATAAAATAGAGTGGATTGTACGAATGAATTAGAATGGATTCATACGAATGAATTAGAATGGATATATTCGTGCGATCCATTCTAATTCATTCATACGATCTATTCTAATTCATTCATACAATCCATTCTAATTCTTTCACACGATCCATTCTAATTCATTCGTACGATCCATTCTAATTCATTCGCACAATCCATTCTATTTCATTCGTACGATCCATTCTTACTCATTGGTACGATCCATTCTAATTCATTCGCACGAATGTATCCATTCTAATTCATTCGTACGAATCCATTCTAATTCATTCATACAATCTATTCTATTTCATTCGTACGATCCATTCTTACTCATTCGTATGATCCATTCTAATTCATTCGGACGAATGTATCCATTCTAATTTATTTGTACGATCCATTCTAATTCTTTCGTATGATCCATTCTAATTCATTCGTACGATCCATTCTAATTCATTCGTTCGATCCATTCTAATTCATTCGCACGAATGTATCCATTCTAATTCATTCGTACAATCCATTCTAATTCATTCGTACGATCCATTCTAATTCATTCGTAAGATCCATTCTAATTCATTCGTACGATCCATTCTAATTCATTCGTACGATCCATTCTAATTCCTTCGTACGATCCATTCTAATTCATTCGTACGATCCATTCTAATTCATTCGTACGATCCATTCTAATTCCTTCGTACGATCCATTCTAATTCATTCGTACGATCCATTCTAATTCATTCGCGCAATCTATTCTAATTCATTCGTACGATCCATTCTAATTCATTCGTACGATCCATTCTAATTCATTCGCACGATCCATTCTAATTCATTCGCGCAATCTATTCTAATTCATTCGCACGATCCATTCTAATTCATTCGTATGATCCATTCTAATTCTTTCACACGATCCATTCTAATTCATTCGTACGATCCATTCAATTTATTCGTACGATCTATTCTAATTCATTCGTACGATCCATTCTAATTCATTCGTACGATCCATTCTAATTCCTTCGTACGATCCATTCTAATTCATTCATACAATCCATTCTAATTCTTTCATACGATCCATTCTAATTCATTCGTACGATCCATTCTAATTCATTCGTGCAATCCATTCTATTTCATTCGTACGATCCATTCTTACTCATTTGTACGATCCATTCTAATTCATTCACACGAATGTATCCATTCGTACGAATGAATTAGAATAGATTGTACGAATGAATTAAAATGGATCGTACAAATGAATTAGAATGGATCGTACGAAGGAATTAGAATGGATCGTACGAATGAATTAGAATGGATCGTACGAATGAATTAGAATAGATCGTACGAATAAATTAGAATGGATCGTATGAAGGAATTAGAATGGATCGTACGAATTAATTAGAATGGATATATTCGTGCAAATGAATTAGAATGGATCGTATGAATGTATTAGAATGGATCGTATGAGTGAATTATAATGGATCGTACGAATGAATTAGAATGGATTGTATGAATGAATTAGAATGGATCGTACGAATGAATTAGAATCGATCGTGTGAATGAATTAGAATGGATCGTACGAATGAATTAGCATGGATCGTACGAATGAATTAGAATGGATCGTAAGAATAAATTAGAATGGATACATTCGTCCGAATGAATTAGAATGGATCATACGAATGAGTAAGAATGGATCGTACTAATGGAATAGAATAGATTGTACGAATGAATTAGAATGGATCGTGCGAATGAATTAGAATGGATCGTACAAATGAATTAGAATGGATCGTACGAATGAATTAGAATGGATCGTGCGAATGAATTCGAATTGATCGTACGAATGAATTAGAATGGATACCTTTGTGCAAATTAATTAGAATGGATCGTATGAATGAATTAGAATGGATCGTATGAGTGAATTAGAACGGATAGTACGAATGAAGTAGAATGGATCGTATGAATGAATTAGAATGGATACATTCGTGCGAATGAATTAGAATGGATCATATGAATGAATTAGAATAGATTGTGCGAATGAATTAGAATAGATCGTACGAATGAATTAGAATGGATACATTCGTGCGAATAAATTAGAATGGATCGTACGAATGAATTAGAATGTATCGTACGAATGGATTAGAATGGATCCTACGAATGGATTAGAATGGATACCTTTGTGCATATGAATTAGAATGGATCGTATGAATGAATTAGAATGGATCGTAGAATGGATCGTACGAATGAATTAGAATGAATTAGAATGGATCGTACGAATGAATTAGAATAGATCATAGGAATGAATTAGAATGGATCGTGCAAATGAATTAGAATGGATACATTCGTGCGAATGAATTAGAATGGATCGGACGAATGAATTAGAATGGATCGTACGAATGAGTAAGAATGGATCGTAAGAATGAAATAGAATAGATCGTACGAATGAATTAGAATGGATCGTACGAATGAATTAGAATGGATATATTCGTGCAAATGAATTAGAATGGATCGTATGAATGTATTAGAATGGATCGTATGAGTGAATTAAAATGGATCGTACGAATGAATTAGAATGGATCGTATGAATGAATTAGAATGGATACATTCATGTGAATGAATTAGAATGGATCGTATGAATGAATTAGAATAGATTTTGTGAATGAATTAGAACTGATCGTACGAATGAATTAGAGTAGATACATTCGTGCGAATGAATTAGAATGAATTAGAATGGATCGGACGAATGAATTAGAATGGATCGTACGAATCACTTAGAATGGATCAAATGAATGAATTAGAATGGTTACATTCATGCGAATAAATTAGACTGGATCGTACGAATGGATTAGAATGGATCGTACGAATAGATTAGAATGAATACATTCGTGCGAATGAATTAGAATGGATCATACGAATAAGTAAGAATGGATCGTACGAATGAAATAGAATGGATTGTACGAATGAATTAGAATGGATCGTGCGAATGAATTTGAATGGATCGCACGAATGAATTAGAATGGATCGTGCTAATGAATTAGAATTGATCGTACGAATGAAATAGAATGGATCGTACGAATGAATTAGAATGGATTCGTACGAATGAATTAGAATGGATACATTCGTCCGATCCATTCTAATTCATTCATACGATCTATTCTAATTCATTCATACAATCCATTCTAATTCTTTCACACGATCCATTCTAATTCATTCGTACGATCCATTCTAATTCATTCGCACAATCCATTCTATTTCATTCGTACGATCCATTCTTACTCATTGGTACGATCCATTCTAATTCATTCGCACGAATGTATCCATTCTAATTCATTCGTACGAATCCATTCTAATTCATTCGTACAATCTATTCTATTTTATTCGTACGATCCATTCTTACTCATTCGTATGATCCATTCTAATTCATTCGGACGAATGTATCCATTCTAATTTATTCGTACGATCCATTCTAATTCATTCGTACGATCCATTCTAATTCATTCGCACGAATGTATCCATTCTAATTCATTCGTACGATCCATTCTAATTCATTCGTACGATCCATTCTAATTCATTCGTAAGATCCATTCTAATTCATTCGTACGATCCATTCTAATTCCTTCATACGATCCATTCTAATTCATTTGTACGATCCATTCTAATTCATTCGTACGATCCATTCTAATTCCTTCGTACGATCCATTCTAATTCATTTGTACGATCCATTCTAATTCATTCGCGCAGTCTATTCTAATTCATTCGTACGATCCATTCTAATTCATTTGTATGATCCATTCTAATTCATTCGCGCAATCTATTCTAATTCATTCGTACGATCCATTCTAATTCATTCGTATGATCCATTCTAATTCATTCGCACGATCCATTCTAATTCATTCGCGCAATCTATTCTAATTCATTCGCACGATCCATTCTAATTCATTCGTACGATCCATTCTAATTCTTTCACACGATCCATTCTTATTCATTCGTACGATCCATTCTAATTCATTCGTACGATCTATTCTAATTCATTCGTACGATCCATTCTAATTCATTCGTACGATCCATTCTAATTCCTTCGTACGACCCATTCTAATTCATTAATACAATCCATTCTAATTCTTTCACACGATATTCTAATTCATTCGTACGATCCATTCTAATTCATTCGTGCAATCCATTCTATTTCATTCGTACGATCCATTCTTACTCATTCGTACGATCCATTCTAATTCATTCACACGAATGTATCCATTCGTACGAATGAATTAGAATAGATTGTACGAATGAATTAGAATGGATCGTACGAAATAATTAGAATGGATCGTACGAAGGAATTAGAATGGATCATACGAATGAATTAGAATGGATCGTACGAATGAATTAGAATAGATCGTACGAATGAATTAGAATGGATCGTACGAAGGAATTAGAATGGATCGTACGAATAAATTAGAATGGATATATTCGTGCAAATGAATTAGAATGGATCGTATTAATGTATTAGAATGGATCGTATGAGTGAATTAGAATGGATCGTACGAATGAATTAGAATGGATTGTATGAATGAATTAGAATGGATCGTACGAATGAATTAGAATGGATCGTGTGAATGAATTAGAATGGATCGGACGAATGAATTAGAATGGATCATATGAATGAATTAGAATGGATCGTACGAATGAATTAGAATGGATCGTACGAATAAATTAGAATGGATACATTCGTCCGAATGAATTAGAATGGATCATACGAATGAGTAAGAATGGATCGTACGAATGAAATAGAATAGATTGTACGAATGAATTGGAATGGATCGTGCGAATGAATTAGAATGGATCGTACGAACGAATTAGAATGGATCATACGAATGAATTAGAATGGATCGTGCGAATGAATTCGAATGGATCGTACGAATGAATTAGAATGGATACCTTTGTGCTAATGAATTAGAATGGATCGTATAAATGAATTAGAATGGATTGTATGAGTTAATTAGAACGGATAGTACGAATGAAGTAGAATGGATCGTATGAATGAATTAGAATGGATACATTCGTACGAATGAATTAGAATGGATCGTATGAATGAATTAGAATAGATCGTGCGAATGAATTAGAATGGATCGTACGAATGAATTAGAATGGATACATTCATGCGAATAAATTAGAATGGATCGTACGAATGAATTAGAATGTATCGTACGAATGGATTAGAATGGATCCTACGAATGGATTAGAATGGATACCTTTGTGCATATGAATTACAATGGATCGTATGAATGAATTAGAATGGATCGTAGAATGGATCGTACGAATGAATTAGAATGAATTAGAATGGATCGTACGAATGAATTAGAATAGATCATAGGAATGAATTAGAATGGATCGTGCAAATGAATTAGAATGGATACATTCGTGCGAATGAATTAGAATGGATCGGACGAATGAATTAGAATGGATCGTACGAATGAAATAGAATAGATCGTACGAATGAATTAGAATGGATCATACGAAGGAATTAGAATGGATCGTACGAATGAATTAGAATGGATATATTCGTGCAAATGAATTAGAATGGATCGTATAAATATATTAGAATAGATCGTATGAGTGAATTAGAATGGATCGTACGAATGAATTAGAATGGATCGTATGAATGAATTAGAATGGATACATTCGTGTGAATGAATTAGAATGGATCGTATGGATGAATTAGAATAGATTTTGTGAATGAATTAGAACTGATCGTACGAATGAATTAGAATGGATACATTCGTGCGAATGAATTAGAATGGATCGGACGAATGAATTAGAATGAATCGTACGAATGAGTTAGAATGGATCAAATGAATGAATTAGAATGGTTACATTCATGCGAATGAATTAGAATGGATCGTACGGATGGATTAGAACGGATCGTACGAATGGATTAGAATGGATACATTCGTGCGAATGAATTAGAATGGATCATACGAATGAGTAAGAATGGATCGTACGAATGAAATAGAATGGATTGTACGAATGAATTAGAATGGATCGTGCGAATGAATTTGAATGGATCGTACGAATGAATTAGAATGGATCGTGCTAATGAATTAGAATTGATCGTACGAATGAAATAGAATGTATTATACGAATGATTTTGAATGAATCGTACGAATGAATTAGAATGGATCGTACGAATGATTTAGAATGGATACATTCGTGCGAATGAATTAGAATGGATCATACGAATGAGTAAGAATGGATCGTACGAATGAAATAGAATGGATTGTACGAATGAATTAGAATGGATTCGTACGAATGAATTAGAATGGATACATTCGTGTGATCCATTCTAATTCATTCATATGATCTATTCTAATTCATTCATACAATCCATTCTAATTCTTTTACACGATCCATTCTAATTCATTCGTATGATCCATTCTAATTCATTCGCACAATCCATTCTATTTCATTTGTACGATCCATTCTTACTCATTGGTACGATCCATTCTAATTCATTCGCATGAATGTATCCATTCTAATTCATTCGTACGAATCCATTCTAATTCATTCATACAATCTATTCTATTTCATTCGTACGATCCATTCTTACTCATTCGTATGATCCATTCTAATTCATTCGGACAAATATATCCATTCTAATTTATTCGTACGATCCATTCTAATTCATTCGTACGATCCATTCTAATTCATTCGTCCGATCCATTCTAATTTATTCGCACGAATGTATCCATTATAATTCATTCGTACGATCCATTCTAATTCATTCGTACGATCCATTCTAATTCATTTGTAAGATCCATTCTAATTCATTCGTACGATCCATTCTAATTCCTTCGTACGATCCATTCTAATTCATTCATACGATCCATTCTAATTCATTCGTACGATCCATTCTAATTCCTTCGTACGATCCATTCTAATTCATTCGTACGATCCATTCTAATTCATTCGCGCAATCTATTCTAATTCATTCGTACGATCCATTCTAATTCATTCGTACGATCCATTCTAATTCATTCGCACGATCCATTCTAATTCATTCGTGCAATCTATTCTAATTCATTCGCACGATCCATTCTAATTCATTCGCGCAATCTATTCTAATTCATTCGCACGATCCATTCTAATTCATTCGTACGATCCATTCTAATTCTTTCACACGATCCATTCTAATTCATTCGTACGATCCATTCTAATTCATTCGTACGATCTATTCTAATTCATTCGTACGATCCATTCCAATTCATTCGTACGATCCATTCTAATTCCTTCGTACGATCCATTCTAATTCATTCATACAATCCATTCTAATTCTTTCACACGATCCATTCTAATTCATTCGTATGATATATTCTAATTCATTCGTGCAATCCATTCTATTTCATTCGTACGATCCATTCTTACTCATTCGTACGATCCATTCTAATTCATTCACACGAATGTATCCATTCGTACGAATGAATTAGAATAGATTATACGAATGAATTAGAATGGATCGTACGAATGAATTAGAATGGATCGTACGAAGGAATTAGAATGGATCGTACGAATGAATTAGAATAGATCGTACGAATGAATTAGAATGGATCGTACGAAGGAATTAGAATGGATCGTACGAATGAATTAGAATGGATATTTTCGTGCAAATGAATTAGAATGGATCGTATGAATGTATTAGAATGGATCGTATAAGTGAATTAGAATGGATCGTACGAATGAATTAGA
Source organism: Chamaelirium japonicum (assembly GCA_947650365.1). Lineage (NCBI taxonomy): Eukaryota > Viridiplantae > Streptophyta > Magnoliopsida > Liliales > Melanthiaceae > Chamaelirium > Chamaelirium japonicum. Next base: position 605,046 of record CANTAL010000077.1, on the reverse strand, counting down.
ATGGATTGTATGAATGAATTAGAATGGATCGTACGAATGAATTAGAATGGATCGTGTGAATGAATTAGAATGGATCGTACGAATGAATTAAAATGGATCGTACGAATGAATTAGAATGGATCGTACGAATACATTAGAATGGATACATTCTTCTGAATGAATTAGAATGGATCATACAAATGAGTAAGAATGGATCGTACGAATGAAATAGAATAGATTGTACGAATGAATTAGAATGGATCGTGCGAATGAATTAGAATGGATCGTACGAATGAATTAGAATGGATCGTACGAATGAATTAGAATGGATCGTGCGAATGAATTCGAATGGATCGTACGAATGAATTAGAATGGATACCTTTGTGCAAATGAACTAGAATGGATCGTATGAATGAATTAGAATGGATCGTATGAGTTAATTAGAACGGATAGTACGAATGAAGTAGAATGGATCGTATGAATGAATTAGAATGGATACATTCGTGCGAATGAATTAGAATGGATCGTATGAATGAATTAGAATAGATTGTGCGAATGAATTAGAATGGATCGTACGAATGAATTAGAATGGATACATTCGTGCGAATAAATTAGAATGGATCGTACGAATGAATTAGAATGTATCGTACGAATGGATTAGAATGGATCCTACGAATGGATTAGAATGGATACCTTTGTGCATATGAATTAGAATGGATCGTATGAATGAATTAGAATGGATCGTAGAATGGATCGTACGAATGAATTAGAATGAATTAGAATGGATCGTACGAATGAATTAGAATAGATCATAGGAATGAATTAGAATGGATCGTGCAAATGAATTAGAATGGATACATTCGTGCGAATGAATTATAATGGATCGGACGAATGAATTAGAATGGATCGTACGAATGAGTAAGAATGGATCGTACGAATGAATTAGAATAGATCGTACGAATGAATTAGAATGGATCGTACGAAGGAATTAGAATGGATCGTACGAATGAATTAGAATGGATATATTCGTGCAAATGAATTAGAATGGATCGTATGAATGTATTAGAATGGATCGTATGAGTGAATTAGAATAGATCGTACGAAAGAATTAGAATGGATCGTATGAATGAATTAGAATGGATACATTCGTGTGAATGAATTAGAATGGATCGTATGAATGAATTAGAATAGATTTTGTGAATGAATTAGAACTGATCGTATGAATGAATTAGAATGGAGACATTCGTGCGAATGAATTAGAATAAATTAGAATGGATCGGACAAATGAATTAGAATGGATCGTACGAATGAATTAGAATGGATCAAATGAATGAATTAGAATGGTTACATTCATGCGAATGAATTAGAATGGATTGTACGAATGGATTAGAATGGATCGTACGAATGGATTAGAATGGATACATTCGTGCGAATGAATTAGAATGGATCATACGAATGAGTAAGAATGGATCGTACGAATGAAATAGAATGGATTGTACGAATGAATTAGAATGGATCGTGCGAATGAATTTGAATGGATCGTACGAATGAATTAGATTGGATCGTGCTAATGAATTAGAATTGATCGTACGAATGAAATAGAATGGATTGTATGAATGATTTAGAATGGATCGTACGAATGAATTAGAATGGATCGTACGAATGATTTAGAATGGATACATTCGTGCGAATAAATTAGAATGGATCATATGAATGAGTAAGAATGGATCGTACGAATGAAATAGAATGGATTGTACGAATGAATTAGAATGGATTCGTACGAATGAATTAGAATGGATACATTCGTGCGATCCATTCTAATTCATTCATACGATCTATTCTAATTCATTCATACAATCCATTCTAATTCTTTCACACGATCCATTCTAATTCATTCGTACGATCCATTCTAATTCATTCGCACAATCCATTCTATTTCATTAGTACGATCCATTCTTACTCATTGGTATGATCCATTCTAGTTCATTCGCACGAATGTATCCATTCTAATTCATTCGTACGAATCCATTCTAATTCATTCGTACAATCTATTCTATTTCATTCGTACGATCCATTCTTACTCATTCGTATGATCCATTCTAATTCATTCGGACGATCCATTCTAATTCATTCATACGATCCATTCTAATTCATTCGTACGATCCATTCTAATTCATTCGTCCGATCCATTCTAATTCATTCGCACGAATGTATCCATTCTAATTCATTCGTACGATCCATTCTAATTCATTCGTACGATCCATTCTAATTCATTCGTAAGATCCATTCTAATTCATTCGTACGATCCATTCTAATTCATTCGTACGATCCATTATAATTCCTTCGTACGATCCATTCTAATTCATTCGTACGATCCATTCTAATTCCTTCGTACGATCCATTCTAATTCATTCGTACGATCCATTCTAATTCATTCGCGCAATCTATTCTAATTCATTCGTACGATCCATTCTAATTCATTCGTACGATCCATTCTAATTCATTCGCACGATCCATTCTAATTCATTCGCGCAATCTATTCTAATTCATTCGCACGATCCATTCTAATTCATTCGTACGATCCATTCTAATTCTTTCACACGATCCATTTTAATTCATTCGTACGATCCATTCTAATTCATTCGTACGTTCTATTCTAATTCATTCGTACGATCCATTCTAATTCATTCGTACGATCCATTCTAATTCCTTCGTACGATCCATTCTAATTCGTTCATACAATCCATTCTAATTCTTTCACACGATCCATTCTAATTCATTCGTACGATCCATTTTAATTCATTCGTGCAATCCATTCTATTTCATTCGTACGATCCATTCTTACTCATTCGTACGATCCATTCTAATTCATTCACACGAATGTATCCATTCGTACGAATGAATTAGAATAGATTGTACGAATGAATTAGAATGGATCGTACGAATGAATTAGAATGGATCGTACGAAGGAATTAGAATGGATCGTACGAATGAATTAGAATGGATCGTATGAATGAATAAGAATAGATCGTACGAATGAATTAGAATGGATCGTACGAAGGAATTAGAATGGATCCTACGAATGAATTAGAATGGATATATTCGTGCAAATGAATTAGAATGGATCGTATGAATGTATTAGAATGGATCGTATGAGTGAATTAGAATGGATCGTACGAATGAATTAGAATGGATTGTATGGATGAATTAGAATGGATCGTACGAATGAATTAGAATGAATCATGTGAATGAATCAGAATGGATCGGACGAATGAATTAGAATGGATCGTACGAATGAATTTGAATGGATCGTACGAATGAATTAGAATGGATCGTACGAATAAATTAGAATGGATACATTCGTCCGAATGAATTAGAATGGATCATACGAATGAGTAAGAATGGATCGTACGAATGAAATAGAATAGATTGTACGAATGAATTAGAATGGATCGTGCGAATGAATTAGAATGGATCGTACGAATGAATTAGAATGGATAGTACGAATGAATTAGAATGGATCGTGCGAATGAATTCGAATGGATTGTACGAATGAATTAGAATGGATACCTTTGTGCAAATGAATTAGAATGGATCGTATGAATGAATTAGAATGGATCGTATGAGTGAATTAGAACGGATAGTACGAATGAAGTAGAATGGATTGTATGAATGAATTAGAATGGATACATTCGTGCGAATGAATTAGAATGGATCGTATGAATGAATTAGAATAGATTGTGCGAATGAATTAGAATGGATCGTACGAAGGAATTAGAATGGATCCTACGAATGAATTAGAATGGATATATTCGTGCAAATGAATTAAAATGGATCGTATGAATGTATTAGAATGGATCGTATGAGTGAATTAGAATGGATCGTACGAATGAATTAGAATGGATTGTATGAATGAATTAGAATGGATCGTACGAATAAATTAGAATGAATCGTCTGAATGAATCAGAATGGATCGGACGAATGAATTAGAATGGATCGTACAAATGAATTTGAATGGATCGTACGAATGAATTAGAATGGATCGTACGAATAAATTAGAATGGATACATTCGTCCGAATGAATTAGAATGGATCATACGAATGAGTAAGAATGGATCGTACGAATGAAATAGAATAGATTGTACGAATGAATTAGAATGGATCGTGCGAATGAATTAGAATGGATCGTACGAATGAATTAGAATGGATAGTATGAATGAATTAGAATGGATCGTGCGAATGAATTCGAATGGATCGTACGAATGAATTAGAATGGATACCTTTGTGCAAATGAATTAGAATGGATCGTATGAATGAATTAGAATGGATCGTATGAGTGAATTAGAACGGATAGTACGAATGAAGTAGAATGGATTGTATGAATGAATTAGAATGGATACATTCGTGCGAATAAATTAGAATGGATTGTACGAATGAATTAGAATGTATCGTACGAATGGATTAGAATGGATCCTACGAATGGATTAGAATGGATACCTTTGTGCATATGAATTAGAATGGATCGTATGAATGAATTAGAATGGATCGTAGAATGGATCGTACGAATGAATTAGAATGAATTAGAATGGATCGTACGAATGAATTAGAATAGATCATAGGAATGAATTAGAATGGATCGTGCAAATGAATTAGAATGGATACATTCGTGCGAATGAATTCGAATGGATAAGACGAATGAATTAGAATGGATCGTACGAATGAGTAAGAATGGATCGTACGAATGAAATAGAATAGATCGTACGAATGAATTAGAATGGATCGTACGAAGGAATTAGAATGGATCGTACGAATGAATTAGAATGGATATATTCGTGCAAATGAATTAGAATGGATCGTATAAATGTATTAGAATGGATCGTATGAGTGAATTAGAATGGATCGTACGAATGAATTAGAATGGATCAAATGAATGAACTAGAATGGATACATTCGTGTGAATGAATTAGAATGGATCGTATGAATGAATTAGAATAGATTTTGTGAATGAATTAGAACTGATCGTACGAATGAATTAGAATGGATACATTCGTGCAAATGAATTAGAAT